>JAWWEU010000053.1:4523292-4657341 GCA_035583155.1 Acropternis orthonyx | reverse complement strand
TAGGTCTGGTGATAATGGGAAGCTACAAATTGCTCTGAAGAAGAGCTAGTTGACATTTACCATTAGATATATTTTTCTATCATTAAAATGGAAGGAAACTTCAAGGAAAAATGTCAAGTTTTTAATTACTTCCAAAGAAATAAAATGTTAGTAATTGAAGGCACTCAGTTTGCTGCAGCCAACAAGGGAAACATTTCTGTAACAACCAAAACATGTAAGTCTCCAGTCTGTCATGCATATATTTCCTGCAATGTTCAGCTGGATAGCTTCTTTGGTTGCTGAAAACTGGAAAAAGCAATCAATGGATTTTTCTTCTTGCAATAAAAATATTCTTAGTCTGTGCACACTCAACAGTTTTGCAGTGGGGGAATATTTTCATGACCCCTTCTGTGTCCCTCACTACAGCAGTAAAATACAGGCTTTCTATTTCCCTCTGCAAAGTTGTGCTTATGCTTCTCTCCCTTTCCATTGGGATTTTAGCTGCAACTCCCAGTTCTGAACTCACATAGGATGGGTCTGGGGACTAGGGAGACCTTTTGTTCCAAACTAGATTGTCAGCAAACATGCCAGGGAGACAGTTATCATTGGAAAGGAGTCTTGCCTTGCTCTGTGTGTGCTCTCCTGTGGAATGTGAGGCGTTTGCATAAGGTACCTTTATGTGTGGGATAAGGCACAGGTCCCCTGCAGGAGGTTTGCCAGGTGATGCTATTTTGTCACCTCTATCCTTCCAACACTGGTGTCAGTATCTGCTGCCCTCTGCCATGAAGGGGAGGCGGTGGTGGGTGGCAGGAAGTGCAGGGCAAGAAGTGCTTAACCTGCTTGCTGTGGTCACTTGAGAGAACCTGGTAGTACTTGAAAGCCAAAAATTACCAAATAGGGAAACCGACTCCCCAAACTTATCCATCAGAAGTGACAGGAAAGGAGACAAGACAATGAAACTGTATTTTGACAATTGTCTATTGAGTTTATACAAATCCTCAGGTTTTCTTGCCCCATTCAAGTTCTTCAGGAGGGTATGTATGTTTCTTTTCTTTTGTTGGAAAATACCCTGAATGGAGCTGATGGATTTTGTTTCAGAGGATGTCTGAGGTGCAGAGCCATAAGTTCCAGCAGGTTTTGTGAGAGATGTGCCATCTTTTTGTTTGTGTACTGGTTTATGCGGTTTTTTCCCCCGAGGATAAAAACCAGTAATAATTAATGCTGTCATTTAACATGTTCCTTGTGAAGAACAAACCTTCTTCCACTGTCTTCCATTTCTTGTGTTGTTTCTGAGAAGAAGTGCTGAAAGAAAACAAAGCTGCATTTTCCAAAAACACATTCAATGTGGCTGTGCACGTTTGTGCTTGATTTAAAAATATCTCTACACTTCCAGACACGCTCAGTTCCTGCCCATTTTAGAAAAGATCTCCAGTTGAGTGTTGACCCATATAAAGGTGAGCTGGATGGCAGCACACACTAGTGGACGTGGGAGAGAAGCCAGCTGAAAAGGAGAAGGAAGATACATTCTCATGGACATAGAGATATCTGCATGCTGGTCCTGACAGGATGGCATTTAAAAGCAAAGGAATGGGAGAGCACAGAGGAGTTGGCACATTTAATGTAGGGATGATGTGTTTTAATTTCTCTTTCAACAGTTTCTTCAGAAGACAGAACTTCCACAACACGGAGCTAAGGGCCAAGAAATGTCAGTTTAATTCGGTCTCTGATACTCAATCAGCGCACGGCCTCAGGCAAGTGACTTATCTTTCCTCTATCTAAACGTCTACATCAGTGAAACAGAGGCGAAAGTACTTTCCACAAGAGTGTCAGTGAGTTTAGCATAACTCATTAATGTCTGCTCGGAGCTTTTAAATCCTACAGCAGAAAATCCTCTGCAGACACCGCTGGTTAATGCACAGTCAGGGTTGGTGGTCAGGAGGAACCAAAGCCCGGTACCCCCACGCTATGCTCGGTGACTGACAGGTCACAGGCAGAGCCTGGGCGGGTAACGCGGTGCCAAGCGCGGGTCCCCATCAGCGTGATTAGAGGATGCTCCCACTGGATAAGCCCGTGGCTGGAAGAGTGCCAGCAGTGCCTCACTGAGAAACAAACAACCAATGGATCAGCCCTGATCACTGCATTCAGCTAATGAAAATGTATGTAATTGATATTTTATAACTATATGGAGAGAGGATTTTTTTTAGGGCTTTAATGGTATCGATTGACGGAAGAAAGCCAGATAGATGTCTCTAAGCTGCAGGCTATAGGGCTAAAGTGCCTTTGAGTCAGGAAATGTATACTTGTTTAAAATTCACTTCAAATTTTCACATCATTTGCAGCTTTTAATGGCATTTTTAGACCCTGACAATTAATCACATAGCCACTCGAGTCAACTGACTGTCTTATTTCTGATCAATTATTGTTTTCAACCCCCTATATTCTGCATACTGACTTGTACCAGGGTCTGAAAGAGAGAGAAACACTTGGAGATATGCTTTGGGATGTTGTCTTGCAGGTAGGCTCTGACAGCACTTTGTTTCCTGTTCTTTTCTGAGGGTCATCAAAGTTCATGTCACATAAAGCTACTCGGAGTGGTCCAGTGAAGGCAATCCTGCTGCTTTAAAACATATGCAGGTATTGTTGCTCATTATTTCCATGAGCACTTCAAGGCAAAGATTTACTTTTGCTTTGTGCTGGCCACAGCCCCTCAAAAAGCAAGTCAGGGTCTTGATCTTTACTTAGACTCCTCATGGTGCCAAAATACATTAAGACATTTGGGTTCTGCTCATATCCAACTGTGATTACATGGGCTGTTTTATATGTTTTATATATTTTATGCTGGGAAAAGTAATATATAGAAATTAGAGTTAATTTTTCTCTATAAAACAGGAAGATTGAAGAGCAGGGTTTCCGCAGCAGCTGGCTTCTACTGCAGAGAGGAAAGGAGAACCTGGGTTCCCTGTGCAGGCAGCTCTGACATGCAACCCAATCCAGATGAGACTGAGTGAAGGGGAGCAAGTTCAATAAGCCTATTGCAGCAAAGGCAGGGGCTGGGAAGCTGGTGAGGAGGTTACTTTAGATAAAGCCCAGCAGTGCTGGCTTAGATTTAACACCCAAATTTGGTTTGGTCATTGTAAATAAAAAATTATTCTGTTGTGAGATGGGAAAGTGGATCCAGCAGTAGACATTGCAGGTCCAGTGCATGAGGCTCATACAGCACATGAGGCTGTGAGATGTTTTTTTAATTGGTTCTATTTTGTTTTGTTTTCTTCTGTTCTTGAGTATTTTATTTGTTGCTTATCTGGAGATATTTCAAAAGTGAACTCGACATCCTTCCCTTTTTCTCTTTTTCACTCTCACTCATTGGAGCAAAACATGGAAGATTCACATGCAAAGCATTAAACCAAAAGAAGGAAAAAAAAGGGTAGAAGGCAAGTAAAAGGAAGAGAAGTTGACATTTCCTGATCTACCTCTCCATGCACCCACGCACAGAAAGTGGTTTGGCACATACACATCAAAGGAACTCAACTATGAGTGCAATGTGAGATTTCATTTTCAAGTCTTACAAAATGAAATGGTTATATTGAGAGAGGAAAGGAATGGGCTGGACATGAGAGGAAAGTGCAGAGTCATTCTTTCTTTTCTTGTGGTCAGTGTGTCAAACCTTGGTTGTAGTAATGCTTGGGACACTTTGCTGTGGAAACAAAATTAAGAAAATACTTCTTATTTGAGTGGTATTGGTAAAACTGTGCTGTCACTTCAAGTGAGACTGTCATGTCAATACCAGGTCTCAGAGGGCTGCCCCTGAAATACAACTGTTTAAGTGTTACTGTTGTACTCTCTCCCAGCACTTCTGTTTCCAGTTCCTCTAATTTTTATTATACTTAATTCATTTGTAAGAGATGGCTTAGACAGTTCAACATTACAAAACAACATTTACGGAGATTGAAAGTTGTGGTAATTTCTTCAGGTGAAATTCTAGCCCAATGAAGTCAGTGGCAAAACCCCTGCAGCTTCAAGGGTTCAGCTCATGGCATCTTAGTGCCATGAGTTATTTGTACTCTGGATGTCTTTTGAAGCTTTGGGTACATTAAGGAAAAATATTGGGTTTGACTGTTTGGTCATTAAGAAGGAATAAACAATGGCTTTAAAAGTTATACAGAGAATTACAGGGTTTGGTATTTCTCTTGTCCCTGCACATCTCCAGGCCAAATCAGTTCTTAAAAGTTTTTGTGGCTACCATGAGAACAGGTGGGGATCTAGAAATGGGGCCATGCTCTTTCTGGCTAGCAGTAGACACAATTTAGCTCAGGAGTGTGCTAATGACCCATGAGACTCAAACCAGAGTTCTCCTGACTTTCACTGGTTTTGCAGGACTAGCCATAAAAAGCTTTCCTACATGTACAGAGTCTTAGCTGCAGCTCACTGAAATCAGCAGAAAGCTTCGCTGCTGATGTCAATAAGTTTTTGGCTCAAACCCACAAAAATCTGATTCTCCTGTTTGAGCTGATATGACTCCACTATGTGATATTTAAGTGTTTGTAACCCTAGATCAGAATGCACCATAGATAAATTGCAAACATGCTTATTTAATCCATGCAATAGAAGAGGATTAATCAATTTCCCCCCCAAATAATTTATTATAGGAAAAACCCCAGGACCTTCAGTAACTGGGGCTCTTACCATAATCCCTTTCTGGCCTTAGAAACAGGACTTCAAATATTATTTAGAAGCACTTAATTTCCCCCCATACATTCATCTTGAGTTTTCTGCACTGCCAGATAGAGACAGAAAGTGAATAATCTTTGGGGAAGCTGCAGATGTCTTATTCACATGTATGAAAATTCTTAGTTGACCCGTTTAGCAACAGCAACTTTCTCAGCCATCAGATTTTGGTGTTTGTTTTTTTTTTTCCTAAGTCGTCAAGATGGGACCATAGGAGATGATAATACTGACAACAAACAAGCATTTGCCCATGTCACACAAGTCAGTAGCAAATGTCATAAAAACCTCTAGTAATGGATATTTCCCTCTCTCTTTTCTCAGACAACTATGGTTTTTCTAATGAGAAATTTCCCCTCTCACATCAGTGACAATGTTGATTTTCCACAGTTCAAGGGGAAACTCCAGCTTGCCTTGGGCATGAAGTAAATCATCCAATATTGCTCTTAAGAACTGATCACCCATGAGAGGCCATGATCTCATCACTGGCTTGGAAAAAGGAACAGTTTATACAAGGCAAAAGCACTCCTCAAGTATGTTGTATAACTTCTTGTGTTCATTAAGATGCTTCAAATACAGAACAACCCTCATTGTTCAATATTTATCTTTTCATCTGCCCTGACCTGGGAACTGGGAGCACTTTGAGAAGTTAATTGAAAGCTTGCTTTGTTTCATTGTAGCTTTCAGGTCTAAAACTTTGCTTTCAGTAATGGCACTGAGAACACTTTTGTCCTGTCTGCAATAGCTCAGAAACCTTTTCCAGCAACAGCTGGGAATTCGTTATTGATCCCCATTGTCTTATTCCAGGAATTCTCCACTGAGACAGTTTCTCTTATTGAATGACAACAGGAACCCCCAACCCAGGAAAGTGATTATTTCTCTTAGGTTTCTACTGTCTGAATCTTCTCAATCATCACATTCTCCACACGGGATTCCCATATTGTCTGTCCTAGACAAGACGGATTTTTTTGAGTATTAGTCCATCCTTCCTCACCCAAGTATTCTGCCTGCCAAGTAGGGCTGAGGTCTGAGCAAGGATTTCAGAGACCTGCATTCAGACCCTGAAATGTGCGAGTTTCTTATGCAACTTCTGGGAAATATTTGTGCCTGAACTGACATCTCCGTAAATTGACAAAAATATTGATATTCTTTTGTTATTAATATGGTCCATAAGTTTTTTGGGTTTTTTTTTGGCACAGGGATTGTTTTCTGTAATTTTTGTATATAGTATTTTGTACCTTAGTGTCCATGTCTTCTGGCAGATTAAAAGATTTAGTGGGGGCCGGTTAATTAAAAAAACCCAACAACTGCAAATTGATATAGGTATTTTGACTGAAGATTTAACGGCAGAAGGGGAATGATGTGGAGAACTGGGACACAAAGAAAGTGGTAGAATATACACAGAGAGGCATAATTAAGTGTCTATTTTAGATAATTTCTAAAGGTGGGCATGAAGGAACTGATAAGTACGGGTTTCTCAGTAGTTCCATGTTAATATTTTCTTGGAATACAATGTACTTAACTAGATCCATACTTCCTCTTATCAGCACAGACCTCTACTTTACAACAGCTGTTCCCATAAGACTTTTGTTTCAAAGGACAGAGCAGGAAAAGCAACAAAACCTTCAGGAGCTGAGACAACAGCCTGTCTCCCAAAAAAAGGAATAGAAAATTCAGCCAAGCATGGAGTGTAGATAAAAACACTATTTTCAAAGAAGGGACGAATCCCCCTACTTCACATGAGGTGAAAGACATAGACCAGTGGTTATTATGAGACTAGCCTTGGATTGCTGGTGATACCAGTGATATTAATAAAGTTAGTTAAAAATGTTCACCAGTGTGTCCAGCATCAGTTGTGGCATTTTATTCATAAGTTCAAAATTCAGGGGTTAAATTGCTCCTGAAATCAGGAGATGTGTTCAAAACGTTCATAAAGAAACAAAAATAAAAACACATTGAAATGAGGAAACACCAATGTTTTGGTTCTGCATTTCTTATTTGCTTTGCAGATTTTGATCCTTTCATGTTGCATTGCTGAATTCTTGTCCACAAGGCCAAGGATGTCACGCTGAGTTTTTTCCTGAGGTGTTTCTGGGGTTCCAGTAGTGGAGTCCAGAGAAATGAGCTGCTCATGTTAAAACCTGCAACACCTTTGGTTCATTCACCACAGCAATACTGGGAGCTTCAGAGAGCCTTTGCCTTGAGTGCTCTGTCTCTTACTGGGTTTTTGTCTAAGGATTTAAAGCTAAAGTATTCCATGGAAATGTTTTATTCATTTCAGTCCAGAAAATGTTGAGATTTACTTTTTTTCAGCATTAATTAGTCCAAATCTCTACATGTCTTAATATAATGAAAGACTAAAAATAATGACCTAAACACTCTCACCCTGCTCCAGGCATTTTTTTGTAAATCTTATTTTTTTTTTTTTTTTTCAAGGGGGTTAATTTTAGACTTGGCATCTTTACCCCATGAACTTCCCACATGTGGTTAAAGCTACAAGCCAGGTCCTGCCACCAGCCATATTTACCAGAAACAGCAGCAGAAATTTCCAGCAGAACAGTAAAGGAGCTGCAGTTCCTGTTGTTCTGCCAGTATATTTAATCTAAAAATATTATTCATCTTGCCAACCACTTTAATGCAATTGGGGAATGGTAGAGCTGGGAAGTCAGAAGAAAAGCTCCTTGTTAAAAAATTTCAGATCAGAAGTCACTCTATTTTCTCCTATATTGTCTGTTGCTCTTTTTCCCCCTTTCTTTCTGCATGGCCTCCTTTGCTGTTTATCCAAACTACCTCTCAGACTTTTCCCAGTTGTATTAATTATCATTCAATAAAATACTAATCATTTAAGATGCCTGTGCTTTACTTTTAAACCCAACTTTTTAAAACCCTGCACAAGGAGGGATGTAAAAAGTGATCCAACTGAAGAGTCAAACTCCTTTCCTTTTTTAACTACCTGGATTTACATCATGGGAGTAACCTGGAAATGGTTACAGGGAGCACACAGGCTGGGCTTTGCTGAGCCAACCACAGCCCTAATCTTTGGCTTTTCCTTGTTTTGTTGGCTCTGCCATTTCTTTTCTTTGTAGTTTTCTGTTGCTGAAGCAGAAGCTGGAAGATGATCAGAGAGGAAAGCAGAGACACTGAGGTCAAGTGTCCTTGAAGTCTGTTTGTGACTAATACATTAATGAGCTTATTTGGGGAAAATCCAAAACCAACCTGTTCTGCACCTGAGCATGAAGAGCACCTGCCCAGAGAAGGGCAAGGAGTCTGGTGAAGGGTCTGGAGCACAGGTCTGATGAGGAGAGGGTGAGGGAGCTGGGGGAGCTCATCCTGGAGAAAAAGCAGGATCAGGGGTAATCTCATTCCCCTGTAAAGCTACCTGAAAAGAAGTTGTAGCCAGGTGGGTGTTGGCCTCTTCTCCAAAATAACAAGTGACACAACAAGAGGAAATGGCCTCAAATTGCACCAGGAGAGTTTTAGGTTGGATATTAGGAAACATTTCCTCACAGAAAGGGTTGTCAAGCCCTGGCACAGGCTGCCCAGGGAGGGGGTGGAGTCCCTGGAGGAATTTAAAAGATATGTAGATGTGGCACTGGGGACATAGTGTAGTGATGGACTTTGCTGGTTAATGATTGGACTCAGTGATCTTAGAGGGCTTTTCCAACCTAAACCAATCTATGATCCTATGATCATTCTAGAGCAGAGAACTGATGGCACTCAAACCAGCCCATTGTCTCCTTACATTCTTTTTTGTACAGTCTTTTATCAGTGGAGGAACAATATTGGGTCAGATTGCACAATAGTCAATAAACCAAACAAAACCAAAACTCCCAAGGAAAAAAACATCTGTCTACTGTGCTTCTGTCCATCTCCCAGAGCTGGGTGAGCTTGTGAAGACTGCAGTAAAGGAGGTCATATGTTCAACATGTCTCAGACCACTTGAAGTGGTGACACATTACTTCATGGAGTCCATCTCTGAGCTTTTTTGCTCAGCAAGAACAGTGTAAAACAAGAGAGCTGGAGCTTGGAGCTATTCACAATTGGGTGTAAAATGTTGAATATGAAGAAAAAAGTGTGACTACACCAGTGTTACAAATGATAGAATATTTCCTTTCCAGGTTTTGAAAACAACCATTTGGATTTGGGAAAAAGATGAATGTGTGTGTGTGTGATGGTGCTGGGGTCAGGAGAGCACTGGAAAGAGATGAATTCCCTGACCCTCTTCTGTGGAATCTTAATAATGTGTTAAGTTATTGTGCAGCAGAGGAATGCAATTAGCACAGCAGCCAAATCCTCCTCCAGCAGGTCATTACTGCATTAGTAAATGGAGGCTGTTAAGGCACACAGCATCCCTAAACATACCAGAGGGGCTGCTGGCCCAACAGGACCCAGGATTGATGAGAAAACTCCCACTGCTCTCTCTCCTTCTCTATCCACTTTTCATTATTGCTTTTCTGATCAAGCATGCGACCACATCCTTCCCCATCCGCCCCCATACCCCGTTCCTGAGACACGCTCCCAGGAGGCCTCTCTGGAAAATAAAATCACAGCCCACCAAGAGGTGTCTGTGATACATGCAAAAGCAGCCTCCAGCTGTGAAGAACTTAGCATGGCCCTCAGAAAACTTCCCCAGCCAAGCAGAGTAGGCAGAGCTGAGACTCAGAGATGTGTTCTCTGGTGAGGTGCAGGAGCACAGCAAGGCTGTCTGAATTTCAGCCAAGGAGAGACATGATCCCATCCCAGCCCAGAGTGCTGACCCACTCATTGCTTTGTCCTCCTGTGTTATAGGGAAATCTCAGTCATATATTGAGATGCAGCTTGCCAGCACTCTGCTGGCTCAGTGGAAAACAAGGAAGAGGTTTCTCCACCGAAGTTGCTGCACATAAATTAACCCTGTGGTTTCCTAGATCTGACAAATGGCACTGTGCTTTGTATTGCTCCTGCAGTCTTCTGAATTAGCCTAAGCAGTTCCAGAGAAACCTGGTGAACCCTGTGGATTATATAACAAATGGCATTTGTTTTCACATGTTTTAACTAATTCTGAATGTTTTGGAACAATGCTGGTTAGAATAAATGCAAGTTGGCATCTTTTTCCCATGATAAAATGTAAAGGCCTGAGGTTTGCCATAAGTGTAAAGAGAGAACCAGTGTCCTGATACAGCCCTCCAGCCCAGCCAGGTCAGGACATTGGTGTGACTCTTGGGGATGGTCCTGTGCAGGGATAAGGGTTGGAAACTCCATGATCCTTGTGCATCCCTTCCAACTCAGCATGGTCTATGATTCTGTGACTGCCAGCCCTTGATAACTGATGATGTTTTCAATCCATACACCATGTTTAGGTACTGGGGCCCCTTAAACATGATAGCAAGTGGGCTCTCCATATAATGAGTTAATTTTTATTCCCACCAAAATGTTGAAGATTAGAGTAATTCCAGCAAACTTCAGGATGACATGCCACTGGAGACAACCATGTGAGTTCTTCAAGGAGACGGGGTGAGTGAAAGTCACTGCTAGTATTTCCTTATTCCACTGAAAAGCTAAGAGCTGATTCTGAGAGATCTGACCGCTTTAATAAAACTCAATGCAATGACTTCTCATAAGGCAGATCTAAACACAAGGATAGAGTAAAAAAGCAGGTCTTCTAGATGGTGGCATTCTTGGCTCATCTATGTCTTCAAACAGGCACAGGTATCTCCAGCAATCGCTGTCTATCTGAGACCTCTGCAAAACAAATGCTCCAGGTTTGTTATTGTGTGAGCCCGGCAAACAGGACTGTCTGCAGCAGCCAAGTGGTTGTGTTCCACACCGTCAGGAATGCGAGAATTAGAGACCATAGTACATGCTTATAAATAAATAAATAGAACTATAGTTTTAAACATATAAAATCATGGGTTTTCTTTTACCAGAGTGCTGTTTCCAGCTCTTCAGCATTAGAGATCGTGTTTATATTGCTATGCAAATTACTCCTCATAGTGCGTTTACAAATTTTATGTTCATTATTAATAGCTTTATGAGTTTTCCCCCTTCCTGTTTGGTGCTATCTATAGTGCTTGGGTAATACATAATTAATGTTAACTGCTTGTGCTCTGGCCCCTGTGCCAGTTTACATTAGGATATTTTTCCATGTCTTTTGTCTCTGACTGTTGGAAATTGGTGTTCAGTCAGAATGGAATAGCCAGATTACTTTGTGCTGCTCTTTACAGACCTTTCATCTGTGTGATTGATGTGATTCTTGTGTATTAAATCACTAAATTTTCTCCTTTTCAGTCTTAGGTTCACAAATGTGTTTAAACCTTGGCAAATTTGGTACTTTCCCTTTGGGCCAGATCATGTCTATAATCTATTGATAATACACCCAGGGTGGTTAGAAGTGCAATTCTTCAGTGGTACTTTCATACCACAACAGTCCTCAGTAAATGCAAGTATAGCATCAGAAACTCCCCAAAAGTGCCTTTCTTAATAAAATCTATTTCTTCAGGGAAACTGTCATAAACCAGAATAGCAAAAATCATAACAGAAACTATGCCTACATGTCTGGACAAACAATTCCCTTTAAAAGAGACTTAACCTTCCAGGTAGAAAGGATTATCTTATAATAGCCATGGTTTAGATTAATTGACAGCCTCAGTTTAAGGTGCTGGAGCAATAGGGCAGGGATGCATGTGTGGTTGCAGTGATGGTGATGGAGGGAAGTTTCAGGTGAGGACAGAAATGCTTTGATCGAGCCGTCTGTACCAGGGAACCTGCTCTCTGCTTGTCAGGCCAAGCTCTACCTCGTTGCACAACGTGGGATTGCAACCTCTATCTGCTGAATGCATCTCCCAGAGGGGTAAACACCCAGTGCTCCAGAGGAGCAAGGGCTTAGTGGGAAACATCAGCACGAATGAAACATGGGGAAGGAAACCTCAGCACTGGCAGCCTGTGAATTAGAGCCTTTCCCATCTCACTCTTAAGCCCTGGGAAGTTGCAGGTCTCCCCTCTGTGTTCAAGCAAGATGGTCACAGAAGCATTAAGCTCTGGAACCAGGTTTTCACTGAGACAATTCCAAGGCAGCAGCTTCTCTCCCCTGTCAAATCACCAAGTTTAGTAATAAAACGTTGGGCTGCTCACATCTTGATGTCTCAAGTGCCATAGATGAGGAACAGGCCAATAGACTGAGATGGCACCATCTTCCCTTTGTGTTAAACCAGTTATTGAACATGGCAAGATCAAGATGGAGCAACTGTGTGGCAATGGGAGATTTGAATACAACAGCTTCAAATCAGTCCCACCTATTGCTCATCAAGATGAAATAACACCCATTTTGGAAACTTAATGTATCAGGACAAAGTTCTGCAGGCTTTGTAGGCCTAAGGGAAGAGAGGACAGAGGACTTCCTATCCAGAATGAGGCCAGACCCTGCTTCTGCAAACTGAAGGGCTCTGCATGCTGCTTTCTAACGTGAATTCGCAAGCAGAGACATCTGCCTTATATGCAACAGCAAGGTTCAGAGTGGAATGGAGTAGCATAATACAACATTATATTTATTAAATAGGATATTTGGTTTGATTATGGCACAGCTCAAAAATTTTGGAAGTTCTAGTGTCTGTCATTCGTTCCAAGGATATGTTTTTGCTTTTGTGCAATAATAACAGCCTTGTGCCATTTATGTGCCCTGGCAAGTGTTGCAAATATACTTTGCAGGTTCTCTTAAACTAGGAAAATTGAGTTTTGGGGCTCTTGCAACTTTATTCACCTGAAACACAACAACAAAATCATCTTTGCTCTCCTCTGAACCTTGAAGTAGAAAAAACCAAAACCACAAAAACATTCTCCAGAGGGGCAAAAGCCTGTTTTTCTGAACAATTGACTGTTAGGATACCAGCTGGATTGGAGGGTGCTTTATTTTAGACCATGAGCTGTCTTTTTTCAGGTCTCTGGTTTGACTTTGCAGGTATAAGGTCAGCTTTGGGTGCTTCAAGAGAGGTCCTTTCCCTTTGGTGAAGCCATCCCTGCTTCTTTCCACATGGGAGTAAGTAGAACCCTCACAGTTATTTGTGCCTTCTCTCCTTGTCTCTCTCTCTTACTGTCCATGTCATGTTTGCTCAATTTACTACACAAGTATTTCCACTTCTTACCCTGAAGGGTCAAGTGAGCTCATAAAAAGATCTGTCTGTCTCAATGCATCAGCACCAAGGGGGCCCATCAGGCCCAAATCAGTCTGTTTTCTGTTGCTGAGCGATGGGTGATGGTGTATGAATGAGACAGGGGTTAATCCGCAGGGCTGAGAGAGTATCAGCAGCATGTTTTAACTAGCAAAGGAGCCCCAGTTGCTGGGAAGGCAGTGAGTCAGAGGGCCCATGTCTGTGTTTGCGTACGTAGGTGTGTGTGAGAGAACAGGAGATGCAAACCCAGCCGTACACGCCGCGTTACTCGGGAACAGATTTATCGGGCTGCAAGTGGATGCAGCTCCCACAGAAATCAAGGGAAAATTATTCTGTCCTCCTGGTCAGAATGCTGCCTTGCCTTGTGCTGAGGATGCTTCTGGGCCTCTGTCAGGATGCATCATGGCAAAGTTGTACGGGGAACGGGATGTTACTCTTTTTCAAAGGATTCTGGTTTATATATATAACATCTGATTCTATCACTTACAGTTGATCTTTGCCTTCTGGCCTCCCTGAGAGAACTCAAATTCTTCCCAAAACCCCTAAAATCTGGATTGGCAAAACTCCAAAAGTTACATTTCATGACTAATTTTTTGCTGTTGTTTCTTGATGGAATGAAATTGAGACCTTTTCAACATATCTCTGAAGAAAAGACACACACTCAGATCAACCCATAACCCAGGAGAGGCACAAGTTGCATCTCCTGAGTTACAGGTGCCTTTACTGAATTTGTTCTTTTTGCCTCCCATAGTATAACTACCCCAGGTGGAGCTTCTGGAAGGACAATTCTATTTGATGACACCATCACACACACCACTATCACTCATATCAGAGCTTGGTGTCATCCAAACTTGTTCCACTTGCTTTTTTTGTCCTGTCCATCAGGAGACACAAAAATACCCCGAGCCAGTCTATTAAGGGATTTATATGCCATCTCACTCATTTTAGGAAAGAATCTGTTTCCTTTGATGCACCCACTGAATTTTTAATCTGGTGCTTAATAGGCAAAGCATGGCAAAAAGGACAACTCATACCCATAACTGTTAAGGGAACGTAAGTCTGCCATCAAATGAGCTTCTATGCTCTTCTTCCTTCCCAGCTGTGGTATTCAAACACTTCACAAATGTACTTCCAGCATATCTCTCAGTCAAGGCAGCTCCTATTCTCATTTTAGAGGTAGGAAATTGAGGTACAGGTGTACTCTGTCATTTCAGGGTCACCCTTAGAATGACAAAGCAAACCTTGGCTTTGCCAACTCCTACACTATTGTCCTCTGGAAATACATGTAAAACACGCATTCTGAAAAATGAGACACTGACAAAACCCCCAAGAAACTTCTTTCCCAGCATGGATAAGCCATTGGACAGGCATCACCCTGCCACGTAGACCACGCAAGGAGCCTGAGTGGCAGAGCAGGCCTGTCTCTGGGATGGCAATTACTGGGTGGCACCAGTGGGTGCTGGCAGAGGATGAGCCCCTGGGTGGGGTGTGGTGTTCCTAGAACGTGCTGGTTGAATTGGGGAAACCAGCCATGCCCTGGGGCACAGGTGCTTATTGAAGCACTATATTTCAGGGAGGTGTCAGAGGCAGACTAGCAGCCTGTTCCTCCCAGAACATGTCTGGGTCTGTCTCCTCATGGAGAAGGGATATAAAAGGACAGCTGCAATAAGTGGCTGATTTTTAGCAGGGTACATTGTGCAAATCAGACCTTCTGGAGTTAAAAAAGGCAGATTCACTGAGGAGAAAGGGGTTTTTTAATGGCATAAACCCCTCCATATAGCAGTCCCCTCAGCTTGAGGATATGCCCTGCATTTACCTGCAGATTTGGCTTAACCCGAAGATACAATCAATTAAATACAAAAGAGCTTAATCTTTCCTATAGAAAGACAGTCCTCCCGCTCAATTTTCCAGTCCTACCATTGAGTTCGTAATGTCACTTTGGCCTCAAAGCTTTGATAGAAGCAAATAAACCATTTCATATTATTCTTGTTTTTAATAGTGATAATACATGTCTTGATTTTCTAATTGATGTTGGTTGAATGTATGGGGCAAAAACTGCTTTTTGCTTCTCAGTGGGGCAGAAAAATTGCTTGTTGGGGCTTGAAAAGCAATTGCATCATCAAGTGTATGAGACTTCCTTTGAGCAGAGCTGGGGGGCTTTAAAGAGGAAGAGAGTTTTTCTGCACTCTGCTTGTTTTGGTTTGTGAGTCTCTCTTATCAAGAGAGCATCAGACCTGCGTTTATTGAATTTCCACCAGTCGCTGAGATCTCTGCCATGATTAACAGGAGATACACACAGGGAGTGGAGAGGGTGCCTTAGGAAAGGGGAGGTGCTTATGGCAAGGATGGAATGATTTTCTTGTCCTTTGCATGGAAGGAACGCACACATCGAGTATTTGTACAGCATCCAGCACTGTGAACCCCTGATGTGGTGAGAGCCTTCTGAGTAATATATTCAGAGTGATAAAAGTGGCTGCTATCTGCTAATGAGAGCGGTGGGAATGAAAAACGAACCCCCGGTTTCATCATTTTCCAGGAATGCAGCTCCTTCTGGCTTCCCAGAGCTTCATCTACCATCCAGCTGCTGTGTGGGCTGCGGCTGAGCAGGCAGCTGGGAGAAGAGGGTAGAAACACAGTCCTTCAACACCTTGATAGTGCAAAAAATAGTGTATTTGGGTACATGATAGAGGTGTCTGCAGACATACTGACCTCACAGTGACACTTTCTGGAAAAAATACCAGAGGGGTTTTCTGTGAATGTAATAAAGGGGCAGGAAAATCAGAGCTTTCAAAGATCTGCAGAGACCAGCAATTGTTACTCAAAAACCTTCGACTGGAGACAGTCTTACACTAGAGCTGGGAAAATGGGTCATACTAAATCTCTGTTAAAATAGGAGCCCTCTACAAGTCTGTTCTTCTGGATCTTCTCTCAGTTCTCTTTTGATTAATTTTTTTTTTTTTTGGTGGCAAAATATGGCCTTGAAGTTGCAAGATTTGGGCCTACAAAATTTAATAGAAAATGATTTTTTAGAAGATTTCTCTTTTACAGGGGAGAAAAAGAAGAATCAACCTATAAAATCTATGTTGCCTCTAAAAGTGAGAGGAGAACCAAAGACCAAGCATAAAACAAAAAGGTCCACCTTAAGAAAAAAAAAAAAGTAATGAAGAGTTTGAGTGTATCAGCAATCAGCTGATGCCACCCAAGTGTACAGTGATGTACTTAGGCACCAGTGAAAAATCAGTCATTATGTGTCAGAACATTACGTAATAATTTTAATGCTGTATAAAAATATCTCCACAGCCATGTGCAGGAATTAATTACAACACCCATTGGTGCTGGAAAAACTAGGTGACAGAGCAACTTTCTGGTCTCTTTAAATTTAAACAAAAGAGAAGGAAATTTGAGATATAATGAACCATCCTACTATCAAATGATGTGTATATAGGTGTTCTGATTATATTTTCTCCCGTAAGCAGCTCCCACTGATCGTGAGTAAGAGCAAGATGCTGGGCCACAAACTTTGCAAGAAAGAAGTTCACAAAGTGTGGTGTATTTTCCTGAGATCCGACTGCCTTTAATCCTAGCTCCTTCTGTTTTCTTGGAAATTAAGATCTATCCAAATGTCCAGAATTTCTTGCATTGACACAGAGATGGAAAAGTGAAACACTCTGGGCAGTGCTGGATGGAAAGGTGCACCAGTACTTACAAACAAGGCCATGGAAACTATGAAGAATTGTTTTCTGACACGAGTCGGTCAGTAAGCACAGACTTCATTGCTTTATCAAAATGAAGGGAAGTTTAATTTATGTTATTTAGATATGAAATCTTGCAGTGAAGACACCTATAAGTGGCCTTGTCTTTTTTTTTGTTTTTCTTTCCTTTTTGTTTTTTCTGTAATCAGTTCTTAAATCTGAAAAGAAAAAAAAAGGACATAAGAAGAAAACAAGTTCAACAGAAATTTGTCAACAAGATGGACTAACTGGTTTGAAAATCCTTGGTGCTTTCTGATTTCTTTATCTCCTCTGAGTGCTGAAAGATCAGTTTTTTTATTTAAATAATTAAAAAGTAACACAAATCCAAAAATCTTGCAATAAGGAGATGCAAAGTCATAGTGTTACAGAACAGCTACTACTTCCTGTGAAGAGGCTGCTTTAAATTAGAGAGCCAGTGGTAAAGAGCTCTGTCACTGCCGTTGCACAAATGAACTGTGCCTCACCTCTAGCGTGGCACTATTATTTCCCACATATTATTGCACTTTCTCAGCTCAATGAGCAACTACATAATGATCATAATGATCATATTTAGTCATTAGATGATATTTTTCTTCCCATGTTAATACCTAGAACAGCTAAAACAGACTTTGAGGCTAACATTTTCCAAGCAGGCTTCTCATTCTGGAAACGTCAGGTTTCTAACTTGAGGGAACCTTGGACTGCTTTGCTGAAGACGTGAGCACCTACAGCCCTGTGTTGACCACATTTTCCAGTCAGGAATTGTCAGATGTGTTTTCTCAATTTGGAAAGCTCTTGGCCTGATTTTTAGAAACTGCTGAGTATCTAAACTTGGTGAAAATCGGGCACTGCTCAAGCCTCTGAACTCCTTTCTCCATCAGTTGTTTTTGAAAGTCTTGGCAATGGACTTCAACTCACATTGTTGAAATATTCAGCAGAAACAACATGACTTCAGATGTCTGATGAGAGACTGCACTGTCTGGAGTTGGTCTATGATCCATTACTTTTGCTATTTTCAGTACTTGCATCCAAAATATTTCAATACTAATTTCTTTTTTTTTTTTTTTAATTAATGAAAGGTAGATTTCCCAGGACCCAACTGACCGATATTTCCCAACTCTCACTTTATCTTTTTTCTTGGTGAAAGATCTACCAGACCTACAATCAACCTGCTCTACAACTGGAACTTCCCTTTGTTCTTTTGGTATTGTACTGGGCAATTTGGACAACATTTTTCAGGAATACAGTAAGTGTCTCCCAGATATTTCACAGGAAACCTGACAATATTTGAATGGGAAGATACAAATAATATGATTGATTTTTGTAGAACTGGCAAATAAAGTCATCGTTGTTCTCTCAGGGAACTGGGATATCATATGCTCATTTATTGCAAAATTAAAATGATTCTTTCTAAATATATGGAAGGCACTTGAGAGAGTAACAGTTTTTCATGGAACGTTCTCTTTTTTTTTTTTTCCCCTTTAAATGCATTTCTTAAAGGAAAAGAAACTGCAAAGACTCCTATTTTTTCTTCTTATCAACTCCAGCCCCACTTTTCTGCGCACTCCCCCTGAGATAGGGAAATCAAAATTAATTTTGCTTCCTCAGTATAAAACCCGACCAACTAGAATGCAGATGTTGATTCTGAGGGTCTCAGCCTCTGAGAGTTGAATATCAAAACCTGAAACTTTACAAGGCTATTGGCAATCCACTTCTCTATAAAAAAAAATAAACCAAAACATTTTCATTCAAGAACAATGAGCTGAAGGACACACACTGGATTGGTTGAGACCAGCCACAACCTAAAATCAGTTTTCAAGCTTTGCATCCTAGAATAAAGGGTATTTTCTGGGCAGAGCCCAATTATCTCTTTATGGAAAAGGATATTTTAAATTACTTCTTCCTTCCTCTTATAGCTCCTCATTCCAGATATGCATACACAGGTATCTACTTTTACATACACTTCTAGATGACCTTTGGGGTTTTGCCTCAATTAAGCTCAACTTCTCAAACTAGAGGAAACCATTACACACTTTCCACTTTGTCTCAGCACCTGCAAAGCCGACTGATATAATCCAGTGTAAGTGGGCCACTGCAGGAGAATTTGGTGCTCAAGGAGAATGTGTTTCCTGCTCACTGAAGAGGTAAAAATGGAATCACCATTCTGACTCATTCAAGTAGCAAACTCCTCTGAAGATCACATGCCTGCCGAGCCAATGTTATTTTTGGCAGCTCTTCATGGAAGGCTTTGGGTTTTGTTTTGCCACATCTGTTCTCTCAAGTATATTTTGCTTTAGATGAGCCTTTTCCACCTTGTGATTTTTTTTTCTCGGGGTGGGGGAGGGTGGTTAGGAGGGAAGGGAGTTGTTTGAATATTGCATAGCATTGGAAAAGCAAATTTTCATAGAAGAAAAAGAGTTCTCCCCTCTGGGCCTTAAACAGTATTTCCAGCTATTGTATGTATTCCCCGACCCTTACACTGTTTCTAAGAGAAATGATTTCTTTTGCAGATGTTGAAAAGAATACACGCAGAAAAGACTCTGAGGACTTTATAAAAAAATAGGGAGAAGGGGCATACAGATGTGCCACAGCTAAATGGGGCAGAGAAAGAAGAGAATATTTTATGTTGTGCAGGATATGTGTAGGTTTGAAAATCTGGTAGACAGTGAGGGTGCTGTTTCAAGGATCTGAGTTCAGAGGCCAGGCTGCGCTAAGCCAGCCCATTGTGTCACCCAGCAGGAGGAATCAGAGAGACACAGTTTAGTGAAAGCCACAGGCTAATCTTCAGTGCTTCTTTGAAATATGATTTTTGTTTTTTACCAGCAGTTGGTTTGGATTGTGCTGCAGTTGGCATTACTGGAATAGGGCACATTTTTGTTATTAGAAGGTAATTATTTGGGAGCTGCACATCAGTCCTTTAGTGATGGATATGTGTGTGCAAGACAAAGCGTGGACATATGTGTTTGGGAAAGCACAAACTCTTAATAACCATGCCCAGCATTCATTTGATTTTCAGCTTGATGCATTCCTCTGGTTCAGTTTGTATGTATTTGCTTTTTTCCTTGCCTATCAATTTTCTAATTTGCATTAGGGAAGGATAACTTGGGTGTTTTTATACTCCTTTTCTTTCTTTTCAGAAGTACTATCCCTGTACCCCCTTGTTTGATGACTCATTCCCTTCTCCTTCACATAAAACACCCTTTCAACAGTTTAGCAGTGAAAACATTAGGCCTGTCTCTTGGTCACAAGGTTATTGTTTTCATATCTCTTGGAGCAAGACCCTGGGATAGCTCCACTGACAAATTAGCAGTCGTGTTGAATGAACAATTACGTCAAGGCAATATTAATCTGGGGCCTAGCTGGAGCAGAGAAGGTGCCTGATTTCAGTAGAGGAGGAGGTGCTGAGAGGAGAACCTATGTGACCTCATTAGATAAATGCACAAAAATTACTGGTGGGATCTCATTAAGTCTTTAACAGCTTTGTATGTTTACATCAGCTTTCCTAGAGGAATGCCTGGTACTTAAAGATAACTGAAGATTTTCTCACCAAAAATGAGCTTTCTTATATTAAAAAAAAACCTGTGGAGTAGACACTCTTCTCCTCTTTTCCCCATCTACATAGGAAGTGGGTTTACCTCCAAAACAATCTTTTAAATGACTGAATGTGTTATTGCAAGCCTCCTACCACCTCCAGGCTCAGGGGTCTTAGGAGCGTTCCCACGACATTCTCCTGTTTTCAGGGTATTTTTTTTTTAAAGCTGATGAAACAAGAAGCTTCAGACATTCTAGCAGCAACTGCTCTGGAACAGGAAAGTTAGTGTTTGCCTTCAATTTTCACAAGCTGGGATAGTGCAGGAAAACTAACACCAAAAATATTTTCCTATGTCCCCTCAGAAACCAAAAGTGCTGAGTTTCACCGGGCTGCCCTGCCGAGGAGCTCGGCTTCCTGCGTGGGTGCTGGACTTGCTGACTTAAGTACCAGGGAAAGTTGAACTCGCTCCCAGCTTCTGGATCCCCATCCTGAGTTCTCCTGGAGGCACCTGAGGGAAGTCTCTTGGTTCCACGGGCAGTGACTGACACTGTGACACCTTCAGATCTCTGACATTGCTGGTCACCTGCCAGCCAGAAAGGCCAATCCCTGTGAGGGTGGTGAGGCATTGGAACAGGTTGCCCAGAAAAAATCATGGTTGTCCCATGCCTGGAAGTGTTCAAGGACAGGTTGGACAGGGCTTGGAGCAAACTGGTCTAGTGAATGGTATCCCTGTCCATGGCAAGGGGTTGGAATGAGATAAGCTTTAATGTTCCTTTCATCCCAAACCATTCTATGATTCCTCTGGGTTAGGGCTGCAAACCAAAAAGAGAGAGACCCACAAGGTAGTAAAAAGGGAAGAAAGACAAAGACATCTGCTGTTGCACCAGGAACATCTTTTACACAGTCGTAAGTCAACGTGCATTAATTCATTTGCTTTATCCTGACAGGGAATTAGCACAGCTACATGCAGAGTGGTTACAAGATGCCACATTGATATCCATCACATAATCCCTCACACGGAAGAGAAAGGCCTTGTGCAATGGATCTGAACCTCTGGGCCACAGAATGGCTTTTCTTACTATCTCTCTCAACATCTCTTAAATTTGTCCTAGAGATGCACAGCTAAAGCAAAGCCCTAACTGAAAGCTCACAGCAAATTGCAGAGATACCCAGAGGCCAGACAGAGCTGGAATTCTGGTTATTGTGAGCAATGTGACTAAGATAGTCCTGATTGAAATGTCCCTTCTTAAGCTCTCAGTTCTTGGAGTAGTAAGACATGGCCTGCCAGTGGAATGAGTATGGGAAAATGTGCCCCCCCCCCGCCCCTCCTTTGTTTGAGAGATTTTTGTTTAACTTTTTATCATCAATATTATTTTTAAATAAAACTTCATTTTCTGTGTAATTTTGCACTCAGAAAAAAGTCCCCTGCCTCCAAAGCTGTGTGTCTGAACCCCTGACAAATCAGCTGTGTCCTAGACACTCAGCAACATACACTGTTGAGACTTAGATCTATGAGGTTTGCTCAGAGTGCGGCCATATTTCAGGGTACAAACCATGCCCTTTGAGAAGAAAATGACTTCTCTGCAAATGCAAATCTCAGCAATGTCCATGAGAGAGGGCAGCACATATTTAATGCACAGAAACTCAGTCAGTTCACCATCCATGCACCTTGTGATGCCACAGGTACGTATGGGCTACAGACAGGAGTTTGTTATTATCTATGTCGGTACTTTGGCAGTCAGGACCATTTCAGTTCTACTTTCCTTAACCTCAAAATAAGATTAGAGCCAGACTCATGTCAAGTGTCCCACAGCTAACCTCTACACTAATTTTTTATTGCCTTGAAGAGAAGGATTGAGAAAAATATTTATAGGCCCTGGAAGAATAGTAAAAGTTTGCAAGCATTTAGGGCCTTTACTCAATAAACCTTTATGTGCCCTTCATGCACCCATTCAGCTCAGGGAAAAAGGTAAAAAATAAATAATAAATAAATATAAAAAGCACAGGGAAATTGTGCCCTGGCAGTAAGTCGAAAATCTCATAAATTCCAGATAAAACCACTACCCACACACTGTAGGAACCCATCTGTAGTCAGCCTGTTGTACAAGCCCAAAAACAAGGAGAAGAATTTGGATGGTGAGTGTTTATCTCCAGACTTCTCACTTATCCCTTCCCATTTAGGTCAAAATGCCCTCAAACTTTTTAACACTGTTTTTTAATCTGTGCCCAGGTCCTTTGTGATTCTTCTAATTTGTTTCCTTTTAGTGTTTTGTATCAATCAAAATTCTGCTCCTCATATCTGCAGTCCCCGAGTGATTGTGTCTCCTCCATTCCCGCCCCCTGAATACCTGACATCTCACTCTCCCCGTCTTCTTTCCTGCACTTGTCCACCTTCCATGATGTTCACTTTCATTTTCACAGACTTTAAAAACCTCTTCTTCCAGGGAATCTTCCATGGTTGTTACCTCCTGGCTCCCCTGCTTTTTGGGCTTAACTGTCCATCCTGTTTTCAAGGACCTTTTCCTCTCTTTGCTTGCACACTGCTAACCCCATCTACTTGAAAATGAAAAGTCAGGGGTGGCATAGCTCTTGATGCAAAGAATGAACAAAAACTTTTCTTCCCCGTCTCAGCACCACTGCAAAATTCAAGGTGAAAATCTTTGTAGTTTCTCTGTTAGACAAGGCACTGATTTCGTATGAAGAATAATGAGTAACACAAGCAAAAAGCTAAAAAGATGCCTAAGATGGCAAAACCTCCCACCATAGTTATTATTGGGATAATGTGCTTTTCTTTGGAGGTTGAAACAGAATATTGGACAACACTTTGCTGATACTTATGTGAAGCACTGTAAAAGTCCAGACCAATCTGAGCGGGTAAAACAAAGTAGAGAGAAAAGGAAAAATCAATGCCTTGCCTTGGGAAAAGTAGAGCTGAGAAGCTGAGAGATGAAATGTCTCTCAGCGCAGATCTCAAGGCAGAGCTGAGAGCATAACACAGAGTGGTTTGGGTTGGTCCTTTGGGTACAATTCATGCAAAATCTAGTTCATCAAGTGAATATAAAATATTCAAAATCCTGAGAACCCTCTGCTCTGCAGTGCCGGCTGTGGAAATGTTGACCTGTCAGTAAATCATTTGGTCAGGGAGCCCCAGACCTTGCCCACACGTTAAAAACACGCTTTCATAAGAACATGCCATTTCTAGCACAGCAGCACTCAGGACAAGCATACTCACATTGACTTCCTTTAAAAGTTCTCCAGCTCCAAATCCAAGGAGAGCACAGCGCACATTTTCAGGGCCAAGGAGAGATCACGCAGGACAGGCTGGGCAGAGCCACCGCAGGTCTGTGTTTTGCAGTTCTTCAGTGCACAATGAATTTCTGTAGTTTCACTGGCTGTTGCTTGTCTGATCCACTTACAGTCTCAAATATGATCTAATTCCTGAGGGGATACTTTTTTTTGCTGGTTAATTTCTCTACTCAGCTTTATACTCACGTTTGTAATTTGCAGTAAATATACTGAATTTCAATTTTTATTTCTTTGCAAAAGTATGTCCAGAAGGCTGCACTGGCTCATGCTGCCCCAATGTGAATGTGTCTGGGGCTGGGTGACAATCCCATCTCATCTGGGGAGGGAGCTGGGGCCAGGCTGTGACATAGGACTCCACTGTGTTGGCACCTAGAGATCCGATTCCTGGTCTGCAGGCAGAAGTAGGTCCAAGGGGGTGTATTTACAATTTAGACTATGCAATCTGTGCTTTCTTCTGATGCAGAAAAGGAAAAGGGAGTTAAAGCAAAGATCAGGAAAGGGCAGAACTTCAATGAAGAGTCCTCTGCTTTGATATGATGTGTGGTAAGTGATTGAGGGAAAAAAATAATTGAGGAGTCCAAAAATTCTTAAATTATTTGTGATGAAAGGGAACCTATAAAACTGAATTAAAATTAAAATTATGATTATGGTTAGGCCTGCTCCAACAGGAAAACAGGAGTCCATTTCTAACAGGAAAGGCAATGCATCAAAGGACCCATCTACCAAGGGAGGGGAAGATTCTTCATCCCAGATCAGACTTGTGAGGGTACTTCAAGGCATCGTAAACCCAGAACTTCCACTAACAGATCAAAACATACCGACCATTGCAAAAATACAGGTTTGCAGATACATACAGAGGCTGCCCAGGGAAAACAAGGTCCAGATTGAACCACTTCAGCAGGATCAGGACTCCTCTCCAACATTCTGTGAAATCATTTTCCACCCAAGTGACACTAAACATCGAAACAGTAGCAAGAAAAGAAACACCACGGGAGACAGGGAGAGAAAGGAGGGGAAAAGATTGGCAAGTAAATTGGAAGCAGAAGTACAAACAGAGATGAGGAAATTCAGGGAAAGTTCTGTCTCTCCTGTTCTCTGCTTCTTCCAGACACAGCGAAGTGATGTCTGAAAAGTGATGAATCAGGGACCACAGGCAAGGACAGCAGCAACAAGGCTCAATTGTGTGACCTGAGGCACAGATGGGAAAGTAGAGCAGAGAGAGGGAAAGCAGAGAAGACTGTCAGATTTCTGTGGGCATTACCATGCTGTGTGTGCTCTTCATAAAACATTTATCGCAGAGGATGCCTCGCTCCTTTGATTTGGGATTCAGAACCTCGACCAGATTCAGACCAGGCATTTTCTTTCTCTCTTTTTCTTCCATCCAATTTTAATATAAATTTGGAAGGAATGTACCATCACCCCCCTGTATTAGGCTACAGAGAGTAGATAAAGAACTATACCATGTGTACTGAGGTCCTCAGAATTTAGGCTTTTCCCTGATTTTAACAGCTTAATTTTAACAACAATTACAAAATAAATGAACCCTTTGCTCATCACAACAGCATTAACATGTGAGCATGAAGAAGCGCTTATTTACCTTGGCAAGACCCAGGGCTGGGATAAATGGTTCCAGATGAAGATAGAATTATGTCTCTCGACTCCCAGCTAAATTTGGGGCCAAATACGTCCTCCCTTTACTACAGTAAATGTCACTTTCCTGATCCTAACGCATCAGTTCCAGCATATATTGATGCAGTCCCCTGGAACAGCAAAATCACTCCCTCTGCAATATTGCTCCCATAAAGCCTGGATAGAGGCCCCACCGACTGCATCGGACAACAATTACCTCAAATCAAATTCTCTCTTTCTGGACAGGGGTGTAAATGGGGAATATCTTCACCTCAGATCAATGGAGTCACAGCAGAGGCAGTCAGGGAGGAGGGGGTGAAAAGGGGAGAGATGGAAGAGATCCTTTCCACTTCCATTTTTGCCCAGGGAAGCACAAAATGCTTCTGCTGCTCCCCAGTAGCTCAAGGATAAGCATCAACGCACCCAGCAATTATAAGCCTAAAAAGATAATGAGTAGCCAGGCATCTCTAATAAAAGTAGCTGGGGCTCCCATCCCCAGGCATGGTGTGTCTTGCCTGGAGCACAGAGTGCTTGGCCACGTCCCAGAGGCAGTCAAGTGAAAGGGTCTCACCTGCTACCTGCAATCAATCCTTGCCTACAGTGTCAGGCCGACCTCACCGAGGGTCACCCGGCAAGGCTGAGCCAGTGCTCCGTGTTTGTCAGGGGGGATCAGTTCAATGCTTCCTGTAAGGGTCAGTGGCAAAGGCTGGCAGTAATTTTCAGCTAGGTACGTGGGAAGGCGGGATGGAGCCTGAGGCACTACTGGCTCCAATAAATACTTAAGGAATTTAACAACCCAGTGCAGACCCTGTGTCAGTGCATGATGATGATGTGATGGGGCTCACACTCGGTGTTGCAGAGCTCTGCCATTAAACATCCCTTCAGCAGGGAGTGGCAGGGCAGCTGTGCCGGGCAGACAACCCCATACACAAATGCTGTGCCTCATCCATCAGGTTTCTCCAGATAATTGGGATCAGCACCCACTAACACCATCAGTGTCCTGAGTGTACAACACTGAGCTGACTCACATCAATGGAAATAAAGAGGCCAGTGGGAATGTTCTGACCAAAACTGTGCCACATCACAATGCAGGCATTACTCATGCTGGGTCATTTCTTAAATATAGTACAAGCATGCAGCATGCCTAGGCCTATGGGGTAAGTCAGGGCTCCTTTGTATTTTTTTTTTAAACCCAGGAATTAGATATCTTTTTTTGTAGCCTTAAAGGGCTAGAGATTTCAATAGAGGTTTCCATTTTGCAGAAGGAAGGCACAATAACTACAGGGAGAAAAGGAGATTTTTCTGGGCATGAAGCCAAACCAAGACACAGGTCACCTGGCTCCTATAATCTTCTGTGCCATAGAATCCCCATCTGCCTTCTGGCAAGTCATTTATTCTACCCTCATCCTTTGTGCTGCAGCTGTAAGTGGGGATAATAACAGATCTCTACATCATACGGCGAATGTGAGGATAAGCGTGATGGTATCAGCACAACTATTGCATAATGTGTTGGTGGGCTGGAGGGATTACTGTCCCCAAACACTCCCTGTGAGCCACCCAGCCTTCTGAACCATCATCTCTGGGTTATTTGTACCTTGCAAAGACTGAGGTGAAATTTCAGCGTTATCTGTCACAGATTTTACACATACCAAGACATTCTGTGCAGTGATGGAATTGCAGTAAGTTCTCCACTCAAAGTAAGAGATCAGCCCTGCCAGAGTTGGTGGGGTTCAGCAAAATGAAATTATGTCTTTCTCAAGCAGACAAACAAAAGAAATAGGCCAAACTGAGCAGCAAAACTTCATGTACCAGCACTCCCCAGTTCTAATGAGATTTGTACCACCTGAGATTGGCCAGCAGAGCTGTCTGTGGGAAGGCTTTTGGACTTCTTTCAGTTCAAATGAGTCAAAGTGGCAGAAATCACTGATTTCAGTAGCATGGACTAGTGCAGTTGAAATGGGCCTGTGATTAAACAGGAGCAGATCAGTGAGCAGACTGGGCTATTACTGGTAACAGCTGTTGGTCTCAGCTGGGAACTTCTAGGAAAAAGGGGGAGACTTTCCTTCCATCAAGGCTTCCAAGGTGCACATCTGCCCTTGGACAGAGCCAGGGTTCTGAATGAGCTCTCTCTGTAGGCAAATGTACCATTTATGAAGACCCATCTCTTGTAGGCCAAAGTTAAAAAAAAGATTAAGGATCTCAGTTGGCCATCGATAAGTATGTCTTGAAGATAATATAAGCCAGTGTGACATACAAGCTGATGAGACCAGAAGCAGTGGTAAATTACAAAGAATTTTTGGCTTGTCTATACTAATTTCCTAAATGAAGCTAAACCTATTTAAACAACGCTTAAACCATTTTAAGTGTGTGGAGTTGGCACCAAAGTAACTTGATCCACTTTACATTGATTTAATTACACCACTGCTATATATAGAACATGCTGTTGTTTCTTATAGTCTTCCTTAGCTTCACCTTTGAATTTTATTCTTAAAGGAAGAGGTCTCAAAAATATTAGTTTTTAATGTAAGTTTGAAATGCATTTAATTATGGATGCCATGGGAGTGGGCAGCCAGCATCCCCCCAGGCAACCTACACTATGGAGATTAGATCTTTAAAGCTACATAGGGAATCTTTTCATCTGCTCTTCACAGTGCTGATAGCATCACCTCAAAAATACCCAATCTGAAACCAAAAGGGAAGAAGAAATGAAATTTGCACATGGCTCAGGAGATTCAATAATTCACGATATTTCATTATACAACATCTCCATTAGGAGTCTGACATTTATATTCATGGTTGAGCAGAGGGATAACTTATGAGTTATCTCTTCTGTCTTTGTGAGTGAAGATTAATGTCATAAATGCTCAGCAATCGTGTATCATATATATGTACACACTTACACACACTCAACGTGCATTATTTTTATCTTCTACGATCCTCAGGAGGAAAAGCACTTGAGACAACAGTTTAGGGGAAAAGCAGTTTCTGAATGTTGTCAGACTGGGGATAAAAAGCAGGGGAAAATTGTACCATCAGTTAAACCATCTACACAATAGGCATGCATTGAGCCAAGGAGAGGGGGCTGTGTTGGAGCTGTTGTACACTTGCACTATTTAATATGCTGCGTATATCTCTGGGGGTTCTGACCTCAGTGGTGAGCCTGTTCTTCGGGCAAAACGGAAAGAAGAGAAGGGTGAGGCAATTCATTGCCACCTTCCTGTTCTCAGAAGGTTTGACCGAAGAACATCCAAAGTCCATTCTTGCATAACAGAGTAGTGTGACTGGATTACCTAAAGAAAGTGATTGCAGCTAGTGACTGCCATGGCTTAATCACTGTGCACTGTACTTCACCCCCTTACTCTCTCCTGTGCCAAAAGGCTCTGTGGAAAAGAACAGGGAATGCCAGTTTTGTGCCATCTGGGGATTTCCTTAAGACAGATTTCTGGCTGCTGCAGATGCAGCAGCTGAGCTTGCACAGAGCTTACACAGTCCAGGAGCTGCTTCTGGTGAAAATCTATTATGAGCATTGTATAAGGAAAGTGCATAATAAACACAATTTATCATATGGCTTTCAAATTCATTACCGAGCTCTCACCTTTGAGCCCACAGATTTATGGACATAGGGATCCGTGGCCAAAAGGTGCTATGTAAGTGCAAATAGTTATGGCTGTTGGAAAGATGCTCTTGGCTCATCCAGTCCAGCCACATGCATTCCCGCAAATGCACAAGCAGGTTCAATGATTTGCTACAAAAAATCACTGCCTCGTATTGTCTAAGATGACTGATGTCTCTTGAATTATCTTCTTGACTGTGCTTTTCATCTTAATTAAATAGGCTGGCTGGACCTTGCCAAGAGACAGAACAGGCCAGATTTTTATTATTTTGGCTAGGGGCATCTATTCCAACAGAAGTGGGTCCAGAGCAACCCTCTCATATCACCAAAAAGACAGCTTGCTACAGTATATCCACTGATCCAAGTGCTCTCAACCCCCTTCTCATCTGTTCCCTGTCATCCCCACACCCAGTTTGCATGAGACAGCTAATTTTAGGCAGTTTAGGCAGTTTTTAATTTCATTTGCTGAACTGCACAGACATTCCTTTGAAGCATTTGAGATGACAAGGACCAGAAAACATACATAAAAAGATTTGGATTAAGGCTCTATTCTTGCTGTGATTTGTCTGTTATTTAGGCAAAACAATACAAAAATCCAGGGGTTATGCCAGTAGCTGAGAAAGACCAAGAGTTCAAGTCCAGGCAGTTTATCTTCAGTTTGTAAAGGTCTGACCCCAAAAGTGTGTTCCGGGTTTTCCTGACTCACTGCAATGTGATGCAGAGAGACCCCAGCTCTGCCTATGGGAAGCAGGATAGACTTCACTGCAGAGTTTTGCCCAAGCTAGTTATTTCCACTGTAGATCACGGATATTGTCTTCAAGCCCTTAGGGGAGCTCCATCGTGTGTCCCAGAGACAAGCCTGGCAGAGCTGGCAGGGCACCATACTCTGGCCCAACACTGATGCAGCAGGCTGGCAAACAGGACCCTTTTGATGCATCCCTTATCCTTTCTATAGACATGAGTGTTTTTAAACAGTCTTAGGGGTTGCAAACTTAACCCACAAGCTGTTATACGCTTCTTGTATATTTAATTTATTATTCTAAAGAGTACACATTTACTCTGCAAACAAACACAAAAATACCTCATTTTACCATCCTTCTTTTAAACATCTTACCACTGTTCCTTGTTCTCTCTGGAGACATTTCTAAGCCTGTTTGTCCACATTGGCTTGTGTGAGTGTGAGACATTGCTGTGCAAATCCCTCCTGCAGCAGGGTCCAGAGGCTGTGAATGCTGCGTCTGCGTGAAATTAATTGAGCTCCAAGGGTCAGCAGGTTACGAGTAGGCTCATTATGACAAATGATTTCTGTCTGAGTAGGAAGACCTTTGGGGTCAGCTCAGGACTCTGCCTAAATTTTGTAATTATGCCTGCCTCAGGCCTTAAACAAACTAAGTGTTCCTTAACATGCAGAGGGAGGAAGCCTGGAGATTAAGGAACAAGCAGAAACAGCCTGGCTTAGTCTAGTAGGACAGAGTTTTAGCTGAATCTTGTAAATGAAACCCCTGACAAGCTCAAAAGAGCTGGAGATAGGCTTAAAGCCTGACAGGAAAAGATCTGGAGTCTCAAGGAACTCTTTATCCCTGCAATGATTACAAGAAGTCCAGCTGGGAAAAGCTCATCATAATTCCTAAATTCCTACTCTGTCTGTGATGAAGATGCTTCACTTTGCCAACCCCAAAAAGGATAATATGTTGCAAAATATGAAACTTGATTGTACATGGAGCTGTGTTAGTGACTTCAGGGCTTGGCTTGTGAATCAGCTCCAACTGGATGGAGGAGCCGTGTGCCAGGAACCCAGGCCAGGTTCTAGCAGGGGTCTGGCCCCTCTCCTGCTCTCTGCTGGGGAGCCTGACTGCAGGTGGCACTGAGAGGCACAGGACTGTCCATGAGCTGGGATCACCTCCCCTAACTTCACTCTCTGCAGGTTATTTGAAGTTAGACAAAGTTCTTCACACATGCAAACACAAAAGAGGAGGGGTGGCCACTTCCAGACGTGATTCATCTCATCCTGAAATAGATGGGAAAAATCCCCTTTGGACAATATGTCTCTGGAGAATGTGTAGACTTCCTGAAGCTTGGAGAAGGGTCTGTAAATGAGGTGAGATGAGGCAGCCAGGTTGGTACGCTCCAAATCCTGGAGAAACAGAGCCCAAGCTGCCCAACCTTAGGCAGCACTGGTGGGAGTCCTGGGCGTGATCAAGTGCCCCCAGAACATCTCATACAAAAGAGCTGCATTCCAGCTATTTTACATTAAACTCCTCTGCAAAAGCTGTCTGTAGGCTATTCCTCCAGCCCAGAAGAGGATGCAAAAAGTCCCCACATGCTGCTGGACAGCCAGACACGGGTGGATGGAGAACCAAGCAGTGTGAGGAAAATACTTCCCTGAAAGTCTCCAATTAAACCACCATACCTGAAGGATCAAGGCCACATAAAATATCAATTTATTGGTCTATTTAAAACATATATTTATGCATAAAACATCAATTGATACATTTTTAACTATCTGTGCATGGTATTTCATGAAGTGCACAGCAAACGCCTAATCTTGTTTAAAAACTTTCAGTTTGAAACAATTATTGGCTCTGAAAGCTGAACTCAATTATTAGGACTGAAATCTGAATTTCTAGGACATTTAACCCTCATACTCTTTCTCATCACTGTAGATTTAAGTAAGATATTTGTATAATTAGAGGTTTGGGATGAAAAATAAATCGACATTCAGGTATTTCCTTCAGTATTTGTTTGAAACTCAGACCAGTCATTTACCTCAAATCAGATTCCCTGTTATGATTTGCAGCAAATAATTCATTAGCCTTTTTTAATGGTACATTTTCTTCTAATCCTGAAAAACTATAGGAACATAAGATTGCTTGAATCTATTTTAATTATTCATGTAAATTAAAGAGACAGGACAAAAATTATATATTCAGAGAAAATGGTCTCTTTCTCACAATAATCTACTTCTAAAAGCAGAGTGGTTTTATTTCATCATTTTTTCACTAGCCTTTTATTATGCTTTATTGCACTTTGATCACCGTGGACACTTAAAATAATCTACAGACAAACAGACTCATGGTTGTTTTCAAATAAACCAGTAATTCTGAATGTGTCTGTGTGAATATTTTTGTAATGGTTGCATGACTACACTCTGGCCTGAAATAACAAAACAATATAGGAAAGATTTTTAAATTACATTTGATGCAATTTTTATAAAGTTGGATAATGTAAATAGTAGAAAAAAATAAGAATGTTCATTTTATTTTATTTTTAACAATGGAATTGTGAGTGTATTTCACAAAACATTGTCCTTAAGAGGTCTTATATTTGATTTTTATGAGGTTTCTAGGGTTTTGGTTTTTTCTTTTGTGGTAATTTTGTACATATATCTTAGAATTGGCTTTACTGTCTCATTGGAAGCTGAGAAATAAAAAGTCAACTCTTGTACACACAGAGAAACGACAACTGTTAAATAATACTGGACAGAGGAACCGAGAGAAATGCTCTGCAAATATGCCTAGGACTTTTTCCTGCGAATAAAGAAGATCTCAGTTGGTTTTGGGTTTTTCGAGGAATGCACTTGATAATGTGTGATGATACTATTCATAGTGCCTTCCCTGTGCAGATCCATACAATGATATCCAAGGAGCCTGGCCTCATCTTTGTTTGGGATTTCAAAAGACAATTCAGAAATCAGGCTAGGTATGCAAGTCCAAGAGGAGGTGCTCAGGACAGGATCCAGCCTACTTTGCTCCAAGACAGACAGTGAGGAGATGGAAAACACAAGGCAGGAGTCGAGCACGTCCTCCAGCCCAGCCTGGGGATGCTGCTGCATCTCATCTCCTCTTCTGAACAGAGTCTCCCTGTGGCCTTTGGCAATTACCTGTGCCCACATCTTTAGAACTGGGCACATGCAATTGCGTGTTTCATTTGCCCACATAATTACTGTAATTGTGGCCACAGTTGTGGTAATGGCACATGCACACAATCCATTAGACATCCAGACTGGGAGATGGCGCTTCCTCCACGGAGCTCCAAGCAGCATCACCAGCTACACCTTGCTGGCTGGGCGCCTGCAGCAGGATCTCCTTAGTCAGTGCAGCATTGTGCAGGACACTCTCTCTTTCTCTGGCAGAGAAACAGACTACACAACCTAATCAGTCATTTCCCTGCAGTCCCCCCAAATGCTGCCTTTTGGAGACAGCGACACAGATAGCAATTGGCAAATACATCCAGTTTGTGATGTGCCAACACTTGGAGCAAGAACACTAAAATTACCAACGAAGCTGTAAAGGCAGGAAACTCTATTAAGAACCCAAGGGAGAAATTGCTTCCCTGATTACATACAATATGCACTATGTACTCTTAGTGTACCCAGGAATGGTAGCGAAACTCCCCGGAGGATCTGCTGGCCTGCAGCCAGATCTGTCACACTGAAAGTGCTCTTCTACTCTGAAAAGTGTCTCAGTAAAAAATAGTATCATTGGGTTTCATGTTTATGCTCTCTTAATGTTCCAGTATCAGATGCTTTCAGCTTACAAGTGAAAACAGTGCTGGGACAGAGGTTTAGGTTCTGGTTTAGTTTCCCTCTGCCCTGACTGTGGATCCTGCGAGGTATAAACAGGCATGGAAGCATCCTGCAAAGCTCACTCTATCAGGAAAGATTTTTATAGGCCAGATCATATCCTCAGGTTAGGTCCCTGCAGTCCCAAATCCTTTTGGTTCTCCTTCAGTTTCATATTTATCAGGAAGATTTGAACAAACCTACATGTGGGAGTTCAGCACCCAGAGGTGGTGCCGGAGACAGAGGCTGTGTGTCTGCCTTAGCAGAGTGAGCAAGAGACAAAAATAGTAAGTATTCCCTTTCAGTCATGAAAATGTAATGGAATAACCTTCTACTGGATTCCATAGGATGATTTAAAAAGCTCGTATGATGGCACAATTAAAGTCCATATATAGGTTATTAGATTAATAATAGCACCCTATTGATTCAGAGCTTTCCCCAAACCCAAAGTCAATACATAGAAAAGCTCTCATTGACTTCGTCTAGCTTTGGATCCTTTCATTTTGTCTTAGCTGAGGAGTTTTCCAGAGGGAGGAAAAGAGGAATAGGAAATACCTGACACCTTGAGGGACAGGGAAGTTGAATGGGATTTGTTCCAGTGACAGACCTTGAACTGAGCTGGGCAAAAGTTTTCTTTATTTGTGTCAGTGCTGATTTTTATTGGAAAATACTATTTCAAATACAAAGGCCTTTTTGGAGGAAAGAATGAAAGTCCGCTATGAAAAACAGGAAAATAATGTGACATTTTTTGGAGCACAGCAACTTTGCGTTTTTTGTTTAATTTCATTCAAATTTATGTTTTGAAATGGACTTTAGGTGAAATAGTAAAAGATAGAAAGGCCAAAAAATCCTCACTCAAATAAAGTGTACCAAAACAGAATGTTTCATCTAACCCTGAAATTTCCCTTGTGAAATGCAGTTTTGCAAATCTACTGCCAGAATAATATAATTATTTCAGAAACTATTGAGGTAAATATGGAAAAAAAACACATTTCTAACATGATGAGTGTGCAATTTGCCATTCATCCTTCACATTTATTTGAGATGCCTTTTACTAAATTCCAAAATAACCTATTTTATGATACTAATTGGAATACAAAATTTCATTTAGTATGTTTTAAGCATCTATACTGAAAAGTGAGTTATTGCCACATAATACTGAAAATTGCTGTAATGAAGGCAAATAATATTGTCAGTAAAGAAGGAAGGAGAGCCAATATGGTAGACAAAACCTGCAAATAAATATCTAGAGGAAGATCAACCGAAACCTTGAAAGGAGTATAAAAAGCACAATAAGCAGTGATGTCAGCTCACTGTTGTGCTGCAATTAAGAGCTTCTTGGGAAAAGTGACATGAAAAGGAGCAGAGATTAATTACACAACTCTAAGCCTGGGGGAACTGGGGGCACCCTTCTGCTCTGTGCTCAGTACAGGGGACAAGGAGCTCCTGGACACTGACAGAAAGGCAGAGGCTACTGCTGGAGTTCCAGTCCCTCAGAGAAATGCACAAATTGAGGGAATCTGCAACCCCAGCCCCTGGGAGCCCTCCCCTTAGTGCTGGTGTCACCTTTAGCTGTCACCTCTGCCTTGTCCCACTGACCGCTCTTGTTGCTTGTGGTGTTTTAAGGAGTCAGACAAAGGAAGCGTGGTTAAAAAAAATCTCCTGTATTGGCTTTCAGCCACTTGCTATCAGAGAAAAACAAAAGCAGAACTTGATCTTTTGTTGTTGTTTTGGGTTTTTTCCCCCCCTCCTTTTGAAAAAGGGATTCCTCATCTTTGCTGCTCCTTTATATTCTAACTGCCCCAGCTGGAAACCTTCTAGGCCTTTTTAAAACAGGATTAAAAACACAGTTTTCTGCATTAGCACAGCTCAAAAGGATAACCTCAGCTCTTTTCTCTGCCAGCCAGCTTTTTAATCCTGAATCACATGTCACTTCAAATTATGAATATGATTTTCATGTCCCCCTCGGGCCTAAATTTCACCCAAGTAAATCCTCTCATTCAGCAGCCGGAGAAACGTGTCAAAAGCAGTGATCTTCAAGCACTGAGAGTGCTCTGGGAGAGATCAAACTGTCCCAGCCTGAACTCTCCCAGTGCCAGGCATCTTTCCCCCTCCTGCTTATTATTGTTGACACCCTGCATCCCCACTTCCTTTCCCCCTAGTCTGAAAGCCTGGGATGGCGAGAAAGAAGGAAAAAAAATGTCCCTTCTTAATTCCAAATATTTCTGGGATTGTTCCTTTCCGCACTTGTGGGGGCAGAGGAGAACAAAGACACGCGCATGAGCTGGTTCTGGGGAATGAGGAATCAAACCACCCGATAAAGGGCTGTGTTCTTTCATCTCCTGGTACAGCTCTGCTGATACGATCAGCAGTCAGAGGAGAACTGGCTGAGCAGCCCTGATTCCTGAGCCAGCTGGGGCAGTGTGATGGTGTCACACTGTTGGAAGAAGGAAGTCCTTCCTCGCCCAGGGTTCTCTGTGCTGTGCAGATCCACCTCTGCCGAGTGTCCTGTGAACATGAGCTGACCCAGAAAACCCTTGTCAGAGGAAATGTGTGTTTGAAGCCCCAGCCTACAAATGAACCCATCGGAATTGTGTCTTGTACAAATGGCTCAAAACCTGAGGATCAAGCACAGGATCAGAACTCTGGATATCTACATGTTGGGTTCTGGAGGTGTTCGACATTAGGTCAAAGGTCTCTTCAAGAAGAGATGTTACTGGATCAGAGGAGAAAGCCTTGTCTCTTGCACTCTCCTTAAGGAAGCTAGAGAGCTCAAATGACCATGTTGATCTTCCCCTTCCTGCTCTGCCCCCAGTATAGTTTCTTTGTCTCTGAAAATAACAGTATTGTTGATTGTGTTATGTTTAGATATTATACCTTTCTCAAGATGACTGGGGTCATTGCCTTTGCTCACTGTGATGGCAGATGCTACATCAATGTTCTAGGCAGGTGCCAAGGGTTTTGCTCACCTTTCCCTAATGGGAACATATGGATACTGCACTGCTGAGGACCAGGTAAGTGGAAAGAACATCCTTATTCAGTCCTTTCAGAGTAAGGAACAGAGATGTTGGAGTTTGATTTCAAAGCAGTTCTGGTGTTAGAAATAATAATTTTGTTGAGATTTTCTCAGCACCAATCCAGACACCTAAGTCCATCTTCCTCCAGCAGAGAGTGGAAGACAGATTTCTGGTTTGAGGTCATCTCTGAGAACCCTTTTCCCAGAGTTTTCTAGACTTTGTCAGAAAAGATATATTAGTATGGTTTTGGATTTTAATTTTTTTTAGGGCATCTGCTTCCTCATAGGCAAAGAAGGTAAAGACAGACTCAAGACACCATGGAAGCTGGAGAGCACCTGAACCCCCAGTGTGCTGCAAGTCCCCACAGCCACATCACATGGCTGCAATGCTGCGGTCATTTCCCATTGGAAAATCAGTCAGATAAATATTTTCTTCCTGCAGAAGAGCAAACACAAATGTGGAAAGGGACTCAGAGGGCATATTTATCGCTCCCTTACCTTCCCATGGTGAAGAAGCCACAGGAGTTATTACAGAAACCTCACCTTTCAAAACATTCCCATGGCCATGGACATGCTACTGAACAAATGTATATCCTGGGAGGATTTGTCACTCACTGGAAGATCAACTCTGATCCAGCAACTGCCTGTTGCTTTTTCAAGTTTCTACAGCAAACAGAAACACAGTGGTTTGCCAAGAGAGGTGGGCAGGAAACAGTTTTTCCTACCCACAAGCACTTCTCAGTTTAGAGTTTTCTCATCCTTATAGTGAGTGAAAAGTAGAAATCTGAAACGTAAAAGTATTCAGAACATACCCACCCAATATGTTTTCTGAACTTTTCTTTTGTATATAAATATATATGTATGGATTTAAAATATTTTCTTTTTTAAATGTTTACTTCTTAAATATAAATCAGAGTAAATTTGAGAGAAAACTATTCCTCTTTAATTCACTTTCCTCTCCAAAGTAAAACATTCAGATCATCACCTGTGACTTCCATCAAATGGCATTTTTCAATTTAAAATAATTACCAGAAAACCCCAATCAGTATTCAAGGCCACGTTAATGACTCTGACTACAGCCTAGAGGTGGCAATAGTTTAGTGACCGATGAGCTGCATGCACAGTTTGTAACCCCTTGAGTAGTGCTTTGAGACTTCCAGTAGCTGATATAGGTCTAATACCATAGCAAGAAATAAAATAAAATAAATATTGTTTCCTTTATCCCTTTATATTTAGTGTTACAAAAGCTTGTAGAACTGAATTTCCAGTGGTGAATTTTCCCCCCTTTCACTGTTGGATGATAAATTTGTTTATCTTTGCTCTTGGCACCAAAATTTGTGAATGTTTCTAAAAGAAACAGTGAAAGTTCACTCATGGTCTGCTAAATCAATACTCCCAGGGTCTCATTCCCCATTGCCAATGCACCTTGTGTAACCATTCACTGCTCTGCCTGAGGGGTGGTTTGTGTCCATTCTGCACTGGTGGAAAGGACTAAACCAGATGCAGAGGGATGGAGAATCAAAGCTCTGTCTCCTCCCTGAGATGTCAGCCTGAGCACCAGCTCTAAAGAATACACGGCTGAGGACAAGCTTTCACCCCAAGCCAAGGATAAGGAGGAAGGATCAGAGTGAGCAATATAAAGTGGCAGGTGGAGCCTCTCCACACAACAGGGATAAGTCACAATATTTCTGTACAGTTTCTTCCTTCAACACAGAGCACAGACACAGACTGGGGAAGATGTGATTGCAGATGGTATGTGAGAGAGGATGTAGACTCAAATTTGACAGTCACTTTATAAATGAAACCCTGGCTGTGTGATCTCCCTTCAGGTCTACTTACTGCTGCAGAATAGTTTTCTGTGGGTAAAAACACTGAGTTTTCCAAAGCGTGATTTATGATTATTCTCTGCTAAAGCCTTAAAAACCCCAAAATTATTACAGCTATTTGTATCTCATCCTGGCATTGTTGTTCTCCATTGCAGTAAGTCGGAATATCTTTTCTTAAAATGCTGGATTGAATCCATATTCTATTTATTACGTCTGAGGACTGCTGTTGTGTACTTTATAGCCTGTTATTCACAAACTGTTGGGAGAGATAAAAAGTGCAGAATCTGAAAATGTGTAGAAGTGTCCTCATTATCCTTCTTTTTTCATTTTTTCCCTCCCAAAAGTAGGAACCCCCCAAAGGCATTGGCTTTTTAGATCTTAACAACAAGAGAAAATGAACAAGAGCAAAAATGAACAGTGGGTGAATGTTTGGCCAAAAAATCTCTTGACTCCAAAAGACACATGATGGATATATGAGAGGGTTGGGGATGTCCCTGTTCTGGCCCCAAGTGCTTTTGTTGTTCTGTATTCATTCATTCACTTTGCGATCTAAATTCAGGGAGAAGGAAAGAACACTCTAGTCCTGGGAGTGGGAAGCAACTCACGAAGAAGTGAAGGAGGCAGCAGGTATCCATTAACGTTTCCATACATTTCAGTTCTAACTCAGTCCTGCCTGTCCCCACAGGAAAGCTTTGTGCATGTACTTTACACATGGCTTGCACCAGCCAATTTCCATCCACATCCTAGAGCAGCTCTGATGTTGTGCTTTGTCCTTCACCCAAAAAGTCCCTGACATTGTGAGCACTGTTTTCCCAAGTAGCTACAAAATATTTGTCTGAATTGGAAAAGCTGGGTTTCCAGACTTTGAAAACTTTGAGCAACCAGTTTCCAGTGTAGTGTTTGTCAGTGTTTTTTTATTTTACAGACTTCAAAACCTTTCTGAAGAAGCAAACCAAAGCCACTAATGGGTTGGGAGGGCAATCTGGATACTGGCAGTGCCAGAGGGAGAAGATGTGTGATAAATAGATGGCCTGGCAGGCTGTGACAGCCTACTGGGAGGAACAGGCAAACCAGCTTGAGGGGAGTGAAAACACATAAGGGTTTTCCAGCTTTCACCTTCTGATAGACCACAGCTGAACAGTGCAGCATCTGTTGTGCACTGCTGTTGACAACATTTCACCCTGTGACTCACACAGTGGCACTGGTGCACACCCTTTCACACATGGTATGTACCACAGGTTTCTAGGCCACATCCTCCTCCAAAGAATGAGACAGAAGAGTGTGAAGTGCACAGAAAGCATTCCCCCTTACATGGGTTGGGTTTACCAGGGCAGGTGAGCGGAGTCCCTTTGCTGTGGTGCACCACATGGTGCAGCCACAGTCCATCCCACCATCCTGGTCACGGCTGTGTCCACCCATGTTTTTCCCCTCTCATGGGCACCAGATTGCCAGGAATTCAACCTTCAGTAGAGAGCAAAGGAAAGCATAAAAGAAATTCAACCACTTTCACAGTCTTTTGGCACTAAAATCAACTTACTGATCAGTACAAGCATCTTTCTGCATAGAGAAGAGCTCTGACAGCTGAGCTGCTCTGCACCACTCCTATCCTGGAAGACACTTTTTCCTGCTGTGAAACACTTGCCACCAGCCACGTGTCACTAGGGAAGGGGGTACTGCATAGATCTCTCCAAGGTGCCTCAGTTGGGAGTGTTGTGGGCTCCCAGCAGAGTGGCTGGAGGGAGACTAGGATGATTCAGGTGGCAGATGCTCTGAGTCACACTCATTTCCCATCACTAGAATCCCAGCTCAGCTGCTTCGGTGGCACACCTCCACACCTTGGCTGATTCTGGTTCTGTGATCTTTTAGGGTGTAGTTAAAAATACTCCAGTATAATTGTCTTTACATGGCCACAACACCCTGTTTGAGTTGTCCAGAGTTTTGTTTCTGTCATATAAAAGCCACAGCAATGAGTGAACTAATAAATGCTTGAGTTTGGTACCTGATGTTGAATATGGAAACTGAGGTTTAAGAATATATCTAAGAAGAGTTTTGTCCCCATTTCCCTTCAACAACCACGAAAAGTAGAAGGTATAACTGTCAGAAATGTCTTAAAAACCCCCCCCACATTGAAAGATGTTAAATCTGTAAGATAACTCATTGTACTCTGGAAACAGAGTCCTCCAGTGGCATCCCTCACTCTAGGATAAGAACCTCAGCAACACTGTCAAAATGAGGCTTTCTTGGTAAGCCATTTCTCTGAAACAGACCCTCAACCCAGCTCCTATGGACAGTCAGGGAAAGATGAGTTCCTGAGGAGATTGGAATTCCCTGCACAGGAAATTTTGGATGTTGCCAGCCCTCCTGGAACAGAGTGAGGAGAGTGATTTGGCTATTATAGCTATTTTGTGATCCTGCTTCTCAGGTTGTGCTGTGTCTGACTGTGGTAATCATTAGCATCAACTCCCACAGCAGGTAGAAGTCAGGGTTGTTCACAGCATACCTTCAGTTTGGAGTGGAATTATACTATGCATACATAATTGTACTGTAAGTACAAAATACTGTATTATTATGAAGATGTATGAATGAATTTCTACTACAGTGAAGCTCAAAAATCTTCTACATCCCGCCACTGACTTGTATGACAAAATCCCCACAGGTGGACATGGTTTCTGCCCCCGCTCTGGTGAGATCATGAGAATAAATCTGCACTCTGCCTCTCAAGCCCATCTGGTGTCTTTTGCTGAGATGGAAGAACGAAATATTTGTGTTTGGCTATTTCAGGGAAAAAGACCAACAGCAATAGAAAACAGCGTGGTTTTGTTACATTATTTGTGTAATGGCTCAACATTCAGGGTGGTGGAAGCAGCAGTATCATGATTTTAGCCTCAATCAAACAGATGGCCAGGGAATTATGATATCTAAAACCCCAGAGCATCTTCCATTTCTAGATGCCAGTTAATAATACAGGTGGTGCCGTATGAAGGGAAGACACTTTGCTACAGTTTTGGGGCTCAACTAGTCCACAGGGTCCAATTCCCAGCTCGATTGCAGTCCCTTCCTCCCTCTCGCCACAAAGACATCTGGTGTTATTAAATGCTACTAAAAGAACTGTGTTCAGAGATAGCTCCCCAACATTGCATGTGTAGCCATATGTGGTAATACAGCATCACATTAAAAATAAGAAAAAAAGCCTGCTTATTGAAGATCGGCAAGTTTGGTGCTTTTTTCAAAATCTCTTCTCTGTTTGTGGGGTTATTGATTCGTACAACTGTTCTGATCTTCTGAAGGTATTTAATTAGGTGTAATGGCTGAATTTATTAAAAGGACTTGACACCTCTGCTCTTTAGACAGCTGTGGCCTTATGTCAGAGTGTGGAAACCATCTCATATCTAGCATAATTAAAATAAAAAGTGTTTTCCCCTCTCTGTTGTGTGCATGCTGGACTTACTGCTATTGTGTGAACTTGGAGAATTTCTATTGCAATATGGATGATCTTAATTAACTATGGAAAAAGAAACTAGGAAAAAAAATAGTTAAAGAGAACAGTAGCACAGCATTTTGCTACAGCAGCAGACCTTCTCCTCTGGAGTTAGAGGGTTTGAGTCTTTACTTACCCCGGGAAAACTGAGGCTGGAATTTGGTTCGTTCTCCTCACTGGCAATGGCAGCATAGAAATAATGTCAATTTCAGTGACCCTGACCTGAAGAGCGTACCCGATTCATGTCAAATGTCTCATGCTGGCAATCCAGGTGCTAAATCTTTAAGGCACATGGTGCTGGCCCTCAGGAACGGCATTTCTGAGCTTAATGGGCTATAGAACAAGGCGTGCCTCCTCTTTTTCCTCTCTGGGCAGACAGAACAAGCGAGTTACAACATGAAGTGCAGAGGGAAAGCGGGAGCAAGAAAAAATAAAATAAAATGCTTATTTCATTAAGAAATCTCCTTTGCTGCGGACAGGATGCATACAACAGGAAGGATGTGACCACTGAATAACTCATCTCAGGATTTCTCTGTCATTAAGGAAATGAAGGTATTGAAGCGTGGGTTTCCTTTGCAGCCTATTCTAGTGAAAAGCAATTCAGTAATAAGGCAGAATGTTAGTACTACTTTACTGCTGGTTAAGGAGCAAACTTTCCCTCTCTTCCTTTCACTGCCCTGCACCTGCTCATTGGGCTCACAATCTACCAGCACTCAGCAGGGAATTTAATACTTATTTCATGTTGTGCTCCCTCCTCACAGACACAGAAACACCCGTGTATTGCATGACCACTTGGGCAATAGTTTAATACAGCAACTAAACATGGGAAAGGAGAGTACAGCAAATCTAGGCACTAACCTCCCAACATCTTCAAGGTTTCTCAGTAACGTGGCTGGAGCTGGATTTTGCCACCCCAATAGTAACAATCCCCAAGCCAAGATGGTGTCAGGATGTTCCTGTCATAGGAGGGGCTCAGGTGGGAACAGGCAGCAATGAAAAGCTGGCTTTGCTGCTCCTGTTGCCCTTGGGAAAACTTGTGATAACAAAAGTTGAAGCAGCAGATGTAACCCCACCAGGAGCAGCCAGCTCTGAAAAACTACTGGAGTGAAAGCCACTGGATTTTCTCTTAAACTGAAATGGTCCTCTAATTTTTCAGGTGAATTTTCATGAGAATATCTCTCTTGACATCATGAGGATAAAGAAACTTAGTGTCACTATAAAGTTTAAAACAAAGTTTTGTAAGAAATAGATTGTAAAGTTCTGCAGTTGGGAATTATCTGTACTTATGTGTTTATACAGCACCGTCCCAGACCAAGACTCCTAAATATTACTGGAGTACAAATGATACAAGCCAGGGATACACAAGCATTTTTGATAGCTTAATTTAATTTTTCATTTGCAAATTGTTTTGAGAAGTAGAATGGAGAACATCCAATAAAAGCAACACTGAATCTCTTTCAGATAGAATACTTGCAGGTTACAAAGTGCTCAGCAAATTCTTTAGTGACCTAAGTTTCATTATACATCACCAGGAAAGACCTAACTTTAGGTTTGACCTCCACAGTGTTGTATAAATAGAGAAGGAAACCTGAGAAGCATTAAGATGTAGCCTTCCTCAGGAAAAAAAAAAGCAGTCCCTTCATTAATGACTCCAATTATAGCTATTCATTGTATCCTCTTTTCCTTAGCAAAGTCTCACATTGTCAACCAGCCCTCTTACATGTTCATTGTGTGCCCATTATCAAAATATCATTTTCAGCTTCACTGAACACATGTAGGAAATGTAGTAGTGTAAAAAGGAAGAGGAGGAGGGAAGATAGCACAAGAAAAAGAAAGAGTAAGATAATAAGCTTAGACTGTATTTGTGTAATTACCCTCTCCAGAACAGTCTTCTGAGAAAAGGATATGTTTAATTTTTGTTATGTCATAAACCTTAAACTCTCCTCTTGTCACTGATTAGGATAGGAACTAAACAACTGGAAATGGGCCCTGGGTGATTGCCTTCTCCCCACTTCACTTTTAGTAAAGACAGATTTATTGTAAATGGAGGAGAGCTCTGTGGTCAATTTTGAATCTGTTTTAAGGACTAATAAATTTAATGCATTCAAATGGGAAATGACTAGTGGTTTATACAAAGTAAACATTCTGTAATTTAAGAAGTATAAAACAAACCTGTTTAGGAAGTGTCCAGCCAATGCCCCAGGTTTTCTCTTTCTCATTCATGTTGTTTATCTCTTATAATATTATCTGACCCTTGATTTAAAGTTAATTGTGGTCCTGACTCAGGCTTGATTCAAATCCATGACAAAACTGCCATTGACTTCAATAGCAGAAGGATCAACCTTCCAGTGCTAGATTAAAAAGATTAAAAGCTTGGAAAACAAAATACAGTAATTGCTCAAGAGATAAATAGTAGAAAGGCCTTCTCTGACCACAACATGCCATGTCATTAACCTCCACGGAATTCTTAGTTTGGAAACTACTAATGCTACCAATTAATGTAGGGACCTGCCCAGTTTGAACTGTAGAGGCATCACCAACTTGTCTAAGATCCTGCACCAAGCACTTGTCTGCTGCCAGAAAGGCTTGATCAGTAACCCACATCCATTCTGTGCTTCCAGTGCAAGCCGGAAGGACCAAAGGGTGGATCTTCTCAAGTAGGAGCCACTCCAGTGCTCTGGTTGGTCAAGGAAATGGGAGCCAAGCATCCTGTCCTGCAGGGCAGTGACAGCAGTGAACTCGTCAGCCTGTAACCAAAGCCAAATTCCCAGGTGCATTTTCAAGGGAATAAAAGCTTCTGTGCCTTTCAGAAGTGTATCTTTCAATGACTTGATTTTCGGAGACAAGAACTGGCCTGAACTGGAGTTGCTCTCAATACATTTTAGACCTACAAAGTCATGGACACAGTGTTGGTCACTATCCTCTGCATTGCAGCTGTCATCATATGCCTATTTGTCACCTGAAGTATGAATATTTGAGTTGGATTATATATAATTTTAAATATCTATGGAGCATTTGGCATATTGGATTTCCATCCATGCCCTTATCCTGGGAGTCCTTCCTTGTTTCTTTTTTTTTTTTATAAGATACTGAAAACTTGGAACAGGTAGCACAAAATCAGTGGCAATATCACTGAGGGCTTTACCTGAGAGACAGTTTTGCTATTCTTGTCTTGGTCAACGACTGTCTTAGCAGCTTTCAGCAGGGCCAGGCAGATACACCTATTGCATAATGGCAAGGGCATCCCTGAGGGATGGAGCTCTGCCAGCTGGCAGCAAGCAGGCAGGAAGGACACATCCACACTGATAATAGTGGGGTCTAACAGCTCTGTGACTTTGCTTTTCTTTGTCATTACCATGCACACTCCTGCAGCAGCAAGACTGAGTCAGTATTTCAAACGCAGGCAATGAGTAGATACAGCAGGGAGATATGGACTGTCTCTGGGATTGGTTGTAACTTGCAATTTGACCTGAATGGGACGACCTGCATCTGCATTTCCCCAGGGACAAAGCAGCCATAGACTGCAACTGGCAGGATCATGGCCCATCCTTATCTGTTCCCTCCTCTACCAGCATTTTCCTACACCTTTGACCTTCTCCTTGGATTTTCTAATCCCAGTGGGGCAGTCTAGTGGACCTGAGCTACAGCCTGAACTTCTCCTCTGAGCTGCAGATTCAGCAACAGTGGTTTAGTTGAATCTTTGATGTGTTCACAACATATACCTATGCATACATCTATATATCTGTATCTATCTACATATATATCCATGGAGATGGATGGATGGATGGATGGATGGATGGATGGATGGATGGATGGATGGATAGTGATTTATTTCCCTTCTCTCTCTCTCACAAAAAAAGAATAAAAGCCAAAACTTTTCTTTGTCACTTTAAGTAATTTTTTAATTAGGGTATTTTGGAGTGTGTCTTCCAGACTCAGAAAGTATCCTGTTGTGTTCTCTTATTTTTCTACAAAAAAGGCTTGAAAGTGTAATGATTATTCTTCCCGTAAGGTAAGCTGAAACCTGAAAAGATGCAGCCAAGTCATGAACTGTCCCTGCCTAGGAATGGGGAGTGACAGCTGTCATCTGGGTCAGCACAACTAAGACACTGACAGTCAGTGCACAGAAGAAAGCTTCTGGGCAGCGGGAGCACAGACCCTTTCCCCTGTTGTGGTGGCTGCTTTGGTTGCACAGCCTGGGTTGGAGCACACAGACTTTTCTTCCCCGCTCACTTGGCTTTCCTGCACACCTCTCTGGTGTCCTAGTTCAGTGCATCACTGCCATGGCTCTGTCTGCTCATGCAGCCCAGACATGCCATGGCACTGACTTCACTGGACACCTGCCCTTTCCTTAGAATACGGACTCCAAGAAAGGATGGTGGCCCAGAGCTGGCTCCTGCTGCCTGTGCTCCTGGGGAGCCTCTGAGGAACTGCAAATGGCACCTGACTGACTTTGGCTTTGTCCTTTCAGCCAGCAATGTTGGCTGAGTGCTTCCTGCCCTATCTCCTTGGGAATGGTATGAGTGGGCACTACTGAACAGGCTGTGCTCACACCTCCCATCAGCCTTCCCACAGCACAGCCAGGTGGGGAAACAGGGCTGTGTGAAGAGTGGCTGTGTAAAAAGACCAGGCTTGCAGAAGAAAGGAGAGGTGCACAGGAGTCCTGAGCTTTCCATGGAGCCTGACCTTGCAGAAGGTGAGCATTGCTTGCCTGCCAGGGCTGGGTTTACTGGTTCCCCCTGTTTTCACTAACTTCCTCTGGTCTCTGGTTGAACCCTCCTGTGGCTTTACCTCACTTTGAGTCATGGCCCTGCTAACAAAGCCCTGTATGCGAGGGAGGAGAGCTGTGATGGGAAGTGCAGCGGATGTGCTGGACACAGCACCACATGTAGTGAAAATCCAGTGGGAATGCCTGCTGTGAGGTTTGCATTTTTATCATGGTGTTTACTTAGTTCACTAGTCTCGTCCTTGCCTTTCCCCTTGTGCCCAAGCTCTGTGTTTGCTGGGGTTTAGCTTGACCATTGCTGGCTTAGGGTGGCCCTAAAGGGACAGCCAAGCTGGAGAATGGCTGTGGTTGGAGTAATGAGTGTACACAAATTACATAGTGCTCTTAACTACGTAAAAACTGACTTGTCAATCACCCAAACCAGCTTTTACTACATTTTGAATGCAAATCAGCCCTTGAGCAGGCAAGAATTACAACTGTATTTACCTTTATCCTATCAGAGCAATGAAAGGCAGTCTAACAGCTAAGACCATATTCCACCCTTCCAAACTGTGGTAGCAATTTAAGTTGTTTCCACCATAATTCAAAGTGGTTGTTGCAACTTCTTCTTTGGGGATTTTATTACTTCATCCTGAACAGGTGCTGTTGGAGACTGAGGGTCAGATTTCATTAGTATGAAAGGTGTGGATAGATCTGCTTCTGCTGATCTTGTTGGAGCAGATGTGGTTGTAGCTGCTTTCAAGAATTGCCCACCATCCATATTCACAGAATATGCTGATTTGGAAGGGACCCACAAGGATCATCAAGTCCAGTACCTCCAAGCACAGCCAGGAAAATTGAATGGCAGGAAAGTCATCTTTACCTAAGTGGGAGACAGCTCTTGCCCTCCATCAACATATTTGTAAGTCAAATTTATTAAAAATGAAGGTGTTCCAGCTGCCAGAGTTGTAAACATAAATGCCATTTAAGCAAATAAAATTATTTTCTCCATTCTGGGCCTCCACACATGTAGTGATTGTTGAACTTTGAGTGGTCACCTCAGCTTTAGAAGCCTTTGCCTTTAAAAGCACACTGTAGTCTCATCTGATATAAATCTACATCACCCCATTTCTCTGTATGTTGATTTATATCAGTGGACCAGCTATTATGCCAACATCAATAGCAATCTGCATCTCTATTGGTGGTGATTAAGGGTGGAAGAACAGCTGGGAGCACGAGAGAATATAATACTCAAACTGACTAAAAACCTGGAAAGTAGGAGCCTGATCAATGCTGCTAGGAGTCTGCTGGGAATAAACTGCACTTATGACTTGACTTAGTCTGAATGAACAAAAATTCAGGCCACAGCTGTCACTGACTTTCCACCCTGGTCTTACAGGCTCAGACAAACTGGGCGCAGTTTTACACCCATAAACATCTATGGTGGTAATTGCAGATGATGAGGACAACCAAGTGAACCCTAAACGGGTCCACAAACTGCTTTGGCAATGCTCAATTTGCCCTTCAGGACCGAGAGTTTCACTTCACAACACCTAACGTGGGGATAAGAATTTTCTCCTTCAGAAATTCAGATATGGTGACTCCTAAATTGGTGCTAAATAACACCTTTACCCCAAACTCACTTCCCATTATCCTGAATTCTTCCAAAACCCCCATCTATGACACTTCTCAAAGCTGCTGCCAGAGAGCTCAGCAGCTCCCTAAACCAAGCTGAAATAACAAGGAATGCAGGACGTGTTTTCTTAAGAGACAGGTAAAGTTCGTCTGTGAGAAAAGGAATCCAGGAACAAGCCCAGGGAGCCTCCACACCGAGAGGCTTGTTTTGGTTTTTTGCTTTACAATTTCACAGCTTTAAGTTCTTTTGGGTTATTCCCATTCCTGCTTTAAAAGGCTGAAATTCTCTGTAGTGCAGCCACAAATATCACACCCCTCCTGTCAACGTCCAAGCAGCTCAGAGCTGCAATTTATTTAAAGCTAGCCTGAAGTGAACCAGTTAGTAGGAGCTGGTTTCCTATCACACCTCATTCCACCTTCTGCCTTTGAAGCCCACTTAACACAGCCCTACTATTCCTTGGGGACTCCAGGGAATTAAGGCAGGTCCCCTGACAATTCACTGACTCTTCCAGTGCTGTTGCCTTTTCTGTTTATCAATTAAAATGAGAGAGAGATAGGCAAAAAATAAAAGACAAAGAAGAAAAGAGAGAAGGGAGAAAGAGTGAGAGATGGAAGGAGTCGAGGCAGAGTGAGGCGGGGCAGGGGAGTGGTGGCAGAAAGCAAGATTTTTAATGCAAAACCAAAACCCTGTTGTTCAGGGCTTTTGTTATACTTGTAAGCTTCAAGTAGAAGTCTTGTATCCTTAATAATGTAGCAGAGAAATATTTCCCTAAAACTCTATAAGATAAGATTCCAGGAACTCTCCTTTCTTAGGGAGACCCAGGTATAAAAACCCAGTGGGCATTCAGTTGCCTGTGTCTGAGGAGCCTAAAGGATTGTAACTCTTATTGAGAGCAGCTGATAAGAGGTTTTGATCCTTACTTTACTTTACTAAAATCCTCTGCCTGCTGGCATCGTGCCTGAGGCATCGTCTACCTGCAAAATCTGCAGCTTTATCTTACTGATAACAAAGCTTGGATAACACTGTGAAGAGTTCCAATAACACAGGATGAATGGGAGCTACCTGAACTCGTTATTACACTCTGATCTTAGAAAGGCTTGCTGGTGGATGTTGAACAACAGCTACTCATCACTGCTTTGTCCTGGAGGGAGCCTAAATACTGGGATAATCAGAGCATGGAAAAAACAGTGCTTTAGAGAAGAAGGTACAGGAGATGTCTTCTAAACAACTTTCTCTTTGAAAAAGAAGGATACTCTGGGAAGAGACATGTAGAGCACACAGTTCAATGACAATCCCAGTAGCAGTGCTGAGAAACCCAAGGCAACAGCAAAATACGCAGAAGTGGTGGATGGAGAGACACCACTATGCTTGAGAATTAGGAACTTCCCTCTATCCTTCAAGCCACCAACATCTGGAACACACGTGAGCCAAGCAGGCAAAGGAGGTCTGATAAAAGCTGCTTGAGGCAGCTCAAAAGTTTAGGGAGCCCATGTGGTTTTTCTATGGAAAAATGCTGTAGAGGATTAGATATCTGCCACTGCAGCCCATAAACCTTTCCCCCTCTCACTCCCCTATGTAGACTAGTGTCCACAGGATTTTCTTGTCTTCATCACTCTTCAGTCTTACAGAGACAGAGAAAGAAAAATAAGAGAGCCCTATAGCCATCAATCCATCAGCCCCCACGGTGAGTGCTGAGCAGTGGGTGGGACATCAGGGCAGGTAACACCAGGCATAATCATTTGCCTCCAGATTTCTTTGCATCATGACAGAGCTTTCTGATCCTGGGACAAGTACAACAATTCTTGATTGCTACAGGTGCTAATTGGTAATGCAATCCAGAAAAGGGGTCACACTTATCTGGCTGGACAGGATCTACTCTGACTGGATAGATACTTCTGCTGTGTAGCTGACTGTATTTCACAGTACCAGAGTTTCTTCTGCTCTCCATAGCTACATCCCTGTTCCAAATTTCACCAGTGTCTGGTACCCTCATGGGGTAAAGAGCTGATGCATCAGTTCAGAGTGTCATCCTGTGCAGGCTGCAGTTGCTGTGAAAGAACCATGATTTTTGAATGGTTTCGGATGTTTACATTGCTTGCTTTGCATTGCCCCAGTTGTGGGAAACTCTGTGATAAGTTTTTCTCCCTGACTAATGTCTAGTGGGAAAATTCCTTTCCTGCTGAGCAGTCCCTCTGCCCTGCAAAACCTCCACCACCATGGGTTTGAGGGCAGGGGGATGTCTTTGTGAGCTATAGGCATTCACAACCACAGCCCACAAAGTAACCTCATCAGGTCAGAGCGGGTGGATAGGTTTATACTGGGACTTGTTTCCTCTTTTAATTTTACTGGTTTCCTTCAGCAATCATTAGCGCTTAACTCACCTTTCTGGCTTCCCCTTGTGTTTCTGAAGTCCTTTTGTTCCCATAGGAGAAGCAGAGCTGAAAGGATCCCAAGCTTTCCATTCAAATTATTTTAGACACCTGAAATTCTTGGTCTGGGCTTGAAGTTCAACTCAGCGCTGCCCATTTGCTCCACACAATGAGAGAAAAAGGACAGAGGGCAAAGCTGGTGTCTTCTGAAGCTGAAATCTCTCTATATTGGCTGATTCTTTTGCTTCAGATCAAAACAGATTCACAGTATTACGGTGTTAGCACTTGTCACACATCCCTCATGGGCCCAGAAGGAGAGCACAAGCAAACAGTTGTTATGAAAACATCAAGCCATGGAGAACCCAAAGACACTCTAAGGGATTTAGTGTGACAGATTTTAGCCAAAAGGTTATCCTGCACCTGGAAACAAAGAAATAAGTAATAAAACCCCCCACCTCCCCATATGCAGAGTCCTGACTACAGAGGTACAAAGCAGGGGCTGATCTGCTGGCCAGTGACCTGCCACAGGACACTGCCATCACTGACTCTGTGACTGCCCCTTTGGTACAACACTTTTCCTCCCAAGCCCCAAGTCACCACACACAGCCCCAGATGGGATCTTCTCACCTCTGCCTGGAGTTCCACTTCACTGGCTACTGTAGAGAAATCACTCTTGCTGCAAATCCAACTCATTTTTCTTCTAAATTAGGCTGAACATTACTTACATAGCTCCCTGCAGTGAAGAAAGCACTGACAGTGACAGCCTCTGACGCTCTGCAATGTTCAAGGCTTCAGGAGTTGCTACCAACCATCACTATCAGGCACAAATAATCCTGCTCTAAGCTCTCTCATGACAGAACAACCTTTCCTGGGTGCATGCAAGCAGCACAGATGTCTGGCATCAAAATCTGCTTCAGAGCATCCACTGAATACATTAAAGAGAAAACAAACTGCATTCAGCTGGATGTCAGTTCATCCTCCCAGACCAAGATTTTAAGGAAAGGCCTCAAGTGACTATGCAAGTTGTAACAGGGGGGGATGAGACAGTTGTTATCTGCCAGCAAATTGGCTGGATTTGGAGCATCCCTGATGCAAACAGAGTTATGGCATAGATAGCAGTGTGCTGCACATCTTCAGCAACTCTAAAAACATCAGCTTCTGCCAGCTCCCTCATTTTGGCCTTCTTGTCAAACTAAGCACAGGGAGAGTTATGGAGACAACCACTTGCAGAAGGAAGGAAACATTCTCAATGAAGATGAGCTCATTTCTAATAAGGAAAAAGCAGACACCCAGCTGAAACTCTGAAGGCTGTTTAAGCATTCCTGCTTTGCTAAAAATGAATCCAAGAGCAGTTACTTGGCTCCACTGACACACAGTGACTTGCTAAATCACCCCAACTCAGATTTGACTGCCAGGCCATACTCCTCTGTGTCTGGCAACCCACATGCCAGTCCAGGATCTACATTCTTTGATTGTGCAGTGCTTAGGAAATAGGTACAGCTGTTCTGAAATATTCTTCAGGGCCACCTTGAACAGGCGTTGGCAGAGCCCATGAGCATGTGCAATGGCAAGTTCATTTTCACCTGTTTCATCTTAGCAGGTTGCACGTCGGTGGAAGAAAAGATATAGAGTGGGGATAAAATCTTCATCAAAATGGACTAACTAGTCCATAACACGAATGGAGAAGCAGCTCTTATAGTTAAGAGTAAATTCTTGAGAAGTTGTGCTGAAAAACAAACTTACTTTTCCCCCCACCATCAGAGTGTTCATATAAACTTATAACCAATTCAGGCTGTTTCTCCCTCTGGGAGATTTCAAGTGATTTGATTCAGCTTCCTAACATTGTTCAAGGTAGACTTCATCTCCCCTAGCACTCATCAAAGCTGCTAATAAGTACTTCAGAACTCATAAAGAGATGACCAAATCTTGGGCACTGGGGACTCTGGCTCATTTATCTTCCACAGGCAGAATCAGATCTGATTTTTTACACTGCCTGCTCAGATGCTAATGCAGTGCATGGTCTCTGGCTCCTCATGGAAGCTTCCCTTACAATAACAGTCTGCTGTGAGAACATGAGGAAGGCAACACAGATTTCATATGGCTTCTACATTTAACTACACACAGATGGAGAACTGAGGGAGGGGGGGGGGGAAGAAGAAAAGGGAAAAAAGTTTTACTTAGAATTCGGTTACTAGGAGTGGAGCAGAAGAGATATATTTCAGTCTATACCAAAACCAACAAAAGTTTTACACACAAAACCTCCTAATTTGTGTAGTTAGGAATAGAGAAGTTGTGAAGACTAAATTTTACGTACTCTGTGAAGATCTGTTGAGGTCTCAGGTTTTTGGGTAACATGGAACAGATAGATCCATGCCATTTTCAATAAAATCAGAGTACTTCTCATTTGGATCTGATGCTGTGATTTACAGTGAACCTTTCCTTGTTTTACAATGACAATCTAGTTATTATGCTGCTCCTGATATAATGCAACAATTAAATTGAAGGCCAGATATCCAAGAGAAGTTGTGCTGGTGGAGTGGCATTTATGTGGCACTTGAAATACCTGCACATATTAAGGACAATTTCATGCCTAACTAGCCAGAAGTGACACTTACCAGTCCTTTTTGTCAAAATGACTGTTTTCATAAAAAATGTTTCCCACTGAAGGCAAAGGCATGCAAACCTACTCTGCAACGATTATGTTTAGAACTACTTCCCCCCCCCCCCCGCCTTTTTTTTGGGGGGGGGGAGTTTAAGCTCAGTTTGCCTTGACGGGACTTTTCAAACTGCTGTTACTGCTGACTGTACTCTAACCTGGGTTTGACTGCAGTTCTAAAAAATAACCATAGATAAAAACTATAAACCCCCCACCTTGTAGATTGCAGTGTAAAAAATCAGCCTCTACCTCATGTTTGTTTGTATGGTAAATAGCCTCAGCTCTTTTCAACATGACACTCCAAACTGCAGGTACTTTGTTATTACTTAAGAGATGCTCAGTGTAAGAGTTACAGGTTGATTGTGGTGTTTGCTGGATGCTGTAGGTGAATAGGTATAGGGATTCCCTGTTCCTCAAGGCCATAGACTGAGACCACTGTCTGGGAACATGGATAACCTGGGAGTAAGAATACAAGGCTCCATCTAGCAGCTTTCCCAATGCAATTATCACAATCCACAGGCAGCACTGTTCTCTTCTTTCCCTGAGGAGCCTTGGTGATCAGAACATGTCCTGCATGGTGCTATGGGGTAGGGAGGAGAATGGATGTTTTAGCTACTCTGAGAAAGCCAAAAGAGCATTTAACTACTTTACACACCATAATTAGAAAAGACTATCTACCGCCTCTTAGCATTAGAAATCTAAAAATCAGCCACTAAACTGCTTCTTCAACAGAAGATAGACATACCCCTTTGGAGGACAGGTCACCCTAAACTCAGTGCCTGTGATGACTGGTGGGTCATCCTCTGGGGACACAGGTCTCCTTCCCCTGATGCAGGCACAGCCCCCTGGCACAGACAGCTCGTGCTAGCTGAGATGGATCCCACCTTCCCTGTCAGGTCTTCAGTTCATTGTTTCTATTATGACTTGAATTGACATATTTCATTACATACGATCACCCTCTGCCCCGTCATACATTCATCACAAGTGTCAGCTCTGCTTTTCCAATCTGCTGCTTGATTAGCCTTTGTTAACAGAAACACCCGAATGATGTACATGGAGCTGTGTACCTTTTGCTCGTGTTCTGGAGGACACCATTGTAAAGACACTGCCAGGGCTTTTTCCCAGATAAAAATAGTCAGAGCAAGGCCCAAGGACATCAGAAAACCCAGCTCTGTTCCCAGCTCTGCTCCTGACCTGTGGTGGGGATATGGCTGAACATCTTCTCTCTTACTCTGGGTGCCTGCTGATTCTCTCCACTCTTTCTCTGGAGTTAAGCAGTTCATCAGCTGTCACCTCACACTGTGTGTTTGTGCCCATTATAGGGACTGACATTTTGGTACAGTCCTTTAGGGGGAAAAGTCACCCTCAAGCTCCCGTTGGTGACAAAAATAATGCTATATGAGGGCAACTGGCTCGAGGAATGACAAAATCAGAGGACTATTATACTATATCCACTAGTCTTGGGGAAGATTATAGATGCTACCCAGGCTGTTGCAATGGGAAGCTAAGCAAGGGCAGTCAGCAGAATCCATTTACTAGGAGTAGGTCATCCTCAGCAAATATGATTAACTCCTTGGAGTGGAGGTGACGATGAGAGCTGACAGGGCTGAAGCAGCAGACATAATTGACTTGGACTTCCACAAGGCTTTTTCTTTTTTTTTTTTTTTTTTCTCCCATGTAATACTGCTTAAAAGACTTAGGGTTAATAAGTCTGGCGTTGATAGTGAAATTCTCAATTGGCTACAAAAAAGAATGACTTGGTAACTGAGGTTAGACAAGTTGGAAAGTGGTGATAAATGGATACAGATGGGGTAACGGTGAGAGGTGAGAAGTGGAGGGCCTCTGGGAGCAGAGGTGGAGGCTCGTTCATGCATCAGTGACCCACTGGAGAGGCGGATGGAGAGTGAAGTGTGCACGTTGTCAGAAGACACAGAACTGCGAGAGAAGAAGAGGGAGACCACATGTGTGGAGACAGAGTTAAAGGCAGGAAGGTTTACAGACATTTATCCCTGTATAATGCAAATTGGAGAAAATGCATAAATGACTCAAAATGTAACGAGGTGGCAAAAGGACAGATGGGATTTTTTTTCTATAAAATGGTGATTAAGAATGGGGTATGAGGTGATAATAGAAAAATCCCTCTCAGGCAGAGGGACATTCAAGTTTTGGGGGCAGAATGAAGCCGTGACTGTTAGTGCTGTACAGTGAGCGGCCTTGTCTCTCCTCTGGACACTGGCACTATTGGTGCAAACCCAATTTCACTCAAAATTTCTCTCTTTCAGTCTATGACCAACTTATCCATTAACTGATGTGTCCATTAACTGATCAACATTTTAATCTGTCTACCTATTACACAGCCTCAATTCAAAAGCCAAGAACCTCAAAGTTTTAACGGTTTTCATCCTTGCATTCAGCCCTTTTGCATTAAGGAAGTATTATCTCTGTTTTACTAAGATCAAAAAAGCATAAAGATATTAAATTTAGTTACCAGCTGGCATAATTCTATCACAAATCCTGCAATACTTGGAGATTTTCTTTTCTATTTCTGACAGTCAACGAAGTTTCATGATAATCAAATAGTTTTATTCCGTTAGTCCATATGTAAGCTTCAGAATCCAGACCTTTGAAGGACCTCTCCAAACAGCCAAGTGAACACAGGTAGCTTATGGTCTTTGCAATACTTTACTTTACTGTGCAAACAAAAGGTTGCTTACATCAATGTTTGCAGAAAGCAAGTATCACTGAGGCAAACACGTGGCCTTTCCCAGATAAATGCTTTTTGCAATATTTGCCCAGCTGTAGTGATTTTTCAACTAACAGTTGGAAAATGACCTCTGATTTGACCTTGAGACAGGTTCTCAAGCCACCCGCTGCAGCAATCTCTGCTTCTCAGCAGAATGAGGTGATCTGACACACACCAAAGTTACAGATTTTACAGTGAAGAGCCTCTCCCTGTGCACTGGGAACAAGAGCTAAAAACTGACATCTCTAAAAATGCAAACATTTAATCCTGGACTCAGTCAAAGCAAAACTCCCTATAACTTAGCAAGGACAGAAGTAAAATATATTTGGCGGTTTTCAAAGTGAGTCACTGAGTGATTTGCACTGGTGGAGGAGATTTTCTGAAGCACCAAGATCTATCCTGCTTCTCCCACCCACCCTACCAGTGGAAGAACTCCCATCTACTCCAGCAGAGTAGAGCTTTTCTGGAGCCGAGCATGTCTTGAATTCCACCTCAATTATGTCATGAAATTAACTGCAGATATGACATGCAAGTTCCATAACATGAGAGTTTAAAATCTAACAGAAGTTAAAAACAACAAATGAATTACTGTTCATATTAAAGTGAAAAGCAGGAATAATTGGGAGTGACAGTGGTAAGGACCAGATTAGCATGCATACAACTAAGACTATGTTTCACTGGGGCAAGCATCTCTCTTACTGTAAATAACTAACAGTATTAAAAATATCCAGCTCTGAGCAAACACTGCTTAAAATAGCCCAAATCCCCAAGTTCAGCAAAGCCCTTGAAGCTCATATTGAACACTTAGCACACCACGCTAATGGGACACAAGTACTTGTTTTGGAAATTCCTTTAACTGGGGTCACAGTGCCAAACTGTGATGTCTCTTGTGCCACTCCTTGCTTGGAATTAGGATGAGATTGGGTGGATGAAAGAAATAACCATATTGCTATCCTCAGTCTTGTTTTCCTTAAAAGCAGAAGCCATTTCACCTATGTCATGTCTAACTTGTAATTACCCGTTGTCTGTTTTGGAGTTGTGCATTTGAGTGCTCTATTCTGCTCTTTTTCACAACAGTCTTCTGCTTGTGATCATGGTTATTTAAGGAGAAAGATTTAAGGAGAAAGATTTAAGGAGAAAGGAAAATGATTTTTTTTCCTCCTTTTTCTTGCATGTTTGGAGATGGGAAAAATATTCTTCATTTTTTTCTCCCTTTTTTCTTTAATGCTTTCTATGCTAAAAAGCCCCCCTGAACTCTTATTTTATGGACACAGAAAAAGCGTAATTTTCTTTGTGTAACTTGACACATCCCAGCAGCAGCACAGCACTTGATTATTTGATGAGACAGCATTGTGGATCACATGCACAATGGCCCCCGAGAAAATTACACCCTCCCAGGCTTCAGTGAGAACCTCTTTGATGACAAAAGGGTTATTATTATGAGTATTATGCAGACACTCAGGTCAAGCTCTGACTAATTTCAGGGGTTTTGTCTTTATCATTTCTTGACTGTTTGGGCTGTACGCGTGCAAAGGAAACTTCCAGTCCAAAGAGCATAGATTGGATTTAAGAAATTGTTAAAAACATTTACTTAACTCTAAACATAAGGAACAACATTTGACTTAATGGGATCACTCATGTACTGCACACTAAGGATGTACTTTCATAGTTTTATTAACTGCACTTAATGAAGTTTAAAAGATAGATCGAGAGATATACTTGTAAGTCTGCTGAAATCAGGCTCTTTGTCCTCTCTGTCAGAGCAGTAGCCTTCATTAACTCAGCATTCTGCAGCCTAGCTAACTAGGGCAGGACTTGCAGTAACTAGTATAGCAAGCTGAATTATTCATTATGAACTTTTTCTTATGGAGGAATGTATCTTGTTTTTTCTACTCAGAGATTTTACATGATCATATCATGATTTTTTTTTAAAAATGATTTCTCCTTTCTTGAGGATTTCCCCAGCAAGGAAATGGTGCAAACAAATTATGCACAGTTGGTCATGACATGATCACAGCAGGACTCTGCTCAAGAGCTCTCCACTGAACCGTGTGACTGGTCACTAAAGTTATATGATTTCTCTACTTATTAGACCGAATGAACAGAACATGAAACAAAGACAATTTTAATGCTAAGAATTCCTCTGATTTGTTGTTCAAAAGGAACTTTTGTCTTTTCAAGGTTTCCCAACTTACTCGAAATGTTCTTGCTTATCCCCAATATTTTGTCTGTTTCCATCTCCAATGACATAGTATTCCTTTGGTCTTAGCAGCCCATTCCTAGCAAAAACTTTCTGAGACTCACTGCCAGGCTTAATAAGGCTCCCAGTGGGAAGAAATTGAGATCAACAAGGGATATCTCTGTGCTTATTATCATGTTGAATCTAAATGGTGTCATTCCTCAGCATTCATTAGTTTAACAACATTCCCAAAATATACTTGGCAAGTTGTAAATGTATCCTTTCTATTAAATTACTTGAAAGTTATAGATTTTCTTTTCTTTGTATATACTTTTACTGAAAACTCACTCAACTTACGGATTGCCATGAAAGTTTATGCCTTATTGGAATTAGCACAAGAAGCACTGGGAGTATTTTTAGCAATATGCTTTTGATTAGCAGATCATATTTTCAATGTTGTTAACAGGGGATTTTAAGTGCAAGATTTCTTCTTGTAGAGGGTCCCACTCTGAAATTGCTGCATCAGCAGTCTCTGCAGGAGAACACAATGCAGCAGAACAAAGAGGGTAACTCTGTCCATCAGCATATTGCAGAGCAGAAAACTTGGGCAAAAGAAGCCCAAATTAGGAGAAAAGAGGCACAGTAATCAGTTTAGTCACTCACAGAATGTGTGATCTTGGAAGACCCTCAGGTACAAATATAACAAGAGGAACTGTTGAAAGTTACTCTCTATCTGCAGAACCCCAAATTTCCATAACCATCCTTCTCAATCTAACATGAGTGAACAAAGCCTGATGCTTGTGGTAGCCACATATCTCACAAGACAGGGCAGAAGTCTAACCACAGTCCTTCTGAAACAAGGAACAAATAATTTTCAGCACCAGGGCACAGCCAGCAGGTATCCTGGGAGAATAAGAGTCTTTACATTCAGTATGAATAGGGAAATAATCCTTAGACTCCTGCATGCTACAGGCAAGGTCTTGGAGAAGCTGGGAGACCTCAGCACTGGATGGTGCTAATTCCTGCCTTAAACAAGAAAATAGTCATAGCACAGAGTCTTTCCATGAGCCTCTCTGTAAAGATGAGCTATGACAGAGAAGACAGAGTACACATTTGTTTCCAGCTGTGTCTTGACTAAAGATGTCTCTCAGGAAAGGTATTAGCCTGTCCAAGGAAATCAGTGGTGTGTGCTAAGCTCACCGCAGCCTGACACCTGCAAAAAACATCGCAAAGAAGATAACAGTGAGCATTTGGCAACTAAGGATTTTCTTGAGCCAGCATGTCTGTTATTTGTAATTCATAGGCTTGGCAGAATGATCTGGGATTTTTCAGTGGTTTTCTCTCTACCCACAAAATAGATCTTGTTTTAAAAGAGGCATTTTTCTGATACGTTTTTAACTTTGATATTTGGTCAGAAAGGGAAATCCCCAAAGATATATGAGCGGTTGAGGTACAACATCCTGAGTCTGAGAGATATAGAAATATCTTGGATATTCTCTCCCATCATTCTGGGACAGTCATTTCATTCTGGTTATCTGCACAATCCTGCAAAACAGCACAGATGTTTCGTAACAGTAGCATTCAGTGAACTCGCACAATCTCTCTCCCAGTCACCTTTCTATTCAGAAGCTGAGTATTTGTCTTCCTCTCCAGTGCTCTGCCTGGGCAGCAGATTAATCCTGGCCATACAAAACGGTGCCTGATAGAGCAATATAAAATAAACAATCTGCAGCAGAACCCGAACTGTGTTCCAGCAACTGCAGAAGCACAGGGGACATGGAGACTGCTTAGGGGAAGAAGGGGGCTCATTTGTCATTAAGTCACTGCATTCTAACCTGCTGGTACACCTGGAATGAAGAGATTGGAAGGTCATAAGAAATGAAGAGGTTAATGGGGAAAGAAAGGTGGATGTGCCTGCTTACTTGCTGTCACAGCATATGGACATGCAATAGGGAAAGGGATAATCCAACAAGTGGGGTCAGTCTATAACACACCCTTTTGGATGCTGAAAGACTGAATTTTTTCATCACAGTTAGGAGGTGAGTGTGGAAAGTGCTAGTTGTTTTCTTCCCCTTCCCAGTGTAAAATCTGAGATTTTGCAAGCCAAGCAGTGCTGAGTTATTTAAGATGTGGAGCTGAATTAAAATATTTAGGAAAGACTAGGTAGTATCTCATGTGAGATTGGAAATAGCCCTCAGGACTTTGAAACTTTAGTTCACAATGACTGTCATTGCATAAAATTTAGTAGACAGCAAAGGACAAAGTGTTACTACAAAGTGACATTTGCAAAGGGAACACATCTACTGGGAGGTGGGAAACTGGGTGAGTGGACAAAGATGCCAGAAGATGTGTTTTCCTTGTCCTTTATGAAACGGTGTTGTTCAGTAGCTGTGTCAGGATGGTGCTGCACCTTTTTTTCCTCGAGAAAACTGCCCTTGTCTCATACCTGGCATTTATAGGGGTAGAAATGTTATCCCATAAAGACACTAAATGCAAAGGTCTTCAGTGATCCCAAACATTCTGACTGAGGGACCAAGCTTGTGCCCACCTTTTTGACAGTGCTCTCCAGCCATTTGAAACCCTCTGATCTTCCAATTCCATGGTGAAAATCAGTGCTGCAGTAGGACAAGCATGTAAAAACACGGCCAGGGTTAAATGGGCCAGGAATTATTTACAGCTGTGAAAAATCAGAAAGAAAAACCAGTCCTTCACTGCAGTACTTGTAATATAAGCAGGTAAAATACGAACAGACTGAAAAAAAACACATGCACAGAGAGACTGGAGTTGCCCCTGCTCATGGGAGAACTGAGAGCAGTAACTCATCTCTCCAGGAAAAGCATCCACTGTCCACATGCTCTGCATTTGTACAGTTGTGTCAGCAGAGACTTGTAAGGCGATTTTTTGGCTTCCATTTTCATGAACTTTATTCTTCAGTGTCTTTTTTTTCTGAAAGACTGGAGAAATCTGCATGAAAAATTCTGAGACAAACACTAGCTGCTGTTAGTCTGGCAAAACATTTATTGAATGATACCAAATGCCACTAAATTGAAAGACTGCTCCTTTGCAGTTCCATTTAAAGTGAAATACTTTTGTTACCTCACGAGCAAAGCTGACAAAGCCACTTTGTCTTCTTCAGAATCAAAAGTACATTTTGAAGTAAACCTCACTAAAACAAACTTGGTTATATTTCATTAAAATTGGCAAGGGCAAGAATTTTCATGTTTTAGCTGCTGCTCTCCAAAGAGCATCAAAACACTTCACAAAGCAGATTCTCCAGCACTTCCTCATCCGAGTGGTCCTGCTGGACTCTTGGAAGTCTCTGCCTCTCCTTTCACAGCAAGGTTGGCTTCATCAAGACCTAATGACCAAGCCCTGGGAGACGCTGAATACCTGCAACCCTACGTCTCTGCTAGATCTCATTTTGCCTTTCAACAGCACTGAGACAAAGGGAATGCCCCATTACACAGATGGATAAACTGAGTCATCAGGCTTTTAACATGACTTGCCCAAATACTTGAAGCATTGGCTAAATCTCAGGCACCCCATCCAAGCAATTAATCTCCTCATGGGGAGAGGGTCTGGTTAAATTACTGAGAAGAGAAAGATGTGGCACTGAGTAAATGACTGTGTGCACATGGTGTATTGTGACTGAACTGTAGATTAGATCTACTTAAACTCGCTTTAAAATGACCTAATTCAGATATTAGGGGCAGATTGGCTGGTCTAGTCTGCTGGGCTGAGCTGTGGGGGCCCACTGAAATGCCTGGATCTTCTGGAGGATGCAGGGATGCATCCCAACCCTCCCTGCTCTAACCACCAAACACTCTGCTGCCCGCTACAAATTAGTTTATAACTGAGGAAGAGTTCCCACATCAGATGCAGCCTGATAGCACAGGAAGAGTAGGAGCAGCCCTAACCTAGAAAGACCTGTTCTCCAGTCAAAGACTGTCTACAGATTTGCAGCAGGGCAGGGCTCCTCCCAAAAAGCCACGGCCCTTTGCCAGCCACCAGGAAGATGCAAACATGGCTTTGAGGCAGTGGACAGAGACATCTCCGTGCTGTGCTCAGGACGTGCACCTCCAGCCTCCCATCCACCTTCCCTTCCCTTCTTCCTTGCAGCTCAGCCCCACGTCTTGGCAGCTCTCTGGAAAACCCAAAGTATGTGGTGAATGCCTGCGTAAATCTGGTTAACTTAATTACTTCTGGGAGATTGATATCTCTGGCTGTGGAGCCACATTAGTAATCCTGATGTCAGCCCCTCCTGCGGCACACACAGGTCGGGGCAGGAGGATGGAGCAGGGCTGCAGCCGGCGGGGCCAGTGGCTGCGGGAGGGATGCACGACAAGGCACAGCCTCTGCCTCCTGTCAGGGGGCAGGAACTGGGCTGGAAATTCAGATTTCAAGGCACAGATCTGGACTTCTCTGCCTCATTTAGCACTTTGGGGTGTGTGTGTGGAGGGGTATTGGAAATATGTCATAATCCTCCTTCAGCATGATTTACAAAATTATTCCATTGCCATGATTCCAAAAGCTCCTGCTGGCTTCCAGCACAGTGGAGAGACTGAAACAGCATGATGCTTAGTCAGGCCTCAAGAAACCTTGGGCATGAGTCCAGACTGAGGTGGGTCTTTGTTTAACTCAATTCCAGTGGATCCATCAAATGGCACAGGAATCTACAGCACCTGTCTGAAAGCAGCTTTGCCTTTCCCCCTTTCAGGGGCTGTGTCATCTCAGAGTCAGCATTAGGCACTCTGCTCCCTCCCAGTCCTTGGACAGAAAACACAGCAAAGCCAAGGACACCTCTGCCACCTCATAAATATCTGCGATGCCTTGTAGATAACCCCTCTCATTCCATCTGCTCCTGTACAACCATTTCACTCCAAAGAAATCTCCTAATTCTCTGTGCTGAGGAAATGAATTCCCACTATTTTTCACAGGAGTTAGGTACCAAGGATATCTGCAGGTCTGAGAGTGTGTCTCTGAGCTTCAGGGGCTAGTTTATAAAGAAAAAGAATTTCCTGTAGAATCTTAAACCCAAATCATATTTTGTTCAAAGCAGCTAATTTTACTTTGTATAATCCAAGTTCTGGAGCAGCCCTTATAAATGAAAGTGATACCCTTCTACTATTCTCAACAGAAGCATTTTCTTCTTATTTCCTTCTATGTCCAAAGATTTTCTGGCACCCATAAAAAGGTTAAATCTAGCCTGAAAGCATATGCTTTTCCTCTTTGAGTTTGATTAACTATGGCTGAAATGATACTGTGAACTGGAAGCTCTGACGGCTGGAGTGGTATCAGACAGACAGACAAGCAGGGGGAGAAATGAGTCTTTTTAAGTTTTTGAAGCAGTTCTGAATGAGGTCTAAATTGCACCAAATAATGTGCTTAAATAAACTGCTAGCAAAGGAAACAGCTGTCAGAATATTATACTTCTGTGGATCCAAGTATATACCCTACAGTTACGGAACAGAAAATTGTCAAATGAAGATTTAAAGTGACAAGATCTGTGTGTGGCAGCAACAGCAGGTAAAACACAAGAGTCATTTAAGCTGCTTTAAATTTAACTGTCCCATGTATTGAGTATTGAAATTTTTTAGTAGCTTCCTCTTGAGTTTTCCTCTCTACGTTTTGTTAACACAGCAAGTTTCAGACCACATCTAATGGTTTAAAGGAACACTTTCAAACAGTATTTCCTGCTCTAATAAAGCCTGTCTTGGATTTACTCTCAGAATAAGAACTGTTTAAAAAAAAACACCTGAAAGAAACAAGGCATGAAAATAAATGTATTATTTTCTGAGCCCCTCTCCCCATTTCTTCTCCGCACACAACATTAAGATGCTCTATTGGCCATGAAAAAGGAAAGCTGGAGCCACAACCTGTGTGACTCTTGCAGATATTCTTGCATCAATAGCTTCATGTAAAAGCCCCTTGAGTAACTGGCAACTTCAAATGGGTGGCAATTGCCTCCAAATATTTCACATCAGGACTGTATTTTGTGTACAATTTTAGTTTACAGGTCTCTCACGCTTTTCTGGAGAAATGATGAGCAGGGGTATCACTGCTGTTTTCTTTGGCACATCATCTCTGCTGCTTTGAAATCACAGAACTCAGAAAACACTTGGTCAGTGCTACACACTTTAATTCAAAGGGAGATCACCAATGACATGCAAATAGAACAGCCTAAAACATTTAGATGAGCTTAAATGTATTCTTAAACCTCTGACAGAGTGAGGGTCTGTGATTCTTTTGGTAGAGACATGTAAGTCTGTGAGCACCAGCTCTGTAGGTACTGGAGTTGGTCTGAGAGGGTGGAAAAAGGGCTCAGGTTTTTAATAAGGTAAGAACATGAGGCAGCCTGCCCAGTCAGGCTGTGAGATGAAACATTCAATCTGATCCATCGCTACAGTATCGTGGTGGCTATATTTTTGGAAATGTCATTTTTTTACATTTCTATTTTATCATGGCTCTGCCTCTGGATCTCGTTAATCTCCATAGCATTTGCAAGTGAACAACTGCCCTAATTCCACCTGGCTGGAGTACCAAAAAAAGGACTTTTTTCTTTTTTAAAAAAAAGAAGGTTACTCTTTTTGTTCTTCTTCTCTTTCCCTCCTTATTCTGGAAATTCCTGGTGATTTAACATTTAGCTAAATGATATTTACAGAGTTAAGTTGGTTGGTACAACTGGAGAAATGGGATGATTAGTAACTGGGTTTATGGGAGTGCTCTGCAGCCAGGCTTCTGCTGTTGCATTGACCTTGTTTCACAGAGGATGATCTTTAACCTGAAACTGAAACCCAAAGATGTGGATTCAGACCTTGCTCCTCTCTACCCTGAACTCTCCTGTGTCTGATGGACTGGCTCATACTTAACAATGAATGTATGAAAACCCTCCCTCTCAGGAGCCAAAAATTAGGAAGTGCCAGTAGATGTAAATTAGAAATGAAGACAGGGATAGAAAAAAATTACTTTTTGTGATAGACAGCCAGTCATTCATCCCTTATGGAAGCCAAAGGGCTGCTGCTGGTGGTATACAGTGGTCTAAATCTGAATAAAACTGTTGAGTCAGAAGCTGCATGTGTTACTTCTGAGAGGGTTCAGAAAATATTGGAAGAGAAAGTAGTTTTCTGATCTGAATGCATTTCTAAAGTCATCAAAACAGGCCCCTCACATTCAGCTCTTCTGAGATAAAATATGCCATACTCCACCCCTGAAAAAAAAAATTAAAGAGAACATAAGGCACCCAAAGCACTCAGCACTTGAGTTTTCAGTTGGAATCAGCACCTCTGACTTGTCTTGTCTAAGCCAATTTCCCCAGGGATTTTTAATGTCTAGAACTTACCCTTATCAAAGGCCTTTTACAATGTTTATCAGACGTGGAGTCTGTTTTTTCTTTCACTCAGAAAAGCTATCCTCATTTGTATTTCTCATATCCATAGGCTACCACACCATTTAATTCCAACTCCTTTTTGTACCTCAGCACTGGGGACCACAGAGCAGTGTCTGACCCTGTGCTGCAGCTGGGAGCTGGTGCCTTTGCCCTGCTGCTACAGCTGAAAATCTCTTGTTTGCAGTACAAATCGTTATTTGAACCCAGCTTATTGTCTAAAGACTATTTTAGTTCTGGATCATGAAGCAAAATGTATAATTTGTGAGAAAAGATGTTCATAATAGCAACTGAAGCCTGTGCGTACCCGTGGCGGAGAAATTCAGCTTGCAGGTACTGTAGCCTACATGCTGTCCAGCTCCACAGACTTATGAAATGAATCCTGATTTACAGGTAGGTAATTAGGAGCAGATCTGCTGAGCAAGAAGGCAGTGTTTCTGCAGCTCCCCCTTGCCAGCTGGATCACAAGTCAGAGCACGGTGCTGGCACCGGGGCTGAGCCAGCCCTGGCAGCTCCTCCGCTCCCACAGCCCCCGGAGCGTGGCTGACCTGCCCTTCTCTGCTTGGCCTTGGGGTCCTCCATCTCCCTTCAGCTGAAGAACTGTTCTGCAACCAGCTCCGGGCTTGTAGAAGGGTTTTTTGGGTTCCTTTTTTTTTTTTTTCTTTTTGGTGAGGAGCATTTATAAAAGTGCTAAATCTTAAGACATGGCTTTGCTGAAGGGCTGACATAGAGTATGCTTTCCTAATTCTTTCAAGCCTACATTAATCCTTTTTAATACCATTAGCACAGCATATGAGCTGAGGAAAGAGCATGGAATGAATACATTTTGGTTTGTCACACAACTACCTGTTCCACATTCCCGTAAATCAAACAAGACTGGACATCCATGGGCAAAGTGTTTTAAAGTGGGCCCCTCTGCCCTGTGGACTACACGTTCCTAAGGCACTTTTAAATAAGCTGAGTCAGTGGCTGATTTTTCTGATAGCTCTGGTAGAGAAGTTAACTAAATGCCTCCCTCCCATGGTACTACCTTAGAGCAATTAAACTTGACCTCAGATTCAGCGGTCAGTCTCAGCTTAGCTCCCTCTGCAATTCCTAAATGACCATGAAGGCGCCCCGTGCTGCTCCCTGCTCCTGGTGATATCTGTGAGCACTGGCTGAGGTCTGATCAGTTTTCTGGGCAGAGTCAATGTTTGGGAGACTTTGCAGCCTTCCTTCATGAAGACTGAAAGGTGGGGAAATTAACTGGGAGAGGGGGTTTTATAGTGGTTTTCATGTTCAGGTCCCAGTTTAGGTCTGCAGGTTGCAAGCTGTTGAAACCTGTATTTCCCCGCCAGCAAAGCATTGCAGCACGTGCACAATTTTATTTAGCTGATTAACACTGCTGACTATGGGACTTATAGAGGTTTAGCTCCACACTGGGGGTGTGCCAGGAGTTCTGTTAAAAAACCTGCTCTGTATGTGTGAGCTGAAAGGTGTGAGGGGCAGAAACCTTCTTCTTTAGATGATGATGTACAATGTCAGAGGCTGTATTTCATATTTCAGAAAAAAAAGCAGCTAGAAGTCCTGGACAGTCTCTAAATCCTTTGGTAATTCACAGCCCAGTCATGCACAGCCACATAGAATAGCTCTTGGGTCTGTATGTTCATAGTTTTTAGTGATCTGGGTTGTGCCATGTCCAGGGAGCCAGAAAGTTGCATTGCCAAACCTACAGCAGCTACTGACTATTTTGTACGGTTCATTTGCTTCTTTTACTTGCTGAAAATAGTAATCACCTTCTGTATCCCACACACTCAAACTCACATTGATATGAATTTGGAAAATACTATATTAAATGATTTATTCCAGCTTTATCCATTTCCTAATAATGTAATGAATTATTGATAGGCACTAGGAAAAAGTAAAAGAAGCAGAATAGTATTTAAACAGAGGCAGTTATTCAAGAAAGTGAAGTGGAAGGAAAGTGTTTTCCATGCCATCAGATTTTGCACTTTGAAATATTTTCCTAACCTAAACTAGGACGACAATATAAAAACAACTCTCTTCAAGCACTTTTACAAACAGAAATCTGCCCTACTGCAGGATCTGGCCAAGGAACATGTAAAATCTACTGAAAATGAAAGGCAATTTTGAAAATGCATGGGATCACTTTGGAACAATATTCAGAATCTTTTCATTTAAAAATTATGACAGAATGGATGTGTTGGCAATTAAAGCAAACCCTTGTGGAACACCTAAAAAAAATGAAAAAAAAAAAAAATAATTTAAACTGAAATTCACACTTTCACTCTGACAAGTTTGATTTCAATGAATCAAATGCCAAGTATGATGAGACTTCATTTCTGACTCCACTTCCAAGGCCCACTCTGTGAAAAGATAGGAAGGGAGCCAGCAAGCGAAACTCCACCTCTTCTTGGGGAAGGAAAACAAGAAACAATTGTTTAACAATTGTTACACTGATTGTTAAAGGCTCTGCTGACACTCACAGTTAGCAGAATATGAGGGTAGAGATGAGACCAGACCTTTGCAACTTGGTAAGACCAAAGAAAAGCCGTAGAGGCCGTGTTAGAATTCTGGTAACATTGGTGTACTTGGTTGTTCAAAAAAGTAGTTGTTACAGGTCATTTGGGAACTGAAACATGCAAGGCTGAAGAATGAGAGTTACACTGATGAAAAGAGAATGCAGAAAGGATGGAAAGGGTGAAAATCCAAGGCCCAGTCTTAAGCCTGGCTGGGCTCAGCAGAGCTTTGTGCACATTCATGGTGCAGAACCAGGTGGTCTTGTAAGTGAAGCACCTGCTGCACTCCCATCTCTGCACAGCTCATGGTCTTTGAGCCATACCCACAGCTGTCTTTCTGATGAATCTACAGGACTTACATATGTATTGAAGCAAAATCTTTTTTTTTTTTGGAAAAAAATTGGTCACATTCTCTGTATCTTTGGGTCTAGTCATTTCCTCTGGCTTTAGGACCAACTTCTGCCCCATTTCCCCCTACACCCCCAAATAAAAATGCCAGTACAGAGGATGACTAAACAGACAAACAAAATAACTACACAGAGGAGGACTCTAAAAATATGTTCAATTACCTGCAACACAATGACAGCAGTTGATTCAATTTGAGCATTATGATTTTATTATTTCTCTCTCTGTCAGTGGGATGCATACTGTGAACAACAGTCTCTGTGGTTTTTGACAAAGTAGGAAATCCACAATGGAAAAGAAGAAAGGTAATGAAATCCTGAAGATGTTTTCTTCCTCTCTTTTAAAGGACTGGCAATGAAAAGGAAACTGGTTATAGTCAGAGCTGCAAGGCTATCAGATGGAATGAGATTTGAAGGGAAAAAAAATTAATGGCATGCTAAATATGTTGTTGAAATGCACTGGGAATAGCTTCGCGTTAAGAGGAAAACAGCTTAAAATCATGTAAAACGGAGGTCAGGCGTGAGAAGGAATGTGTCTGCAGAGAATTGTGTGCATGCTAAAAGCTGCCCAGAAATTTTAAATACACACATTGAGAGCTGCACAATAATCTGGTCAAACAAGGTTTTCAGAGGTACAATTATCTGCATCCGCAGCTATTTTGGGGTGCACTTCATCACTGCATACTTTTTTACTTATCACAATCTTGCATTTTATGACATAAATATGAGGATGTGGGTCACTACAATATTTTGCAGAAAAGCAAGAACATAATAAGAATAGTCTTGAATTTCTCTGTTAAAAAATGTTGAGTACTTTCATCAGTTTCAGTTATAGTGACCAATTTCCCTTTATCTCTGTTCTCTGAGGGAATAAGGTTTACACATGCACAGTCTGGGCATGTGCATAAGCACACTAAACTTTTGAAACTGTTGACTAATTTTAATTGTATTTGGCAAAGGTACAATTCTCAAAGTTATGAAGGTCCTAAAAGTTTTCAGAGGAGAGGGAAAGGCTGATACGTTAGTGCAGAATCCACATGGGATATCAGCTTGGAGACAGGAGCACATAAAGTTAAATCAGTTTCCCAAAGTTCATGAAATTATTTGTTTGAACACTACAGTACGATATAACAATCAAACAAACAAAAAAATCACATTTAAGCAACCAAGGTTGGAAGTCTCCTTTTTAACTAAGTAGCCATTAGAGTTTCAAAGACTAATATATAATGATTGGTCTCTGGGCCTCCAGTAGAGGTTCCTTGGAAGATGGTACCACAGCACTGTCATCTTACATAGAAATCCATGAAAATCAGCCTGTAAATACCCAGTCCTCGAAAGAATAAAATTACAAATGTGCCAGCACCTCCCGCTGAAGTCTCTTTTAAGTTTCTGAATGATGCAGGCTTTCAGTGCATAGTGAATCAAATAAAGTTAAATAAAGGGACATTCAGGGGGAAGAGCAACAGAAGGAGTGGTCCAGGGGCAGAGAAATCCCACTTGCACCACCATGAATGTGTGTTCAGTGATGGAGGCAAACACCAAACAGTACAGACAAGTTGTAGGTACAAACTTTCATTCAGCTGGAGAAAGAGCCTCAGCAATTTTGCTCTAGGAGAAACTTCTGTCTCTGCAGAAATAGAGAAGAACTACTGGAATCCAGTAGTCCCAGGAAAATGGCATTTTGAAATCACAGCCTCTGAGAATTTGACTTCCATGAACAGGGAAATAAAAAAAACCTGCTGATGAAAGAACCAGGAATGGCATTTCATTTTCTAAACTACAGGAAGGAAATCTGATGTAAAAAGTTGTTTTGAGTGAATTTGATCCCAGTGTCATCAGAATCCAAGGGCTGAAAGGCCACTAGATGATTTCACAAAGTATTCTGATGGCCTCCTATCTGAGGGAAGAAAATGAAAAGAAACATTTAAAGTGTTGCCATGAGAACTTCCAGAGTGACGTTATAAAAAAAAAAAGGTTTTCCACTTAAAGAACTGCATCCATCTTTAGCATTTCTTATTTACTTGGCAGGTTAATAAAGTGAAGAGCTATGAAATTTTTATTTAAGAGAGGGTTTTTAGTAAAGAAGGTTCTGTGCAACCTGCAGTCTTCCTAGCTCAGGTATCTACTTTTCTTAATACAAAGGGTTAATGCTCTGGTCTCTACACAGTATTGTAAAGTATTTTGGCCAGCTGGAGTGCTTACTACATAGTCTATGGCCTCAGACAAGTCAGTTCTCTTTAAATTGTATTTACATGGATTTTCTTTCTGGTTTTCTATTTGTTACGCTGTGTTAAATAAATCTGGCTTTATTCAAGATAATTTGGATTTATTGATTATTACTGGGGACAATTACTCTGAGTGATGTCCCAGGGGAAGAGAATGAACCTCTGGTGAGAGGCATGGCAGCAAAGGAACTGTCACATGTAGTTAAAGGCACAGGAGCTCTCTCATAGAGAAATAATAAGGATATTCTGGCTGTGCTCACTGCACAGGCCACCTAACCAGTGATTAAAACATACACCATGTACTCAGCAACTTGTAAGGGGTTTTTCCTTTCTATATCACTGCGTTAGAGACCATGTGGAATCACCCCTGCATCAGTCCTGCTGTGCATTCAAATCCACCACCAAGGCCCAAACACCATGTCCCCAGGTGGTTAATGCCGAAAACTGAAGCAACTTTAGGATTTCTAGCTAATACACACGTAGATGAGGTCTTGATGGCCTCTAGGTGTCTGTACCAATTCTTAGGCCTTTTTATGTCTCTATATGGCATTCTGCCTATCATTGCATTTTATATAGAAAAGGGAAATAGGGTTAAAGAGAAGAATGTCTCAATATTGTTTGAACTTAAACTTCTTTAAAAGTCAATGATAACATCCCTTTGACACAGAGACAGTAACCTTGTCACAAAAAACAAACAACAAAACAATACAGACCTACTCCTCTAGAGTCTCAGCTCTTGATTTAAAAAGTTCATTCAGTTGCTGATTGGTTCTATTTACATTATAATTGTTGTAGTTATAGATGTGGTTTGTACCAGATATGTCATTCCTGCACTGTGTTTGCCTCAGGCCTGTAGAGCCAATGCCCCTGAGAGCAGAGGGGAGCACATGGATATCTCAGCCACATCCCTGGGTAGGATAAATGAAACATTCCAGTGATGCTACTCTGTGCTACTGTGAATTTGATGTGCCATCACCTCTGCAGGACTCCCAGGCACAAAGTGGATGGTGCCAATTTGGTGTTGCTACACACTTCTTATGGATTTTATCCTTTTTTGGTTAGTTGAAGAAAAAAATAAGGGAATGAATAAGGATTCTGGGAGAGGCAGCGTCCCCTTTCCAGACCCTGATGGATAGAAAGTGATGCTGCTACTCAGAAAATTGAGATGGGAATAAGAGGAGGTTTCCATTCATCTTTGATCAGCCCATTATAAATTTCTCACCTGCTTAAGTCCTGCAAGCAAATAGCAGGGATCTAAAAAGGCATCAGATAAATGCCCTGCAAGTGCTGACATGTCTTGGCACTGGCACAGCTGCCCAGAGAGGGAGAGAGTAAATGGGGGTGGGGAGCAGATAGGAATTATTTTAGCATTTTCTCTCTTAGGGTTGAATATTTGTGCATGCCCCTGCTCACTTGCTTCTAGCAGAGGTGGACAAGGAGAGAGATCATGAAGATTTACAGCTGTTTGAAGAGGAAAAAAAATCAGGGCAAAGGCAGAGAAGCCCTTGCTGTTCACACACTCCTGGGGACTATTTTTTTCCCTTTGTTTTGATTCTTTACTTAAGAGTTAATCAATGTTTAAATACACAGAGAGCCCTTTCTCATAGGACAACAGCAGCCACAGAGAAAAAGAGAGAAAAAGCACTTTTATTTTAGATGTTATCTCCAAGCAGTGTATAAGATTTACACTGAGTCACTAGCTGGATCATTGAAAGTGTTTCACTTAGTCTGTGCTTAACATCACAGAGACTTTAGCATGTCCTTGTCTCTCAGGGCAAGGACACTCAGGAATTCAGAGACCTAATGACACAAATATAAAATTAGGTAAAACCTTTGGTAAAACATCAATTTTGGTAGCCACTAAGGTCACACACATCCTACTAATCATAGGATACCAGGAAAGCTCATTGTTCTCTGATGAAACAGCAGAGCTTTATGAAGCACTCACTAACCTACTTTTATTTACTTTATTACTTATTCCCAACCATTTATCTCATTTACTTACATTATATTGACCCTGGTAACATCAAAATGCTTCATAGTCTTTAAAGTATTTATCCTGACTTTTCCTTACCATTAATATATTGCTCTTGTCGTGCAAATAAAGTACTTTTCTGCCCTTGATAAGATGAGGGACTTGAAGCCATGATTTGAATATCCACACAGTACGGCCAGACTGTGGATGAGTAGCCGAGGTTCACCTACACTGGTGTGAATATCTTGCTTCCACTTCATTTACACCTCGCTGCAAATCTCCCCTTGACAACGTAGATTCACAAAGCAGGTGTACTCCAGGACATCACTACATCTAATTCCAACTGAAAGCAGAATTCCTTGTAACCAGCCATTTTCATGGAACATGAAAGAATATGAGAACTTCAAGTAAAAGGTCTCTTTGAATAACAGGGATCTTTAAATAAAAGATATCTTTCAATTTCTCCACATAAGTAATCGAGTTAAGAAATCTCAAATAAAGCTGAACACTGAACAAACTCTAAACCTTGTCTTTCACCCTGCACCTGGTTAATTTTATTGTGTTTTCCTGCTGTAAAACAAGTAAAGCAGACAAGTATATCTGTCGATTTTAGGAGAGATGTTTTCTTTGTCTATTGTTTCTTCCCAGTTTTATCTTAGGGGGGAAAAAGCCAAACCCACATATTATCATTCCTTATTCAGCATTCAGAAGGAGGTTAACTTGCCTGGAAAACGAGCAAATTTGGGATGAGAACAGGGGGAAAGTGAATCACAAGCAGCAGTAGAGGCTATTTTTTTTTTTTTTTTGAAAGTTTATAGTAGTTATGCTGGGTTTCAAACAGAAGCCCAGCAGACAGAGATGCTGCAGAGTTTGTAAAAGATGTTGAAAGTACTCTGACATGGCAAAACCCAGGCCAAGGCGGAGACACATTCATGGCACAGCAAAATCTCTTTTAAGCAATAAGCCAGAACAGTAAATTTTCATCATTTCTACTTCTACCCTCAGGCAAAGGAAACAATCTTCATTATACTAAAGAGTAAATAGAGGCAGTCTCAAGGAGACATTTTAAGGAAGCAGCAAAAGAGTGTGTTGTGTAAAGCAGGGTTTGGGTGCTGCACTTTTGAGACCAGGGAGAAGGCTCAGTTCAGGAGGAGGGAAAGCAGCAAGAATACTTTTCTCTAAGCTGAGCTCTCCTGATTCTGACTGTAGGGAAAGTCTTATTCTGCCTTCATCAAATGAGTCTGGAGTCTCACATACAGCATCTTCAACTATGTCCCAGCAGAGAGCCCGTGAAGTAGAAGAAATACATGGACCTGCTCGAGAGAGTCCAGAGGAGGCCACAAAGTGGTTCTGAAGGTGGAGCTTCTCTGCTCTGAGGAAAGGCTGAGAGAGATGGGTTTGTTCAGTCTGGAGAATGCCCCAGGCGGTCTCACTGTGGCTGTGCAGGACTTGAAGGGTCTCAGAGGAAAGATGGGGACAGAGTGTTCAGCAGGGCTGCGGGGAGAGGACAAGGGGGGATGGCTTTAAACTGGAGGAAGGTAGACTCAGTCTAGATAAAAAAGAAGAGCTTTTTAATTATGAGAGTGATGAAACACTGACACAGGCTGTCCAGAATGGCTCTGGATGTCCCATCCCTGGGAACATTCAACGTCAGGTTGGATGGGACTCTGAGCAACCTGGTCTAATGGAAGATGTCTGCCAGCTGTAAAGGGTTGGGCTAAATTGCCTTTTAAAACCAATTGCCTTTGTCTCCCCTGTATTTGCTCACAGGAGAGACAACTCACCACAATTAATTGTACTCCCCAGGGTGACACACAAGTCACTCCTTCTCTCCATCACCAGTTGGGACTGGTGGTACAGGCACAACCCACTGAGCCAAAGGGTTGGGATGGAAGTGAAGGCTCTTTTAGGGACACACCTGGACCATCCAACAGCCCCACAACAGGACCAGCCAAAGCCCTGCAGGAGCTCTCTGTGCTGTCTATCCACACATTAGCTCAGTAAACTGGGCCACAGTGTTTTTCCACCTCAGTCTGAAGGAAGAGAAAGGAATTTCAGTCCAGATTGCAGCTGGGTGTTGGGAGTGTTGCACTCTGTTCTTGGTGGTGGAACATGCCCAGGGGATGGGAGGGAGGCTTATTTATGCATTCATTTATTTATTTAACACCATTTTACAGCTGGCCTACCTCTTCTACCATGAAGTGCTGTCAAAACATGGCCATGTTTCCAGCTGAGATGTGCTATTGCTGAATATAAGAGACAATTTCTTGACCTGAACCTCCTCAGTTCCCCAGTTATCTGCCTCATATTAAACATCATTTTCTGTGAATTGCCACAGCAGGCTTTTGTAAGTTTATTGAATATATGGTATGAAAGCTCTAAATACTCAGAAAATAGTGAAATAAAACATGTCCCAGAAGTATTAGCAGCATGCCTTGTCATATTTTTGTGATGGTATTTGGTACCTAGAAATCTGAAATTTATCCACCTACCAGTGTATTCCTTATCTTTTCCTGTCCTGTACATAGAAACATGTGGACCATTAACAGAATACCACACGTCAGAAGACCCGGCTGATTCAGAATTCTAATAATGGGCCTAATCAAGAACAAAGGGAGGCTGCAAATGCACCCCACAGAAATGCCTGTGTTATTAAGTCCCTGCAGTACAGCCTGTCTGGTTTTCAGCCACCTCAGCTCCTGCTGTCCATCAGCAGTGACACAGCCTGGCCACTCCTGTCCCTGACACACCAGTATCCTCACCCTCCTATTTTTTAAATGACAGCACAGACACGAAGAGACATTCCCACCAGAGACTAGCCTTCCAATGTGCCTGCCTGTGCAGATCCAGAAAGGATCTGAGCCTCATCACCGGGATTTTATTTCAAGTGTCTTTTCTGTAACTCCTTCCTCTGTAGGTTAATGAAGACTTAAGCACTTTGTCTCAGCAGCAGTGATGTAAAACTGCTGCTTATTGCCTGTTCCATCTCACTGACTTTTATTGTGATACTTAAACCAAAATGGTGAACTATTACACTTCATAGCCTGCAAATAAAAGCAGAATGTTAAAAAGCAGAGGCTATAACCTCTGATCCAGTCAAAATTGCTCTAAACATCTAAGGCTCATAATCTTGAGACAACTTTGTTCAGCTCCAAAGGGACAGGGAAAGGTATAGATTACCATCCACAGCATATGAGAGGGACTTTAATTGTAATGCTACAATTTTTATTCCTTCCATGCTCAAAGATAACAGGAGAAATCCTAAACCAGCATGTGAAACAGCTCAGCTCCATTGACTTCAGCAGAGCTAATCCAGTTTACACCAGTGGGAATTTAGCCTATTCACTTGAATAATCAGCAGAAAACAGGAGATATTGGTTGTCCTTTTCTTTGGACCACATTAAGAAGCCACTAAGGTGATGGCAGCCAATTTTCCCTGTTTCCGAAGGCTCACCTGTTCTGCAACTCATTACAACTACAAACACTGTGTTTCCAATTCTGCACTTTACTGGAGCCACTTGGGCAGTACAAAATCCATTTTTAGAGCCAGGAGGTCCTGGGGTCAGATCCACAGTGGCTTGGGCACAGCAACAAATAGGAGAGGGGAGAGGGCTGTCTCTCAGTCACATTTTCAACTTCCTGATCCTGGAGAAAGCCAGAGGCCAGTTGAAACTGGCTCAGCTTAGACGAGGGAAGGGATTGATTTTTGCTGTAACTTCACTCCTTACACACTTGCAAGTATGTTCTGTTAATTTTGAAATAACTTTGTCTTTAAGGATCTTCCTTAGATATATCAGAGTTAACCAAGATGGATTGAAGTTCCATATTCCAACACACTTCCCACCCAACCAGTGTTAAAGCACTATAGAACCAAATCAGCCTGGCTGGACACCTTCAGGAACACAAATTTACCAAGTGGTTAAACATTTCTTATGGAGAAACCCAAGGGGTAAAGTTGGCACTACTCAGAATTTCTGTTTTTACACAGGGTGGAAATTCAAAATGGTTAAGTTGAAAGGATGAAATAGTTTGAGGGATTTCTCATTTGGCCCAAAGCATGGAAAATTTGTCCTCTCCCAAAAGGGAGCCTGTTCATGTGGAATCTGTACACAATTCAGAACTTGTCTTTCTGCTTCTGGTTTCCTCTCTGGTGAATCTGAGCAGGTTGCTGAAAGCTAGTACCTTTGAGGGAACTAGAAATGAGAAAAAGCTCACAGAATGATCTTCAGAATTAGACACGAGAGCCATTCAGGAGCACCCTGTTCTCTAAAATGTGTCCACTAAAGCAGGGATGTGTTTGGCATTGGAGCAAAGTCCCAGGACCTCTGCTAGACCCTGAAGTAACAACTGAGAAGATTGCTTCCCATAGAGAGCACCTTTGTAAGCAATCCTGGATTAATGGGACACTGGGAATTTATCCAGAACTAAATAAAATAACAGAGATAAGATTTTTTTAAGTGACTCACTGTTTGGAGAGTCTTTTGGGGTACACAAGTCAAGACACCTAAATCTGTTAAGGAGCATAGGAGGGACCAGACTTCAAAGAAGAAGCAGATTTACGGATAACAGATTTACAGAACAGGTTCTTTAAAAGCTGCCTCAAGGTAGGGAATAAAAATAACATGAAGCAAAATAAGTACTACCAAGGCAACCTGCAGTCTATATTTGCTATTGAAAAATCTTGTTTAAGATCAGTAGAATTAAAAGCAATTTGCGCCTGTACACTGAAGAGCTGAGGAAGTTCTTGCTAGAGGAATCTGAAGGTGCAATGGGCTTGAAAGTGTTCAAAGAGGGATAGGAAAACCTTTGGGACAAAAACCACCCCTTGTGGTTTCTTAGAAATATGCATTCACCAACTAAAAAAAAAAAAAATAGTGAAAGAAAAAATGTAATAAACAAACAAAACCCTTTATTGTGGATAAGTATAACAGTTATATCCCAAGAAGCACCTGAGCCACCAGATCCTGGGAGAGCTGTGTGGGAAAGTATGTCCACGTCTGATCAGTTCTCCCATGCTTCCCTAAACTCCTGCTGTTCATCCACTTTAAAGCAGAGGATATCAGGCTAAGCAAGCCTTGGTCTTAATCATCACAGATGTTTTCCTGTCCTCATGTTCTTATGCCTGAATACCTTTATAGAGCTCCTGGTAAATGTGAAAATGGCACTGGTCTGTACCCAGTATTTTCCCTCTAGACTTTACAATGACCAGGGGTTGTTTCTACTTTAGAAGGAAAGAAGATTTTAAGGAACTCAGTCCAACAGTTTGGCCCCTGAAATGCAGAAAAAAAAATAAATTAAAAAAAGGCTTTGGAAATGGCTAAAAATAGATGCCATTAAGGAAATAAAACAGTTTGATGTAACACAGTAGCAGCTTTACCTCTCTGAGACAGCAAAGCCAAGAGAGGTCTAACCAATGAATCATAGCTCTGTAGCTCCCATTCCCAGGAACTGATCACCCCCAAATCTCCACAGCATCCCCAAGGGACAGCAAAGCACTATTATGCCTATTTTTCAGAACCAAGGAAGTGAAGCACAAGTAGAATAAGTGATTTACTCAAGGTCCCACAGGAAGCCTGCAGTGCACCACAGCATTAGAACTGAGACTCCTTATTCCTGGACAAACACTGGTGCCCCCAGGCCAGCCAGGCTCTCAGCAGCAGGGTCCAGGTCAGCCCTCACTGAATTGCTCTGCTTCCCTCTCCTCGGAGGCTTCCCCGACTGCGCCAAGCATACTGTGACCTGCTGCCTCTACGGCCACGGCTCAAAGCCAAGGGAATTCAGTCCCCCTCTTGAAATCCCCTCTCTCTCTCATCATAATGAGCACTTTAATCTATCAGGAAAATGTAGAGCTTCTTGGCAGCACTTTTTATTTCTGATCTGTGTTTTCTCTCTCTCTCTCTTTTAGGTTAATTTATCTGATTACATGCAATGCACTGCGGCCGTGTTAAGGTACCAGTCGAGTTTCCACTCGGAGGCTTGGAGGAAAGATTACCATTAAAACGTGACTTCCATCCACTCAGCTGAAATTACTATTGATTGCCAAAGAAAAATATTTGTGCTGTGAAGCTGGGAGCTATGATGTTGAACCGTATTAACATAATGTTAGCATAGCTACGGGTGTTTAGTGGCACGCAATCAGATTTGAAATGAACGTTGATTATAGATTGAGATTAATGTTCACATATTCATAGGAACACAATGAAAAGAGCAATTTCCTTTCTACTACAGATCAATGGTTTCCCCATTCAATTATACAGCTGTAATAATTGCATTATGCGGAAATATTTCTTAATGGCTTATTTCATTCTTTCTGTTTAAGTGTGTGTGTGTGTGTGTGTGTGTGTGTGTGTGTGTGTATGAGAGAGAGGGAATACTCTTGCGGACTCGTGTGCATGCATGCATGTGTGAAATCTTTTGTCAGTGGTGCTTGCCAAAGCCTGCATCCAATGCAAAATACTTTAATTACTAGTGCAAATGCGTAATCTTTGGCTAAGCTAATAATCTCTTGGCATTTTCCCACTATTCTCTTTAGTCCTCAACAGAGCCCTCAGATTCCTCTGCTTGTTTAAGGTTTTTAACAGCTGGATCCCTCTGTACATCAGATATGCTGGGTTTGGCCTGAGCTCTGAATCCCCAGTGTTGCCCCAAATGGCCCTGTTACACCCAGAGACACCTTGCTGAATTCATGCTGGTGTGTCCCACTTGTTTAGTCCTAACAGAAGCTGGAGTTTTGGGAGCACTGTCGCCTGGCATAGCTGAAACTCTTTGCTCTCCTACTGTGGTCTGTCCACTCACAGCAGTTGGTGTAACTCAGAAGCACAAGGGTAGTTAAGCAAAATAATTTTCTATGAGCTTCCAACCTTGCTCTTATCACTCAGGGATTTGGACTCAAATTGAAAATGAAGTCTTTAATAGTGAATGCAAATTTGCAGAAACAGGAAATAACTGCTAGACATCCTATTTTATCTCGAATCAAAGCAAGACAGGACACCTACTGAAGGGAAATCTGGTAGTGAATGGAGAGTACTTCAAAAGCACCGAAAGGATTAGGGTAGAAGAACCTTTTCTTCCTATTTTAGTGCAATGCTGCTCGATGGGGCTCTTTTTTCATTTTCATTAGAAATACAAGTTCACACTTATTCTCTTTTTTAGATAAAACATTAGTTCAGATGTACTCTTCTAGGAAGGGACCACCTTTAACTTCCCAATTTTGGTGGGCCAGCAGCCCACAGGAGAAAAACATGTCTGACAAGAGAACAGATGCACATCCCTGAAGGGGTTCATGTGGTGGGTGTGAATGAAGGAGTTTTGCATAGAACAAAGCCAAGTCCTTCAGAGAAAGGCAGGCTGTGCAAAATAAAAGAATAGTATCAGGAGCTGATGGAGCAGCTTACAGAACATTACTTGGCTCGGCTGTAGGGGATGTCCTGTCATGGAACCTTTTGACTTCAGATGACCTCAAAAACATTGCTGCAGAGGTATTTCGCTGGACAGCAGCACTGACTGCAATGCATGTGCAGTAGCACATTCTCCAAGCCACCTCCCAAAGGAAGCCTGCAACATTTCCAAGTTCTGTATCAGACACATCCTCCAGACCATTCTGCTATCAAAGATCAAAACTAACAAGACAATAAAAAAATTCACAAGGCACATTTGAGCAACGCACTTCAGAGGTTGTTCAACTTTGAGGCTGAGGGTGTTCTGGTCGTGCACCATTTCTGCTGACTCTGCTTTTGGCATTAGCAAGAGTTTTGAGAAGTTGTACCACTTGTCATGTGAGAGCTTCACCATGTATTTAAACTGGCTTTACTTCCCTAGTGGTGTTCATTATTTTCTCTATGGAAAAGAGCTTCCAGCAACACAACACAAAGGTATATCCTCAGAGCATGGCTTATTACATTTGTCTTACTTACACTGCAAACTCTTTGAGGTAAAGAATTAATTTTTGCAGGGTTTGTTGTTTTTTTCCTTTTCCTCCTCTCCCTCCCTCACCCAGAGCATCCAGGAAAAAAAAATCATCCACATTTTGGTCTATCCTACCATTCCACATTGTAGCAGAAAAAACTCGAACTGCTGGCAGCACGTAAGTGGGATTCAAAGACAGATGCCAAACCAGTTTTAACTGCTTTGGAAGAAAACTCCACCACCCCTTGATGCATGGAAGGAATTTCTAGGCAGGTTTTACAAGAATTGCAGAGTCACTATTCCCCCTGTGATGCTGAGTCATCAGATGGCAAAAAGTGAGCAAGAATGAGGCAACATCACCCACTCATTCAGAGTTTAACTGCCCCCCTTTTTCCTCTTTCCTCAAAGTTTCACATCTCTGTTCACTTTTCTCAGTTATTCAGAAGTCACATGGAGGGACAGGCACAGTTTCATCTCTCACGTGCCTTTTGAGTTATCAGACAGTGGCGTTTCCAAAAGTGGTACATTTGAAGGGTCTTGCCTGGAGGAGAAATAGATGGAAGTAATAATTACTTTTATTAAACTAAGTGTTTGGGCTTTTGGGAAATGGGATAAGAAGTTAAAAGCATGGAGAATGTGGAAGAAACAAAATAAGTTTGAAAAATCCCAGTGAACAGAAAATAGCATTCAAAGTCTGTGATGTTTAAGATTTTGAAAACTTAGCAGTTTGAATATTTTTGAGACCTTTAGGGCAACTTTGTTTTCAGAAAAGACATTTTAGTTTCCCAACATTTCATTTAACAGAATAACAAATTGTTAAGTCTATTCTGAAGGTCCAGGTTATTTTTTCATGCTTCAGTCACTCCCAAAGATATAGTTCAGTCTCTCTTAGTGAAATCTACTTGAAAAATAGCAAATTCCCATGTTTGTCTGCTACTGTAATTTACCACAAGCATTCAAGGCAAATGTTCTACAACATTCTTTAGGAAGGAAATTATTATGTAAATTATTAGATCACCAAGGCAGCAAAAGCTGAGAAGGAGCTAATATGTCTTTACAAATAAACTGCTGAAGAGAATCACAAGATAGACAAATGACAGAGGGGAGAAAAAGAGAACATTTAAAAATCTTCCTGTCCAAGACTTCCCACAAGAATTTCCTAAGGTTTTGAATTAGTTTCCTCTGGAGAAGAATTCTGTCTTTGGCCTGGACCTCTTTAGAAACCTATGGAGGGTTTCATTTGACCTGACTCCAGAAAACTCTAGTGTGGGCAACAATGTGTGATCCAGTCATCCATGATTCATTTATACTTGAGTCAATGAAGAGAAGTAGGGATTTCTAAATCATGATTAATGACCAGTTTTTGTCAAGCACATCAACACAAGATGAATTGTGCTTCAGAGCTGTTGACTGTTCACCGGAGTCTGTAGGAGAACTTACACAATTGACTCATATGGAGGTGTTCAGACATTTCCACTTTGTGTACCTGCAGTGAAAGTCTGGGAAAAGTGAATCTCACAACTTTTTCCTTAAAACAGAAAAAATCTGGGTATTTGTATCAGCACAGATCATAGTAATAGGTTTTCCCTATTGAAGCAATATCGAAGTGTTTAAAATTATAACATCTAGTACCTAATTAGCACTTCTCTTCAGAAAGTAACAAGGAAACAGAATCTTCTAGAGGCTTGTTCAACCACAGGTTAATCTGAAATCACATCCTATTAGATGGGAAACATAAAGAAATGCTTTGTTCACCAGCTTATTTTCTAAAGATTTTCTGACTGGCCTACAGTTTGGTCCAACACTTTACCTTGGAAATGTTGGAAGCATATGGCATGACCTTCAACTCCTAATAGCCTTCAAGAAGCTGAAGTTGGATTATTTGGGGTCACGGGTAGCAACTGAGAAGTCATAGGTCAAATTCAAAACCATATTACATCTCTAGAAAAAATAACCTTTCCAATAACTTCTGGCATGACCTCTAGCTCCGATTAGTCTGTGAGGGGCTCTTGTCTTCCGTTCACACATTCATATATTCAAAATCTCTAGATCAAATATGAAGAAAAAGTTCTTTCACCTTGATTGTAATGGTAGAATGTTTTTTTCCCCTCTTTCCTTAAGGATAATTCTGGGTTTAGAAACATTATTTATATTACATACTTTGCCAGTAAAGTTAATTTTAATAATATGCATGAATTCCACCAGTGGTGCTCTACAGAGTGCAATGAAAATACCATACAAGATCAAATAAGTAGATTTTCCCCTTTTGGGGACAGATACACTTTTAAGAGAGGCATTGATATCCAATAGCCATCTTAATTTATGACATGCTTAATTTTGTGCATGGTTATTACAAATGCCTTTGTAGAGGAGTGAAAATCCATGTTTTAGCATTCTGTACTCACAGGCTTTGTTCATTGTTAGATTATGGCTTGTGCAGGTGCCCGAGTCTTCGTGACTGATTAGAGCAGCATCAACACTATGAAAATTAATATTAAAATATCAGTGAGGAAGGCAGAAGGGACTAAATGTCTAGGGATACACTGGTACCCAATTTGTGTCTATCCATTTACTTACCCTGATGCTGATTTCTCAGCTAACTAAAACTGCCTTCCCTGGAATAACATCTTAAAAAAACCCAAACAACAGTGATGAAGTTTCTTTCTGCCTACTGGCTCAGTCTTCTCAGGAAACAGCATGACTTTATGTGCTGTACAGCAACATAAAGAGAACTTGGCCAACTCCAACTGCATTTACACCTACAAAACAAACAAACAAAGTGATAACAAAATGAAAATGGAAGGAGCCTGAACAAAAAGATTTGCAAAAAGAAGCCTTTATGTTGTCTATCACTGTTACATAGGCAAATATATTCATCATGTCTTTGACACACCAATGTGCTTCCAGAGTAGTAATATGTGATATTGTTGCTCAGATATTAATATTTTAATAATATTTCAAGGAAAGACTAAAAAATCTACTGGTGTTCATAAGAATGTTGCTTCTCAGAAAATAGCACAATGGCAGGTTGCTTGTTTTACAACCTGAGCTTCTTCAGTTTATTCTGGGAAGCAGATGGGAGAATTAGAAATCTGAGATGTGTTAGGCATGCATTTGGGAGACCACTGAACAAGGCCTGTGAATCTGTGCCTTGTGAAAGTTGGATTATTGTCAAAAAGAGTGCAAACATAGTGTTTTTGAGGAAGTGAATCTCCATTTGCATCAAAGACAAATAATTTTTTGTTGTATAGAGAGAAATATCCAACTGTCTAATTTTTTTAGTGGCATATCTAAAAATAGTGCTAGGAGAAGGTTTGACATCCAAGGGAATTTGTCTTCTGCACTCCTGGCTGAAGCTGAATTTTATCTTTCAGACTCATTGCTAAAGATTGTTAAAACATTTCTCTCTTCTATGGGTTAGCAGAAGTCCATAAATTTGAGAATTCAGTGTATGTCACTCTGGATTCATTACCCAATCACAGTTTACCAGAATACCTTGTGTAGGGAGATCCACTAGGTATTTTTCTCTTTCCTGTTTTTTAACCTTCCATTTTACACCCTTTAGCCTTCAAATGGCATGCTGGAAGGAAAACTCACTATTTGGAAAATAGCAACCTGTTTGTAAGAACGTGTGTGTTGTAGCATGTTCTGCTAACATGGCTCACAGCTCTGCCTCAGTGAGCTGTTCCTCCTTTGCGCTGGCATCCTCTGCCCCTCGGTCTGGGTATTCAAAGACTCGGTGTCAGCTGTTTCTGTGTTATGCTGATAAAACAAAGCCACAGCTTTCTTGTATCCACAATAAGAAAAGAGGCAGGTTCCTTTTCTGGGCACGTTGTTTTTTCCACCAAGCCCTGCTAGTTTCGCTCCCAGTGAAAGAGTACAACTGGGAACTCCTGGGTGTTGAACTGGCTGAAGCAGGACCTACCTCTCCCTGTGGCCCAGAAGCTGGGGAAGGAATGGGAAGCACAGGTGTAGAAGTCCATGGGAATGCTAGTGTACTTAGGGGTAGGTGCAAATAGTTTTGGAAGCAGCATGATTTGGAAAAGCCATGCTGAACAGTGTTTTGCAGTTAATCCCAAGCCTGCACCAAGGTGAAGCCAGATTATGGCTTTTTACCTCCATTTTTGCATTCCAAGAATGAAGAACAGAGCTCAGCTGGGAAAGACGATGAAAAATTCAAGCAAGAGACTTTACATCAGGCTGAAACTTTCATCATCACTGGTTAGCATTACGAAAAAGCAGCCCTTGTGCCAGGGTTGTGCTGGGTAGTACCTTGTAACTGGAAGGGCTTATATGTCACGCTACATTGAAATACGCAAACACTTTTCACCTCAGCTCAGTAAGTTCCTGGCATCCATCACAGCCGCCTCCTTCTTCACCTGAAGTGGTTTAGGCAAAACTGCCCATAATTCACTCTTTCTGAGGTTCACTGGCTCAATGAAGCAAATCAAACCACCCTGCAGACTGCAGCAGGCTCACTGCTCCTCTCCTCCCCACTCACCACGGCCAGCAGGAGGTGAGTAGAACAGCACTTGCACAGTACCTCATCTGTGCAAACTGGCCTCATTCTCCATTTGGTATTTAAAATTCTGGATTCACCCTCTCTGCCCAGCAGTGTCCCTCCTGTCTGGGTCAAAGCCATGGCAGGTGCTGCTCCTTTATAGCAGTATTGTGCTGTCCTTTGTGTGCAGATGTTGGGGTCAGAATTGTGAACATCATACTCCTTTCAAGATTTTATTTCTAATTCTTTTCTCCAGATAGTTCTTCCTATCTCCCCCACCCAATGTGCAGTTACCCAAACTCATGCTGAGTCCTCAGGGTCCATGGACCAAAGAACGTGGCACAAGTACAGACTGCTCTGCTAGCACAGTCTGCTGCACAGTTCAGCTTCTTGCTGCAGTGGCCAGGTACCCTCATACTGGAAATTTCATCTTCCAGTTGCAAAAGACAGCAATGGGAAAGCCCCACAGCCTCCTTATCTGGCAAAGATGTAAAGGAGAATGAGTGCCATGACTGTCTCCTGACACCTTCTAACTGCGGGACAAGGATGTCTTAGAGCAAAGCATCACGTTAGAGTGCTGAGTTGTAACATTAGGGGGTATGGAGGAGCAAGAGGATCTTCTTTCCTGCCTTCCTTCCTTCCTGGGGATTCCTGGCAGGTAAGCTGAGCTTAAAAGCATTGAAAGATCAGGAAGCTATTTTGTGGATGAGGCCTCTGGCACGTACACTTCGGTCTGGTGAGCATCTTGGTGAATGCTTTGCAGTGTGGGAGGTTCCATGCTGAGACCAACAAGTCTCCCAGCCCTTAGTGCTATTCTGGTTCAGATGGAAGCCCCCATCTGTTAATATCCTCAAGAATCTCCCTGCATAGCAGGGTCATCCTTGGATGTGAAGCTACAGCTGATCAGATGTTACTGGCACTTCTTCAGTAGGTGGAAAACAAGAGACTTAGTGACTTACTGTGTGTGGTAAACACCTTCCTGAAAGCTGTATCACCATCTCAGGGGTGGGAAGCCAAAAAAAGCAAGGCAAAGAACAAGTGCATCAGTCTCTATTGCACCTAAAGACCGGACTTTGTTGGCAAGTGAAAATGAGATTTATGTTCTCAGCCTGCTCCTTTAATGACCATTTTCTGACAATACAAACCCATCACTTAATGGAGTATGACTGGCAACCACCCCTGAAGAAAGAGCTCTGATTGGAATAGCAGAGTTTGACTCAGGTCAGGCTTGAGGTATGCACCCAAAATACTGAAGGCACTGAAAAGAGGATCAGACCAGAGAGAGGCACTTGCTGCAAGTAATTTAATCAATTAATTTAGCCTGTTTCTTTTTCTCTTTGCTTGCAGAGCATTCACAGGCTGATTACAATTTCTCCAAATTTATTTCTTATTCAGATTTACTCAATGGTATCTTTTGCACTTTTAAAAATAAATAATATTGACTGATTACAAACAATTCTCTGTGAGGACACGCTGTTCAGTATGCAAAATATGGTTTGATTTAGCTAATGACTTGATCACATGGATTACACAGCATCTTTGCTCCTCTACAAGTGACAGCTTTAGATCTTGCAAGTCAGGAAGAAAATCAGAATTTAGCAGGGGTACAGACAGCAAGGGAATAGGATCAGGCAAATAAGTTAAATGACGTTTAAACTTGGAGCATCCTAGAGGAAAAATCACCCCTCCTGAGATCTGCTGGCTGGGTGCAAAGTTTATATTTAGCTTCTTTCCTTCCCTATCTCAGACAGTGGCCTACAGCAGAGAGAGACAGAAAGTCCCTTTTATCTTTGCATGTCCTAACTAGTCCCGAATCTTTAAAAATTGCAGAGTGGAAACTCCGAGTAAGAGAAGGAACACACAAGCTACAGCCAAATCTTGGATTTACCTTTCTGCTGTCTAACCTGCATGTTCTCAGTGACAGTGGAAAGGATTCTGCTTTGCTGTTACTACAAACCAACAGCGAATTTTCTGCATCCTGATGGAAAAAAAAGAAAATGTACACAAGAATTGTGACTAAAGGACTGACTGAGACAAAGTGTCATGTCAGTGCTTGTCCTGAGCTGAAGAATTTTAAACCCCACCCATTCCCCCAGGTCCCTGAAGTCTGTGTCTAGTTCAAAAACTGTGGACAAGTGCACAAGCAGAGGTAATGAGGGGGACAGAGCATTCCTCCTGTGCAGTGCATGGAAAGCTTTAGATACTGAATTCCCACTGGCACAGACTGCTATGAATGGGTTAAATCACCCTCTGTCAGGAAAGACACCCATTGAATTAATCCCACCTTGTAGCCAGTCCATGGTCTAGACAATCTCCTGAGCTTCCTTCCAGTCCTTTCGCTGGGACTCGACACAACAAAAGAAAATAAATCCCCAAACCCTCCTGGCCCAAAAGACAATTTATTCCAGGCTTTCATCTCCTAAGACTCTTCCAAAAAGAGGATAGTCCAAGTGACTTTTGAATGCAGCCACTTGAAGTTCATAATTTCTGTGGTTCTGTGCTAGTGAAAGTCAATTTCCTCAAATATTTGCATAGCACGAAGGGGGAAAAGTGTGAGCCCAGATCATGCAAATCAGTCTGAGTGAAACCTGCAGTGTCATTTCAACTTATGCAGCATCACCAAGGTCTAAGCAGATGCTGTTCTGACCTAATCTGAAATAGAGGACCAAAATTAGATGGAAATAGGGGGGAAATTTTGGAAGAACAAGGCCGAGGGGCTCTGCAGAGCTGTACAGGACAGGCTGCACATGCCTGTCTGTATGGGAGAGCCTCTGGGGCTTTGCTCAATGCAGGGCTATTCCTCTCAACTTTACATTAAAGTCAAATTTAGCAACACAAACAATATGATGGAGTCATATGGCAAAAAGCTCAGACGCTGTGAATCCATAGTGTTATTACCAGGACAGAGGTGTTTCAAAGCAGCTGTTAAGGTGTAGGAGTGTGCACACACATGAAAATCCAAGTGGAAGTCTGTATGGTGAGAAACATGTGCTTTCTCTTTTATAAATGTACCTCCCACACCCATTTTTTTGCATTTCACCCTATTGTCACATTCTACTTCTTCCACTACTTTCTCCTTCCAAAGAAAGCAAACATGTCCCATTTCCAGCAAAATGCTTATTCAGTGCCCGTCTTCCCAGTGCTAATGGATTTCTCAGATGGAAGATGTTGTGCTAGGCAGGAACCAAATGAAAAAATAAACAATTAATGGGCAGGATTCATTGTTTTTTACATGCTTCACTATTTGACTTTCCAGATTGGCAGCACCCTGGGAAACCCAACACTTGGATGAAGAGCAGTGCATATGGGGGACAAATTTTGAAGCTGTAATTCAGGTAAGTGAGAGCTGAGAGCATTTGGGATTTTTATTTCTTTTCTTCCTCTCTGTGGCTTTTTTTCCTCCTCTCTCTGTCTTTTTTGTTTTTTTTTTTTTTTTCCAGGCAATGATTTTAAGGCACATATCATCAAGTCCGTATTGAACAGAATATCTGGGTTAGTGCTTTCCAGCCTTGACTCTTAGTAACTATCCCAAAGAGTACTTTAAAATTTCTTAGCTGTATAAACACATGAGACTTCAATGTTTCCCTGGTGGAATAATCTAAACCCAAGTCTGATTACAAATATATTTTTATTTTAATTTTAGTATTTCCAACTATGTACTGGCTAAAGAAGGAAAAAAATAAAAGTCTATCACATGAAAAGGACTTGAGGTTCCTAATGGTATTTTTAAATTGAACTCCAGTTTGATATTGGTGCAAAAAAGACCTTGAAGAAACTCTATGTACATGAAGGCCGACAAGGTAGACTTACAGAGGGAAGTCCTGTCCAACAAGGCAGTGACTTGTCCTTGAGTGACTTGGGCTGGAGACTCCTTGAATGTGGCAGATGACTTGGCCTCAGGCAGAGCACTGAGGGAGCTGGGCTTGAGCTGAAGTGTGGGCAAAACAGCAGTCCTATCATTGAAGCAACAGAAATAAGCTTCATTTGTAGTACCAATATCTATCAGGGTCCCCAAAACATCCCACTAACAGCACAGAGTGGTTTTCTGCACAGAGATGGGGAATTGGAACTTCTCCACTTGAAGTCAATGGCAAAACTGCCTCTGAATTTCAGGGTGAGAGCCTTGTCCAGATTTCAACTAAACATCAATTCACTTTCTTTGCCATTTACAATGATTCTTTTGCTATCTGATTACATTTTCTTAATTAATATTAATTAATGTATTAACTGTCCTTTATTAAATGCAAATTTGCAGAGGATCAAACCATAAAATAGAACCATGTTATAATGAATATCACAGTAAAATCTCAGTAAGCACAAGTTTACCTTTGTTTTATAAGTCAATGGATATTTAATTAACATGAGGTAAGAACTCTTGGAATTAGAAGAATCCCTTCAGATTAAATGAAATTGTTATTATATGGTAAGTGAGAACACAGATACATTTGAATAATTTCAAAGTTCTCTACAAACAAGAATGAATTGAAATGCTCTCTTTTCTTCCAGCATGGTGCACAAATCATCCTCCTAACCTGGACACTCAAACACCCACTGAAGAAAAAAGGCAGAGGACTGCTCAGAGGCTCAAGGAATGCAAACTCATGCCATTTCCTGAATAATTAGGCAATTCTTTCCTGGCAATAACTGGTAGTTACTAGAGACTGCGTTTGTTGAAGGTTAGAACACCCACTTGAGAAACAAACACTCTCCCTGTGAGCACTGAGTGAACTCTCACACAGTAAAGATCCTTTAAAATTTTCCAAATTTCCACTCATTCCAGGGGCTTAATTTGAATTTGGCGTTGTTCAGCATGTATGTCCATCCAGTCCTTGATATTGGAAAGGATATGGGTGAAGACATGACCCTCCAAAAAGGGACTGCTGAAGTCCCTTAATGATGTCCCACAGAGAGCTATTCCATGGGAGTTTGATGCCTACAGCTGACACTCTGCTGATAAACCTTGTTTTTATTTTCTCTTTTTCACCCCAAGGAAATCTAAGAATATTTTCACACATGTAATGTTTCCGAGACAATGTTAAGGCAGCGTCAAATATTTGGGAGAGGAATGAAGGAAGATTTAGTACAAGACAAGCCAGTAGAAAGAAAACTATGAGAAAAACAGAGTTTCTGGGAGGAATATTTGCTGAGAATTCTAGAAATTTCCATTTTTCCTATGAGTAAATGGCCTGCATTGTTACACTTGTGTCTTATAATCAAGGCAGTGATATCTTTCAGGTAAATTAACACATCTCCCTTGTTGTGGTACTATGAATTCTTCAGCATAGCAGTGTCTGGGAAGATCTGCCCAGAGAAGCTGTGGATATGCCATCCCTGGAAATATACAAGGCCAGGCTGGATGAGGCTTGGAGTAACCTGGCCTAGTGGAAAGTGTCCCTGCCCATGGCAGGGGAGCTGGAAATAGATGATCTTTAAGGTCCCTTCCAATTCAAATAATTCAATGATTCTATGATTTTTTTGAGGGATGGATATAAGTCTTGCTTTCATGGGCTACAAAAAATTTTTACAATATAAAAGGAAATAATCGACTTCATTATTTTTTTAAAACTATTGTTACTTGTTAATTATAAATGAGGAATAAGGGGAAACAAAAGGGTTCAAGTCCTTCTTTCTCCCTTCCTCCAAGCTGCCTAACAGACAGCATCATCTGTGAGTGAGGAGCTGGGGATCCTCCATCCTTAATCACTGCTCCAGAGAGGGACTGGGGGATGTTGGGCTGGAACAGCATAAGAAGAGAGCAAAGCTGACTTAGATGGATGGCATCGTTTGTGCCAGGGCTGAGGACTGTACACCTCAATCCAGCACCGACACGAAATAATGGTAAACCCCAAGATTATGGATAGGCTGTGGAGTACAGTGCCTGGATATGGACTTTATCAGAGAGCGAGCTGGAGATTAACCTCCTGGCCCCCTAATTGGGATTGTGCTGGTGCCCCATTTATTACCAGAGCTGGGCAGGGGTGGGATGGGGAGGAGGGACTGTGCCCGCCCTGCGGAGCGGGGCCAATCTCACAACACGCCGCTCTGTCTCCTGCTGAAAGTTTTGTTTTGCTTTCTTCCTTGCATTCTAGGGTAAAACTTCTTGGAGTCTTTATTTATTGCCAAGTGGAACCACCGTGTGACTCCGGAAATACCTGTCGCCTAATTAAATTGTCTAGAGAGGAATTTTGGAAAGCGTTTCTAATTCAGGAGCTTAATTTAGGCTGGGCCCGTGCACCACAGCTTTCTGTCTTATTATTAGATGGAATTTTAATCACTGCAGATCTCCCCCACCCCCAGCATTTTTTTCCTCTCTCCACATCTCCTAACAACCTGATTCTGGCACAATTCCCTTTCCCTTTAACCCTCCTGAGCTAAAAATAATATCCTCTTGGAACTAACCAAAAAAAAAAAAAAAAAAAAAAAGAAAAAAAAAAATACAGGAACGAGCAAGCACCGAACCAGAGGTGTTTAATTAGCAGGAGTGAACTGGAGATGGGTTCAGCAATCATTTTAGAGCAGCCTCTCTAGAGACACAACAAACGCACTGAGACAAACCCAGCTCATGGGTCCCAGAGGAAAGAAGGTGGTGTGTTCACAAGGCAGCTTAAGCCTGTAACTGTAAGATGCAGCCCTCATGTGCCTGGATTAAAATAATAATAAAAAAAACCCATCTTGTGGTGAGTGCAAGGATCCTCTAAGCAAATGGCTTTACGTAAGAGTTTCAGTCTGGCCAATTGCTCGGTGCAGTGCTGTTCTTTTGCAGTTAAATTGCACCTTTTCACGTCATTGCAGAGAGAAAGGAGGTACAGGAGCAATGGAAAGAGCACAGTGGTGGTGCAAAGTGCAAGGCAGTGCAGGTGCCCACGCAGCTCATAGACCTGTCAGTTGTCAGGACCTCAAGGAAGTGATTATCTCAGAGATGATCAGGCATGATGAACATAACTTTAAAGCACATTAAAATCCTCAGATGCGAAGTATAAAGCTTGGTTAAAATATGTAGGTGAAGCTCTTTTAGTCAGTGGCTGCATGTGTGTCCAGGGCCAAACGTACCAGCCTCTCATGCCAGCATTCCCATGCAATAGTCACAGAGAAAAACACTCGAGAAGCTCCATGGCCAATGGAGCACAGCTTGGGCTGCTTGAGAAGGAAGAACTTTACCACGTCCAGTGGAATTATCCTGCTTCTACAGTATTGTGACTGCTGCCATGACCTGACCTTTGGAATTTTTCACTGGAAATGAAGAGGAGATCCCAGAACTTTCACTTCACCTTGCTGCAATCAAGCAGCAATTCAAGACTCTAGTACATAACTGTAACACACAGGCTGCTCTGCTCTTGTATTAAGTTTTAAACTGGACCCATGTGGATATCATATCTACATTGCAGAGATTTTGCTCAAATAGTTGGTACTGCAGCACTTTCCTTAATTCTTCTGTGTTGCATCAGCTTTGGGCATCTGCCATGGCTCACTCTGGAGTGTGCTGCAGCCACCCGGCTCTGTGCTGCTGGACCACAGTGAAGGAGAAGCTGGTCTACTCCAAGGATTGAAATCTGAGATTTTCTCTTTGGATGAAGCTCAGAAACCTCTCTCTATCTCAGCAGCTGGATTTGCTCTGAATCTTTTCATAGGATTCTCCTTCTTCTACAGAGAGAGAGGATTTTTATTCCCACCTGGGATTAGAATTGTAGACAAAGGGATGACAACATCGATACTGCTTTTAAACCCAGAGAGAGGAACAGGAAAGAGAACAGGATAATGGATTGATCTATCACCTCTTTAAGGAGAGGCACCTGGAAATACATATACGTATATATGTGTGGATGCTTATAGAGAAATATATCTATATTTAATAAAAATAATACATACTATCTATGACTTATTGTATATATGGATTTGTGCTTCCTTCACCTCTAATTCTGGCCAAAGCACTTTGCTTGCTACCTGGAATAGAGCAAAAATGACTGGTGACACCTGACCTGGCAGGGAAGTGCAGCCTGGGATCTGGAACCGGATTTGTCAGCCTGAGCACATTATAGGTTACACTGGGATGGCTGGGAGTATGAACTCTGTCTCGTTAAAGGTATTCATTTGCAATTCCAAATTGAAATGCTTTGATTTTGCAAAACATACACACACATATACATACAAGCGCACAAAAAACCTACCCTAAATTTTTGACATCTTGTAACACTGAATTGCCTTTTTTTGGTCAGCTGTATTTACCAGGCAGCATTTCCTGCCAAGACCATTAGGTATCAATCACTCATTGTTTCATTAGTGCTGAAATGACTTTCTAATTGACTTTGTAATTGTAGTTAAAAGCAACTTCAGAACAAGCTTAAGGAAGTCCTCCTAGAGTCCTCGCTGTGTCCTGCCTTCCATCTGCTGGCACTGGAGCTCAATGAAGTTGCCTTCAGTAGAAGGTATTGGACCTATTTGTTTGTAGGACATTGCTTTATTTTGTATTTAGTTTGATTTTGCTTTTTTCTTCCAGAGTCTGATAATGACTTGATGTTCCTGCATTATGGGATATTCATGTGATTATTATCTAGCCAGGAGCTACAACATCACACAGCAACATAAGAAATATCTCATGGACAGCAGAGGTGCCAAAATGCTCTTGAAACTTTCACAGTCTTAGTAACACTTTTTAAATGGTCTCTTGCTTTTATTCATTCTGCAGAGGCAGATTTTTTTTTTTTTCTAATTTAAGCCTTAAGTTTATGTGCACTTTCCCTGGCCTGATTCTTGTGTGTGCGCTTGGTGCAAAAGGCCTGAGGCTCAGCAGGGCATGGGCAGACACGCAGAAGGAGAAGCACCAAGCACATTCAAGCTGAACAACAGCCACCAACTCCTCCTGGCATCCAGCTGGGACAGATGGAAGGTCCGGGGAGCCCTCGCTGCACAGAGGGGCAGGAAGGGGAAGCAGGAGGGAATGCTGCTTCCCCCCAGCTAAAGATAGAAGGCAGAGTTCTCCTCTGCTTTTGGCAGAGGAACAGGAGGGGCATTTCCCCGCTTACTTCCCCTTATGTTGGCCCTACCAGCATGGAAGACAACAGGCTACAAAACCGCAGAGGAAACAAATCTGCAGTGAGAACAGCCACGCTGCTAAAAATGCCAGAGGAAAGCAGTTTTGGCTAGGAGGCAACGCCTGGGGTGAGGGGGGGCCAGAGCTGGCTTGTTAGAAACCATTTCTAAAGCTTATGGGGCTGTTTCATGGAGACTCCAGTAGCCAGTAATGAATCGTTTTAAAAGGTTCCACGTCTCCATCACTGCCCTGGAGAGATCAGCACCCAGGGGACCATTAACCTCAGCTAATCTCTAGTGCTCAGAGAAGGCTCCTTACTGAGGTCGTTGTTGTTATTACAAGATTAAAACAAAATAAATATTCTGTTGATTTGATTTAAATGTGTCATGTTCTCAGCTAGTACTGATAGAGATTTCACTGTACTATGCTCAGGCCAGCTGTAATTCCCAAGTCATTACATTAACATTCCAAAAACTCCTGTTGTCCTCCCCAGTGATGGCACACACAGGGAGCTGCTCCAGGGACAAAGCCACTGACAGGGCCAGGCACTACATCTGTTCTCCGAGTAGTTTAAAGAGAGGTTTTCTGCAAAGTGCTGATCCTGACACCCTGACTTGCACAGCCCAGGTGCAGTGTTTGAAAGCAATTTTTCCTTGTGATATGATTCCTCTCCAAACCAAAAAGAAAATGTTCCCTTGAAGGAGTCTGTTTTTGAGAACCATCCTTTTGCAATCCCCTGTTTAGGTGGAAATAAGGGTAAAAGGAATGACACAACTTATCTAACAGGCCAGTCTGATTTCTTACTAAAAAAGTTCTGCCAGATATCAGCATGGAGAGCTGGTGACCTGCCTCCTAGACTTTCCAGCACAGAACTTGGTGACACTGTGAGCTCAGAGCAGTAGCAGAAGCTAGCCTGGCATGTCATCACTTTAGCACTTCTGAATTGCTTTAGAATATATTGGCAATTTGAACAGTGCCAGCTGCAGTGGTTTTATTAGATATTTCCTGGAATTTGAAACTAATGTGAAGGCTTAAGTTCCTAAAAGTCAGAAGAGTCTTGATTTTTTTTCTGCCACTCTCATCAAATTAGACAAAAAATTGGATCCAAATGTATCATGACCCTCCTGATTTGAAGAAATTTAAATGAACTAAAACTTACTGTACAAAAATCTTGGGTGCACCAATTTACTGATGATCTTGGCAAAGCCTAATTTTGGATAGTTTAATACTAGTTCTCAGCTTTGTGGACCTCGGAACACCTACAGGTTCGATTCCATGACTTTAGGAGCGCACAACAGGTGAAAAATGGGGAAAAAATGATCTCTCACCCTCTGGTGAGCTGAGCAGAAGCAGAACTGACTGACTGTTGTGGTCTCTGACATCTGTGAGCATTCAGGTGGACTCAGTGATTGATCTCTGCTAACTTCAGCACAGGATTGAGCTGGAGACAGGCACTCCTATAACTGGCTGTTGCTGCCTCTCAGCACTTGTGACCACAAAAAACCACAATATGTATTCAAGATCAATGTAATATATGAAGTTATGTCTTGATTTATGCAAATAAATTCGATTATATGCAAATGTACAACTGACCTTTCTTTGGTTGAAGTAGGTTGGCAGGTACAGGCGTTTGAACTCAAGTGCAGAAAAAATGAAAGGTGTCTGCGTTATGCAATGGAGATTTCTTCAGAGAACAAGTGTCTCTGGTTACCTACAGCAGAGACTACGTGCCAGAATATTTTGCTAACATTTCTTGAAGAGATTTCCAAAGCCTTGCAGAGAAAAGCTGCTTGGATTTTTCAATAGAAATTTATTTTCAGCAGAAATAAGATGTTGCAGCTGAAGTCAAAAGTATTTGAAAAGAATCAGTTTTGAGACAGAAAAAGGCAGCGGGGAAGACAAATCTGAAAAATGTTCAATGATTTTTTTTTATTATTTGAATTTCAGGAAAGGGCTTTTTTTTTCAATAAGTGGGTTATTTACTGAAAGTCATCTTCAAAAGCACATTTACTTCCAGTGTTACTTGTAGTTTTCCCTAAAACACTGCAATCCCTCTTCCCCCTCTAAATTTTCTGTGAAAAGTACAAGCAGTATATATTTTGATTAGGAGCAAACACAATTGAACTCAACAGCTGTTGGGAGTTCATATGAATGTTGAGAAACATTATTTTAGAAGAATCTCATGAATTCTGCTTTCTCAGCAGCAATGAGTTTTTCTGAGCTGATATACCCCTCTCCTATGCTGATATTAACTGATCCTGAATGTTACTACATATTTTCCAAGTATCACTTGTGTAACAACAGCCCAGCTCCTCCGTCAGCTATCAGAATTCAGGCAGCTAAAGCCCATACACAGCTTTAAAAATATACCCTTGCTAAGCACACAGTCAGGAAACAAAAGAAAACAACATGAAAAAAGAGGAAGGGGATAAGGCAGCCATATGCCTGGGGCTCTGGAGTACAATCTAGGCAGGGCTGAACCCTAGGAAGGACAAAATATACATCATGGGTCAGAAGAAAAACAGTGTGGAAATAAGGAGGGAAAACAACATTTCTGTTGTCTTTTCTGTGTAAATAAAAGGCTGAGAGGGGGTTCAATAAGGGATATTTTTATATTTTATCTCTGAAGAAGAACTGAGCCAGACTTAACTCTAGATTGGAACTGGCCTAAGAGTGGAGAGGTGCCATCAGAATTGGACTCAGAGTCCTGACAGGAGGGGAATCAACCCTATATCAAGGTCGAGGGGACATGATAGAGTCAGTTCCTCCTGCATCACCCAACAGGGTCCTGGACCTGGTTGCTCCTCAGCTTGTTCTCCCCAGGACTAGGGTAATGATACAGAAGTTGTCTGGAAGCTGGACTCAAGATTAAATCACAGCTTGGCAAACCATAGATGAAATACCAATTCCAGTGACCTGGAATGACAATACCAACATAGAAATATTTTCAATCCTAAAAGTCAGAGACAGTCAAAGATTTGATCATGTTGGACATAGCTGAGTGGGTGGATCTGTTGGACTCGTTTTAGGACTAAGATGGATATCCAGGAAAAGAAAATCAACTAGTCTAATGTGTGACACTAGCTGGAAACCAGATCCACTGAAATATCTGGGCATTTTGCTCCTACTTGGAAGCCTAAGAAATCATTTTGGAGCCTCAGTACTTTCCTAGATCAGAGTCTTGGTAACCAGTGACAAAGAGATGCCCCCAGTAAAAACGTAGGTGGCTTGGTTATGTGTGTGAGCAGGTTTCAGCTGTTTCTTTTGCTCACACACATTGAGTGTGCCATGAGGTGCTCTGAGGTGGCCCCCTCAAAGCCCACGCTGGCTCCAGTGCTGACGGTCAGGAGCAGCCCCGGGCAGGAGACGACCTTCCCGCTCTGTGTTCAAACTCAGGGCAGTGTGTTTTGCAAAGCTTCAAAGTGCCACTTAACGGGACTTTCATTTTCCTTCCAGCTGAAGGGAAAGTGTTGTTAAACTCCCAGGCTGGCAAGCTGGAGTTTACACAGATGGAACAGTTAGTGCAGACCACAGAACAAATACCAGCGACCAACCAGTTTCACACTTCTAAAGAAAGAAAGAAAGGAATGGCAGAGCCAGGCCAAAGCAAACAGGCCTTGGAAAACTCGAACCCGCTGCTTGGAATTTTCAGCTGTTACTTTTCTTTTCACATTCAGACTCTTTTGGAGATCTCTCTATTCAGCAAAGCAGTGAGGGCTTTTGCATTCATATGAGATGATTTAAAGCTCCATGAGGAGAGCTGCGCTCAGTCCCAACAACCACAAAACATACATTGTTTGAAATTTTATAAATGTGGTTTTCACAGAGAGCCACATTTTAAATAAAAAGCTACATTTTCTTGCCAGCAAATAATATGTTGTTGAATATCCCACATCTTGCCTAGCTGTGGCAGTGGGGTGTGTCACTCTTTATGCTTTTTTTTTTTTTTTGACATTTTTTAAACTGAGGACAAGTCCTTTGCCCCCAGAAGAGCCCTGAGTCCCCTTCCTTAACCTGGGCTGTCATCTGTCTCGCTCCCCTCTGGCGATGCTGACCAGATGAGGAGGGCTGGGTGCCCCAGGGGCTCATCCACACTGCCCTGCAATCAGTCAGAAAGGTCATCGCTGTGTATCACCAGCCAAAACCTCTGCAACACCCTGCACTGCTGCTGCTGGGCCTCAGAGCAAAGGACTAGAGCAGAAATTAATCCAGGTCTCTCCCATGGCAATGGAAGCATAACCTCTGGGCCAACCCCAGAGGATTTTATTTTATTAAGGCACTGGGGTCATGCCTCCCTTCATTCAGCCAGCCTTTCATTCCTGTCCTTCAGTAACAAAGGAATTGCTAAGGAATTAAAAAGTATCTCCTGTGAATACACAGACAGAGCCACTAGTGAGTCTCCACTCGGCACCTGAGACCTGCTGGGCAAAATTGTTAGGAGTGGATAAATCAGTTTAGATAAAATTATTCTCTTCTGTTCCCAGGGACGGCATTTAAATGCAAACCTCTTTCTGAAATGGAAACACTTCATGCTGTGTAAACTGTGACTTGTACTAACAACACTGAGGCAAGTTCTGCTCCTGCTGAAACAGATGTTGGTTGGAGTAACTTCAGATCGCTCCATCAGCTGGCTGGTGTCTGCAGGGACCTTCTCTCCCTTTGGGTTTATATTTAGGGAGCTCAAGCAGCATCTTGCTCTGAACTGTTTCATTAAGTACCTGTTTCTACTTGGTTTTACTTCCATACACCAGAGGAGTGCGTTTTCATCCTTGCTGTATTAACAATAGCTTCTTACCCCATCGTGCACAGCAAGAGTACGTGGTACCTCATGTGCTGCTGACATCAGATTTTACTAAATCAGTCCAGACTTGATGTAAAGTTACACAAACCCAGCTTCACTCAGTGGAGAGACTTCTCTGTTTATCCCAGCTAAGCCAAGGCTGGATAAAGTCCCCAGTAACCTGGTCTGTTCTAACAAACTCTCTTGAGGTGACAAGACTTGAGGAAACAGCATGAAGCTGAGTCAGGGGAGGTTTAGGTCAGATATCAGGAATAGGTTGTTCACCCAAAGGGTGGCTGAGCACTGGAACAGACTGCACACAGACTGCAGCACCAAACCTGTCTGACTTCTAGAAGTGTTTGAACAATGCTCTCAGACACATGGTGGGATACTTGGGGTGTCCAGCACAGAGCCAGGAGTTCGTCTCAATTATCCTGATGGGTCCCTTACAGCTCAGACTCTATGGGGTCCTTTCATACCTAAATAACCCTGTCATTCTAAGGCAGGCACCTGACCTGTAAAACTAAGGCAAGTTTTCCCATGACAAAGAGCTTAAGGGACTTGTAGGTCTCCAGAATTAGTGTAGCCTCTCCTATATGGCAAACAAAAGGTTGCACAGACACCTACATCCATATCCCACCCACCTCCTCCCTGGCAAGATGCTACTTGTTCAGAAATGGTATCATTTGCCAACCAAAGTGCAATGCAAAACCCCTTCCCTGGTGAAACCAGTGGAGCACTGTGCACCATCAGGGATGCTGTGGTAACTCAGTATTATTTATAATGTTTTTACAGCTAATATTGTTGTTTATATAATTATACTAAACTGACTCATTGACTGTCCATACTCATTGCAGGGGGTTGGATGAGATGACCCTTAAAGGTCCCTTCCAACACAAATTATTCCACGATTCCAGAATTTGCAGTAGTTTTCCTTTATTTCAGTGCCAAGCATGTGCAAAGAAGATATTGTCTATAAAAGGGGGAAAATAGATTGCAATCTTCCTTGTTACTCTGCAGTTCCTGCTCACGGGAACTAGTCCCTCCCTTTCAAACAACCTTTGCTGACAGAAACCCGAGATGATACATGGCAGGATGCACCAGAGTACCATGGAAGCCAGTGCAACGTGACGCATTTACTGTACTACAACGTACTGTATCTCAGTGCTAATGACGTCTGGGTATTGAAATAACCTCCGCAGGGAGCAACGCTGCAACACCTGCTTCTTCTTCTGGATAACTCAGGCTTCAGCTCCTTGCTGCAATGGAAAAAAAAAAAGACCTTCTCAGAGAGGCTGCTGAAGTGGAATGTCACATTAGGGCATGCTTGTTAATGACAAACCATTGCAAGGTTGCCAAGTGTTCAAAAAGATGCTCCCAGGATCGTTAGTATTGGAATATTTTATGTAGCATTTAATTATCTGAGGTTCAAATTATATGCAGTAATATAAATAGAAAAAGCAAGAAAACCTTTCATTAAGTGATACCTAGTAATCATTAATCACATATTTATTATATGATAACATACCATAATAAGCTTTGGAACATAGGTCCAGTGGTTGAAGTGTCTCTGGCATTGTGTGGAGTTAAGAAGGATTGAGTGTCAAGTTCTGCCCTCAGTTAAATCAGCCACATGTACAATTGTGTTGGTACAACCATTAAGTGGTACTAAAGCCTGCTTCTCAGGGGCATTCCCATTCCAAACACAGGCAAAAGGCCTTGGCCAAGATAGGATCATCTACTTTTTGCCAAGTGTTTATGGCTTGAGATGGGATTACTGTGTCCAGCAAAGCACACCACCACACTAGAAGGGAGATTTGGGTGTGCTGTTCCACGTGATTTGCATGCCTCTGGGTTTTTCTGCTGCTGGTACCCCTCCACAAGGCTAAGTGTATCCAGGGAAGCTGCTGGGAACTTAAAAGTATGATCTCTGAGGGATAATTTTCCTTCTGAGTGTTTCTGGTGGGAATTTCTAACAAGTTGGCAGAGCAGTTTGTGAGATCACCCTCTGCCTTCTTATGTGTGTTGCTAAGAAGCAAAATGAGTTAATACCTGACCAAGATGAATGCAGGACTTAGTCATTTATACCTTTCTTCAAGCTGTCTTTGAACTTGGACAGCCACAGATTATGTCATTCACAGCCAAACACCCAAAATTTTCCTCCTATAAATGACACACTTAATCTTATACCTACTAGAAGAGATATAAAATTATTTTAATTTTTAATGAATATTTAGATTCTGGGGCAGAAAAGAGCATTGGAGGGCAATACTGATACAAAAACATTCACTTATGTGAATTCACTAATTCAAATCCTGTTCATAATCAATATGAGACACTGCCAGGAGGATTTTCTGCTGCAAAAAAAAAGATGACTATATGTAGCAATATATACATCTCCTTTGTATTTCAGTAAATATTATGATTTGTGGACAAATGGCCAGTGGTCAAAGGGTCAGTGTTTACCCAGCCAGAAACTAATATCTGAGAGTAATTTATCTCTGCAATGACACTGCTTGAATCCATAAAGACTCTGTGAGTTGCTCTGTCTGGAAAAAAAGGTAGGCATAATATAGTCTTAATATAGTGGGAACATTTCTGAAAAAATAGAATTGAAATATCTCTGCAGTCCAGAATTTTTATTTAATCTCTCTTGTATTTATTGATTTTATTGTTTTCATAAGTAAGGCATATAATTTTTGCTCTATATTTAACACCACCATCTGAAATATGGCCATTACTTTAGTTTTCTGAAGTATGTAAAGTACTGTTCTAGGTCTATTTTTTTCCTAATGAATATACTAAATTCCTTGAGAAATGTCATTATTATTGTCACAATGGATGTGGAAAGTGACAAGTGTCTTTTTGCTGTATAGATTAAAGCTATTGGCAAATTAAAGAACTTGTAGGGGAGATGATCCCTGTCTTCAGAATAGAGGAAACTTGTTCTTAGGTGCTTACACATAGTTCCTATTATCTTTACCAAAGATTAAGTGGAAATGCTCATCCTGCTTATATGTGCCCTTTGCTATTTCAGTTTTTATTTGGGTTTCTGCTCCCACTGATGAGGGGAGTACATTGTATTTGCAGGGTGAACAATCATCCTCTTGGGTCATGCACACTGGGCCATGCACACAGGATTTATTGGAACACAGGAAGGAAGTGGATTCAGGCATTTATTCAGATTCCCATGGGATACTCCTGTGGAAAGCTAGCTATGGCAAACGTCACCTGACAAAGAACAAGGAGACAAGGAGGGTATTAGAGGACTGGCTTTGGCTGCAATGATTCTTCCCCTGTTTCTCTACAGCTAAGCAAGTATCCTACATCTAGAGTTCGACTGGAACCTGGCAATCAATCAGTATCTCAATCACTACAGAACCATCCGAGGCTTGGATTCACTGCCCAGTGAACTTCCATTCCACTGCTGGCATGAAATTGGAGCCAATGTTGTGTATAGAGGTCATCTTTGACACCTCCTGAACTTTAAGGCAGAAGTAGAGCTGGTTGCTTTGATAGCTTCCTGCCTGGCATCCTGGTCCCTATGCTGGCTCTGTATGTTCAGATTTACTACAGGCTGATTCCTCAGGACAGCTTATTTAATGGAGAAACAAAGTACCGTGCAAGAGATCCCAGGTTAAATCCAAATGAGCAAGTCCTGAGAAAAGTTAGAGCATCCACAGAAGTTCTTTAGTTCTTTACTCAGGATGGTGAGGCCCTGGCACAGGTTCCCAGAGAAGCTGTGGCTGCCCCATCCCTGAAAGTGTCCAAGGCCAGGTTGGACAGGTCTTGGAGCAACCTGGGTTAATGGGAGGTGTCTCTGCCCATGGTAGGGAGTGGGATGAGATGATATTTAAGGTCCCTTCCAACTCAAACCATTCTGTGATTCTATGACCTCTGACTCAGGTGTCTTTTCATCACTCTTTGGAGTGCTGGGCAGGGGCATTCTGGAATGGTTGAGCCCTTCCTGCCCTCCCAGTTACTCCATGTCCCAGGAGAGCATGCGGTGCCAGTCCCCTTCTGTGGCTGCAGGGGCCACGGAGGGCTCCCTGCTGTCAAACAGCCGCCACGTTTCATCAGTGTCTGCGTTATCGTGGTGGCTGAACTGCTTCCCCTCTCTACATTGGAAAGCTCATTGGGATAATTTTGGATGACAGATATTATTACTATATTTAATTTTTGAAACTCCACTGGAAAAGTTAAGCACTTAAAGAAATCCCTGCACTTACTACATTCAGCTTTTTCCCTTGTAAGAAATGACTGGAGAGTTTTTGCTTTTAATTATTATCATTCTCCCTTGAAATTATAGGCAAAGCACCCAGTGACATTCGAAACATAAATTACTGGCCTGCAGCCTTGTGCTACTGTTTCTCCATCCCTCTGCCAGGGCTCCAAATCAACTTTCTACATTTCTTTCAGATTTTCTGAAGAAAATTGTGGAAAATAGCTGTTGGCACATGGCATTTTTCCACAATGGTTAGAATATTGAATGGGGCTATAATGGGATGCCTTGGAGAAGCCAACCCCATTAAAATGCCAACCTCAGATGGATCAGAACACTCTCTCAATTTGAATTTCATAACTTTTCCACAGGAAGAGAGACATAACTGACTTTCCTTGGTTTTGCCTGTAGTCCTGTAGAGTTGTTTAAAGAAAAAAAAAAAGAAGCAATTAATTCTTCTAATTTTCATTTCTTCTTGTTCCTTTCCTTGTTTTGTCTGGGTTATTCCATTACAACGTGACCATTCAGCCAGTAAAACACTTTTCCTCAGATGTATCTCCTGTATGTTTTCGGGTGATAGGGGCCACACAGAGCCATCACTTTAAGGCTAGAAGCCCATTTAAATCTATTCTGACTATCCTGGCATTTAAACTCGTAGGGCACTGGCCAACACTGAAGAATTTTGCACCTCCAAGTTTGGTTGACATCTTTGGGTTTAGAGTCAAAGCACACAGAGCTCATTAAGAGAAAAGGAAAAAATAAAAAGAAGAAATGAAGGAGCCTTTCAGTCTGTGAAGCAGACCTTGAGCATTCTCAGTGGGTTGTGTGGGATGAGTTGCTGGGAGGGAAGAAGAGCATATGCAGGACAGGAGGTTGCACAAGAGCTGAGACCCAAAAGAATCAGAACAGCAAAATCCTGGATTTCCAAGGAAGAATTTTGCTGATCTCATTGTACTGGTCAAACTGTATAGCTGGTTAAAGAAAAAAAGTCAGTTTTAGAAACTTCCTGACAGACAAGTTGTTTAGTTCAATACGGCAAAAGCTTCAAGAAACAAGGTCACATCTCAGCTTCTCCTTAAAAACTGGTTCTTCCCAAACCCCTAGAGAAAGTCAGCTTTGGGGTTTTTGATTACAGGTTTCATTGCAAGGCAGTGATGTAACGTTGTACGTGATAAAGTGAGGGAAGCTAGTGGTAAAAGTTTGCTGGATTAACCCAGGTCTGGATACTTCAGATACATCCAGCCATGGTTTTAGATTGAGTCTTTGAGGTCAGAATATCCTGATGCTGCCTGGCTTAATGTCTGCTTTGCCAGGGCAGGAGGAATTGCTGCAATAGCATCGTAAAAGAATAATTTCAAAAGGGAAAACCAAGTTAACCTATGGGTGTTTCAGCTAGTGCAGAGTAATGAGTTGCTATCTTCATTAACAGAAAAAATGCCAAAAGGCTAAATGAGTCAGAACAGGCAGAGACACAATACTTTAATGAGCTGAACAGGAGCAGGTTTGTAATATGTGGTTATTGATAATCCCAGGGTTTATATAACAGCAAGATTCTAGGTCAGGGAGAAAAAACACCCTCCTGTGTACACGCACTCGCTCGCGCGCTGTAAGGCGACACACTCTCCTGAACAGATGGCTGCCACCCGGGTTAAGCACATGCACTCAGGAAAGATGACTATTTTTTCAGCAGGGTAAGTCCTCCTGCCTGCTTTTGCACCTCAGCATGTAGGGCAGATGTTGATTTCTTGCAGTTTTGCAAAGGATCACCTGGTCTACCGCAACGTTGGATCAGTTTGATTCACCCCAAGAAACTCTGTATTTAGAGATACTCTTGCAGAAATTTTGAAAACATCTTTTCCGCAGCTTGGGAAACAGTCTCTTATTTTGGTGACTTTTGTGCGTAGTGAGGAGTTTGACACCCGGTCTGGTATCAAGAATGTGGACCTGGATGTGGGGGAACCGCACAGGGTGAAATAACCATCTCCTTTTGACTTTTATTTTTGCTCAGTCTTGCTACTAGTGCATTTGAATTGTTCAGGAAGATGGCTTACTTTCCCAGAAAGGTAATATTAATGTAAAGAATGGTCTAGTATCACGAAAAAGCTTTTTAAGAATAACACTAATTTCCCTTTTACCTTAATAACCAGTTTAGTAACAGTATACCACCACTGAAGGTAATTATTTTACTTAACTGTGTGAGCATGACAGTGCAAAGGTGATGCTGGTTGTGAGTCTGGATCCTCCCCACTTTTGCTATCCCAATGCCAGTCATTTTGCAGGAAGTAGTTTCTGGAAGCTCTCATGTCTGGCAGATTTTTGTCACTGCCGCTGGCACACCTGCCAGCACTGTCTGACCCACTGTTTATGGTTCTATAAAAGTCAATTTATGATATTAGAGAAAATTTGAAGCATTCCAATTCTGAGTTCACTAGCTATTGTGGCTTAAACAGCCTACATTAAATTCCTTCCCACAGTATTCCCTGAGAATCCTTAAATTCCCAGGCTTAATTTTCTTGTGGTCTTCATATGGACAAGCTTATTATTGAATAAAATAATAGAGACTAAAAGATTATCCAGAATAATATAAAGAGTGACAATTCCTAAGTGACCCATTTAACCATATCTGGAAGAAGTTGAAGGCATCTTCATCCTCTAAATTGTCAAGTTTGTTTTTTCCTTTTTTTTTTTTTTTTTAAAATGGGCACTTATTCAGAGTGAGGTATTTTTTCCTAGATAACAAAAATACCTCCAGATAAAGAGGAAAATGATAACAGATGTCAGTCTAACACTGACTCTCAGACCTGTTGCTTTCTTATTACAGGTAGTATTTGGTGACTGCCAGAAAAGGAGCTACTCCTGGGGAAAATTTCCTATATTTCCATGGAGCTGCTGATCGGGAAGCCTGGTAGCATCTTTGTAGAAGTGGACCTTTGTGTTGCTATCATCCACATTTAAAAAAATCCACAGCTGAAAAGTAGACATGATGAACATCAAAGGCTACAATTCCGCTCTGGCTTCTGTCATTACCAGCGGGACACAAAGTGGAAGGGAGGAATAAAAGCATTTAACAACTCCATCAGCCCCCCTGAAGGGGTTTTGAGGGAGTGGGCGGTGATGTCTGAGCGTGCTGCAGGTGCTGAGCTGCTCAGAGAACCAGCACAAGTGTTGGCATGCAGAGGTGTCAAAGCTGGAGCCCGTGGTGCCAACTCCAGCCTGCATGAGCAGTGCAGCCCAGGGAGGATCTCTGCAACACCCCCACATGCAGGAGGGTTGTGGTTCCTTGTTGTGCTTTGGCAATGCCCTCCCTCAAGTTCTGAGCGCTGTTTCGTTGCTTTGTCAAAAGTCAAGTTCCTTGCAGGTGTAAAGAAACAGGATAGGGTGTCGCAACAGGAGGATTCTGCCTCTTTCCCTTGCATTCCTCATCGGTGGTGATGGTGCTCTCAAGTGGCTCCTAGAAAGCACAGGACTGAGCCAAAAATACAGCTGAGCCGGTGTCCCGTTGCATTGGCAAGCACAGTGACTACATGTCATCGAATTCCCAGCATTCACAGCACTGAAAATAGCAGGAATTTTCCCTTCTTGCACAAAATGATATATTCCTCCCTCAGCTACAGAAAAGAAACAATGGGTAAAGAAGATCAGGTTTGCCAAGTGCAGTGCATCCTTTCATTTCAGTGTTCTCCCTGACATGTAAAAAATGCATAATAATTACAGAAAGGAACTAACAAGTGCTTCGCAGTTTGGAAATAAAGTCAAAATATTTCTGACACAACGTTTTTTCACCAGAAAGAACCCAACCTGTGTTTTGCTGAAAACAGAAATGAATCAATGGCAGTTAGTTTGGGCAGATTACTCAGGTTGAAGTAGTAAGAAAAATGCCAGGAGAGGTCTATGTCAAACTCCAGAGTTCAGGAGTTCTTCTGACCTCCTTTCAGTAATTTAAACAGACTATCCATGTTCATTTCTAAGTGCCATTAAGAGTTCTGGAATGATGAGGGTTGAAAATACAGGTTTTAAAACAGAGGGGGAAAATTACACTTTTCATGGAGTCCTACAAGCTTGGAAACCATCCTGCTGCCCCAATTTGAATTTTCCTATTACCTCTGCTGCGTAAATGCACCATTCACGTGTTTGCTGTGCCTCATTTAGTTGCACAAAAGTGAGTGGGTGCAATAGTTTAGATGAAAGAGAGTGTGTGGCAAGAGATCAAGAAAATAATTACTGCTGTGATCCACTGTCAGAGCTAAAAAATCTCAATTAAGGTAGATGATGAGCAGGAAAAGCTGTTGGAAGGGAAGGAAAGAGATATATATGTATGTGTATACACACACACACACACACATAAACACTCCTGCTCCTTCTTGTGTTTTCAAGGAATACTCTTGAAATAAGTCCAGTGAGTCCTTTGCTTACAATTCCCTCCCCACCCTAGAGTTAGTTTGGTTTCTCAGAAACTTTGCGAATTGTCTCAGATCTTGCTTTGCACAAAGATTTTACTGCATGTTTTGGGATGAACATTCTCCTTTCAACAGGGAGTTGGGCGACTTGACCTAATACAAACCTGTGGAGACTTCACAATGAAGAGTACTCCTCTTTTTCAAGCATCATACTAAAACTGCAAGAAGCCTTTCTCACTGAGGGGGATACATGGAGCTGTGTGGCTGAGGAATAAACTCCCCTTGCCTGACACGGTTTCCTGCCTCGTTCCTGGGGCAGCTGGTGACCATGACCCTTCCAAAGACAGAACAGGTTGTTGGGGCAATGTCTGATGACAACTGATTTATCTTGTGTTAATGCTACAAGGTGTGATGGGGGTGCCCTGGGGACTTCTGTCAGGTGGGGGGTTTGGTAGGGATGGGAAGCTATAGACAGTAATTTTCACATCCCATATTAGTAAAAAATGAGGCTGATGTGCTGTAGATGAGACTGTGAATGTGTGCACTGTGGGGATGTCAGTTGCTGTCAGTGAACCCTGCATGGATGGTGTGAACCAGGGTATGGACCTGCTCCACTCAGAGTCCATGAGCTGTACTTACACTGCTGGTTTATCTGTTAATGCAGTGGCACATAAATCTGCCACCCATGCAGGTTTGATTAGCCTTCCTGGCTGAGAACAGCCATTCATTTTGCAGCAGAGATCACGTGTGCCCTTAAACTGTGTTTTTGAAACACTGATACACTGCAGATGTGTGTGTGTGTATAAACTGGGGAATTATATCTCTTCCCCTCTGCTTGGCAAATAAATACCCATTTCACTTGTTGTGCAGTGACACCTCCTGTGCGTTCTCAGTGGCTTGAGCACCCGACAACTTGGCAGTGCCAGAGGTCAGGCACAAAGAGGGGCAGTGACAGAAATCATGAGGATCTGGCTGGGACCACAGTTTCCACTGGACAGGTGTGGCGGCAGCTGTGTTCACATCCACCTCTTGCTGAGGCGATGACGGCACACAGAGTGAATATTTCTGAAGGCACCCAGTGTGGGGCAGTTTGTGTGCCCCCTCCCCTCCCCGCCAATCACTTGCCCACACAAAATGCACAGAGAGGATTTTTCATGCAAATAAATACCTGCAAAATTTCCCCCTGAGCAGAGAATCCAACCTTTCTGGGTATTGAAAGTGTGCTTTGATGTTCCAGAACAATGTGGTCATCAACACCTGCTGGCGTGTGCAGGCTGTGAGTGGCAGGCCTGCTGCTAAAGAGCCTCAAGGAAGCATACTGATGAAAACTAACTAAATATATATAAAAATAAACCCCAAGCTGCAATTAAATCTGCATTGTGAGTTTCTCCTATTTCTGAGTACAAAATCTCTCTGAACTCAAAACTCTAGGAGACTAAACTTAATTCCAATTTTTCAGAAGTCTGTGAGTGTGTAAGTGCACCCTAGCACTGGTGTCAGCATGAAAACAATATTAAGACTGCACTAATCCACTCCTAAATGCATCTAGGTAAAAAATACAGGTTTAGGATGATTGTGGAGAACTGATACCTGGAAAAATGGGATAACACAAAAGCTGTAACTTGTGTTCTTCCTGGTTCTTGATGGTGGAAATCTGTCTTAATCCCCGCCTAGCGTGTCTTGCATTCATGACTTCTGTGTCATTAAAGGCTTCACTTCAAGGCCACAGAAGCCTTGGCAGAAAATGTCGAAGACACAAAAGAAAACATGGTGTTGCAAGCTCCTTAAGTAGGTTCAGTGAGGTTTTTTTCCTCCTGAGAAACTCCTGCTTATACAAGGATGTTGCATCTGGTGAGGCTGTTTTGATATACATGTGGGTGGTTCAAGGTGTGGAACGATGTCACTGTTCTAGTTAGAACATGCTGATCACAATGTCATATCAAAGAAAACCGCTTGCAAAACGACTGTCAGATGAACTCTGTGCAAGGGAACATAATGGTTTGTATGTATATGTATCATTTGAATATCCCTGTTGCAGCCTGCATTCCTGTCCCTGTCTGCTAAAAGCGAGGGAGGGGACCCTCACATGATGACACAGTCTCATTCCAGGACAGCCCTGGAGGAAAAAGGTGTCTTTTAGCCTCTACACTGACGTACAGCTCTCCCTGGGACTGCCAAGGAGGATCCACAGTGCTCACTGTGTTTATACTGGATTCAGTGCCACACAGCCAGTCTCAGGAGCGCAGCCAGATAGGAGCGGCTCCTGCAAGTTGAGCTCAAGTCTATAGTGGCAGTTTTTATTCTTAATACCAAAAAGAAATAGGATGCCTCTAATTTTTGTCACAAAGTGTTGTCACCTGGAAAGGACCTCCTCCAGTTTCCCAGTCCTGCGAGCTGCTGGCAGGAGGGATAACTTCCCTGTGCAGTGAACGTGAGCTGAAAAGTTTGCCTGCATAACTTGCCATGTGCCATAAATCTCTGCACGGTCTGTTAAGGAAACACATGGCATGAGATCTCTGACATGTCCCTCTTGTCTTCCTGTGCTGGATAGGAGCCCAGATGTTGTTCCAAGCTCACAGATGCCCTGTGTGGCTGCAAAGGCTATGCCCATGCTGCAGCTGGAGAAGGGCAGCATTACTCATCCACCACCAGCCAGACCTGGGGGTCTGGTGTGCGGAGAGCAGGGCTTTGTGTCACCCCAGGAACCCTCAGCACACCGTCCTGGCATTGGACAGCTCACTTCTACAGGTCATCACAAGTGCCAGGACAGTTTCTGTACCTTTTGGTTCCCCTCTTAGAGCAGTGTCTGTTGGCTTTTCTGATCCATGGGCTGCCCTAGGTGCTTTTCAAAGGAGCTCCTGAATGTGAATAGCTTTCCTTTGTTACTTTCAAAGGTGTTTCAGGACTAGGCCAAGGATCCAGACAGGATTACAAATCCCACATGGCTTTAGAGACATGGTATAAAGTCTCTTCCTTAATTTCCCATGAATCTAGTCTGTCTGACTCTGGATGAGGATTTGGTGCTGCTCACTTCTATTCCAAAATAACCATGCAATATTACAAGGGGAGAGGCAACAATTATTAAACCATCACATCATTCTGATTGTCTTAATAAGTTTAAACCTGTGCGAATCTGTCTGAATTTATTTAGCATTCACATCGGTGGGAATCAGAAATTGCACCTCTCAGCACTTTGGAGGGTCAGGACCTTCTAACATTGGAACAACAGACTATATGGCTTTCTGTCTTTAAACATTCTAAAAGCAGATGTTCTGAGCCACATATTTCCAATCACTAAAGAGGGTTAAAAATCTAAGTCTGGGATGTGAGTCATGGAGTTCAAAGTAGGTCCAGGACTGAAATTTCTCTAACACTTAGGAGCATTTTGGTTCAATCTCATCATCCTGAAATTCCATTACTTTACTCTCATGTGCAAATAATCACTGCAATAGTTTCAGTCACTCCTAACACAGATATTACTTGAATAAAATGGTTCATTTGTTTTAAAGACCTAAATCAACACTCAATCCATATATTTTAAAACCAAAAAAAATTAAAGGAAATGTTACATGGCATGAAATCTGGCTTGGGGAGGTCTCTGCTCTGGCTGTTTTCGAAGTCACCAGAGCTCTTTGGCTGAGTTATCCCCGTATAAATCACACAGGGACCTCTCCCTCTCCTCTCCCCCCTCACCTGTGCAGACAACTCTGCCTGCTGCAACAGGTGATGGAGCGAGACCGTGCACCCAAATGCCAACAGCATGGCTGGGAGAGCACTTCCACCAGGGTGAAAAAACCACAGAAATAGAAATGGTGCTTTAAATCCCCCAATCCCTAAATCATATGTTTCCATCATGTGAATATATACAACGATCATCTTCATGGCATGCGTGGTGGGGGAGGGTTAGTGTGGCATCAGAAGTCTGGAAGCAGTTTTAATGAAGGTTCATCCAAGGTAAAGCAGTAAGCTAAAGGCCACATGTTGCTTTTATTGCAATTTTCCCCGTTGCTTGTCATTCTGAGCCAACAGTTCCCTCGGAGCCCTTCGTGCCTACACACATGCGCGGGCTGCACAGGCACACACCAGGCATGAGAGGCTTCCCTGCCGAATGCCTTTAATATTCTCTCTGTGCTGGCATGCTCTTGTCTTGCTTCATAAAACCTGTTGAAAGCCAGTCAATTCATTAATCTTTTGCCAAGAGATGTTAAATGCCAAACGGGGAAAGACGATAATGACTTGACAGTTCATAAGAAAGGGCCTGATCCTGCAAGGTGCTGGGAGAGGGAGGCATCGAGAAGAGGAGGGGGCTTGGCACGCTGCAGGATGGATCCCTTGCATCTTTGCTGCTCTCTCTCCACCCTGCTTTGGTGCACAGCTTCCAAAGGGGAGCCAGGAAGGTGTGAGTATATGATGAAGCCACAACCATGATGTCCTGTGAGGAGGTGTCTGCAGCCTGACTGGTCTGACATGTCCCCCCAACAGTGTGCATCTGGGGGGTAGCAGGGATGATGCTTCAAACACAGAGGGGACATCTTGGTCTGCAGCCAGCATGAAGCCAGCTCTTCTCTGCTCCTGTGGCTCACTGACAGACAGAGTCCTAGCAGAGGAAACTGCAAACCATCTGCAATGAGTAATCACCTTCATTGCCTGGTCCAGCTTTAATCTGTCTGGTCCAGGGCTGCAGGCAGTGGCGAAGCAGTGCAGCTCTTCCCCTGCATCCCTTCAACACATCTTCTCTGCTCCATGTCCAAGAGTCTGTGGGTGCACTGGGAGGGGAGCAGGATGCAGTACTGCCAACCCCAGGCAAACAGGTGGACTGAGTCAGGCTGCAAAAGGGCAATGAGTTTCACTGAAAGCATGTAGTTTTAAAGAATTGTCAAAGCTTTTTGATTTGAATTTTAGGTCCTGAGATTTTAGAGCTCAGAATTTTGCACCTTTTTCAGTGTTGTGTTGGAGGTTATAAATGTTTAAAGAAACAAGGGGAAAAGGAGTTCTTCACAGGGTGTCATGACTCAAGGAGCCGGAGCTTTACTAATGAACCTGCTATTATCACTGGACTTGCATTAATCTAATCTGAGTGGGTATTGCTGAGGTCAACCACAGTTTCCAAAAGGTCCCACAGGTTCCAGGGCAGTTAGCGATGCTGAAGTGATGCACTGAAAATCAAGCACACTCATCCTCCTTGGTGTGCAGGAGAAGTGAATCAATACTGAATTAGACGTGAATAAACTGCATTTAACTATATTTAACAATACCACTGATAGCACTTAAAATTATTATGTATCAATTATCCTTCAGTTTCACACAGCTCACCTCCCTCTGGTATCTGAAGTATTTGACTGCTCCAGCCAGAGTCTGCAGCAGAGCTGACACAGTTCTGTCCCTCAGCTGATGAAATCAGAGCCTAGTTTTGCAGAAACTTTTTTCCTGAGTCATTCATCAGGTTTTAATCACCCAAAATGAAGTCAAGCTGGCATGTACCATTCTTTCTGATTTAAAGTGCCCTTCTCAACTTAATGATTAGGCATCCTCTCTAGTTTGAAGACCGAAGAAAAACTTCACAGTAAAACTGGCTTGGTGGTTCTGTTACCATGTATTGCTGACAGGCTTTGTAAGGAAAATGCAGATTTCTGCAATGGGGTCTATGAACAGAAATCCTTCGCACTTCTGCAAGATGGTTCCCTTGAACATACGTGATGTACAAGGCACCACATGGCCTGTATTTCTCATTATGTTAAGATTGCCAGCGTCTTCACTGCAAACTAGATTGGTCTTCACTGTTTCTTTTCCATATGCCTCCACATTGATAGAATATTTTTAATTGGATGCCCTTTCTCTCCTCCCTGAAGGCAGTCCAGTGTAACTAGCAAACACCTCTGCTCCTTGCATTCCTCAGGCAGAGGTTATCTCAGGCGAAGTGTTACAGGCTCACCACTGCTCATGGCTTTTCATAAAGCAGATCAGTTCTGATGGTAGAGACGACAACCCCAAATTCAAAAAGCACCTTGATGTTAATGGAACTACTGTCCAGGGTCTCCATCACTTCCCCCCATTGGCATATTGGGTGGAAGAGGAGTAGGAGATGAAGCTCGTGGCATGTCCTCACTTGCCACAGTTCTCTTGTAGCACATGAAAGGCAGGAGAGGGTGCCTAGCACAGCCTGTCCTCATTAGCCTCTAATCCATCTAAACCCTAATGAAATACAACCAATAGTGGACAGCAGCAGCCACATCTGGGCTGTGTGTAATGTGCCAGCACCAATGTCACTGGCTCTGCAGTAGCTGCTCTGTGCAGGTGGAAAAGTGGGATTATGGTGCTGACCAGCCCAACTTCCCCTCCCTGAACAAGCTAAACCACCCTTGATAGGTGGCTGAAAGCTCCTCAGGCAGGACTGGGGGAAGGACTGGAGTTGGAGAGCGCTTATCACTTCTGGAAGCGTTCTGATCATCAGTCCTTCGGCACATGATCCTTGCAAGTCTTTTCAAAGGCCATGGAAAATCAGAAGGAGAGCAACTTGAACTTCTCGGTGAAGGAAGGGGAGAAGATGGAGGTACACCTTCTTCTGGTCCTGCCTGCTCCCATTGGTAGAAGCAGACAGAGGTCCAGTGCTCAGATGTCTAGAGATCATGATTCTTCTCAGAAATAATTTGCTTTAGAGAGACCAGAGACAGGGACTGAAGGGACATCCAAATCATCCAAAGACAGCCCATCTCCTTGACTTGTACACAAAAAAGAGCCCATTTCTCCCTCAGAGGATGCTCTGCTGGCCCAGATCTATTCCACCTGCTCCCTTTGCAGGAAAGGCTTTCGTGCCTTTTGTCAGTGCCCAGGAGCAGAAGAGAGGCTTTGAAGCAGAAGGCAGGCAGTGCTGCTGAAGCCCAGCGCTAAGAAAGGTAGAGATAATGTCAGGTTGAAGAGGACATAACAGTGTTATTGCTGTTCTTTCAATCTTCCATCCAACCTGTGCCATTCCCAGTGTGCACCAGACCGTGGGTGCCAAGGCTTTGGGCAAGCCAGTGATCCTCCTCTTTCCTCACCAAGCGTGTTCTCTTGGTCAAATACATCGAGGCAACAAAGCAGCAGAATTCCCCTGCCGAGGTCTGCACTGGGGCTCTGCAGGTGTCTTTTGCTCCGCGTTATTTGGTAACACCTCTCTGGCTGGCAATTGTGGCATGGAGAGGGCGGCTGTGGGGGATGCACTGGGCTGCTGCCAGGAGGGATGTAACACCACAGAGCAGCCTGGGTTTCCTGGATACACCCTGTCTTGCAGCTATCTGCAGCTCCCGAGTGTTTGGATCAGCCTCTCCCGGAGTGCTGCGAGCGCGCGGAGCCTCAGCCTGGCCTCTTTCTGGCAGACTTGTTTATCTGGGTGTTACATTGCTTGAGGCCAAGGCTTAGTTTCTGTTGTACTTGTGCCAGGGTACATAACCCTGGCAGCTTTCGGCACATGGGAGGAGTGTCATTTTATCCCAAGTCTCCCTCTGGAATTGATAACTGTTTAACAGAACATCAGGGAGAAAGGATGGAGAGACTGGAGGGGTCCAAGAACGGGGGGAACATACCCTGGGAGCAGAAGGAAAAGGCTGGACTTAGAGTATATGAATAATAAACTGAGGTGCTTTAAATTTTTATTTTTATGATTGAATGGTGGTGGTGGTGGTTAGCTCCAAACTAGGATTAATGAATCCCCTGTAGCCATTCTGCTTTGACTAGACCTGGCAAAGATTATATTAGAGAGAAAGGGAGTGGGGGGATGGAGGAAGAAAAAGCACCACTTATCAGCATGCTTATACAGATAGGAGTTAAAAGGTGTAACCTGATGAGACATCTTTCATTTCAAGCGATGCAAACCCTGCACAGTCCCTCTGGGTCTCTTAAAGAGAGGCTCTTTGGAGCCTCCCAAAAGTACATTGAGCTATGGAAAGTGTCAGGAGCTAATTATGCAGCAGGCTGAAGGAGCCAAGGCACCCAGCTGAAACTGAGGATCAGTTCTGTACCCAAAGCAGCTCTGGAAGCTTTACACAGGGGGATGCAACCCCCCGGGTTCCCCTCTTGCCATGAGGTGTGCCTGCACACCCACACTGGAGTGCAGATGCTCCTTAGCTTGGGCAGCCTCAGAAGGATGCAGGTCTCAGGACACTTTGGAGTGTTCCTCAGTGCAGCAGAGACACAATGTCTGTGCAAGTGGCAGATCAGCTGCAACAGGATCATTTGCAAAACTTTATGTGGAAAATCATGGCCTGTCTCATAAAGAGCCCCCTGTACTGCAATCAGCCCACCCTGCCTTGGCTGTTTGGGACCCAGGCATTTTGTCACTTTGGGTTGTATCATGCAATTTTAAAATATAACCAAAGCAGCAAGGTACAGGGTGAAAACAAGGAGACTAATATTTTTAATGCTCAGTGCTGGTGGTGGCAATGAAACGTGGAAGAAATTCAGGGAAACCTACAGACGTCTCTGCATCCAGTTCACATCTGTTCACAATTCACTGCTACCTGCCAAACAATTAAAAACAACAACCTGTTTTATTAGCTGTCATATCCCATAAAATATTTCAGGGCCCTTCATCAGCAGCTGACACCCTGTCAATAATAGCTCTCCGACTTAAAAAAAAAAGTGTTCACAATGTTATTTCAATGTCTGGCTCTTGGAGGTTTATCTGTCATGCCCATCACAGGAGAATTCAAGCACTAAATGCAAGGTTAACAACTTTACAATTAAGGATGTGAAAGATATATAGAAACTGATTTCATCCCACCCTGAGTTTGAGAAATACAGATTCTTGGAGGCTGAATTGTTCCATGGCTGATCCTCCAAGGAGAGGTGCATGGGTTGAGCTCTGGGTGGGCAAGTGGCAGGCCTTGAGTTCCATGTGAGATGATCAGAGGAAAGCTCTGAGAGGCATCTCTCCCTGCCAAGAACAGGGAAAACTGGGGGATTGATGGAATGCTTTTCCTTAATTTTCACAGACTAGAAAAAGAGTAGATAGCAAGATGTTATGTCATTGCACAGAAGCCAGTGGTCAGAGACACAGATCTATAAATGTGTTTAAGAGCACAACCCTAACAAAAACGAGTGGACACAGACACCAGTGTGTCTCTGTGGATCTCTGTCACTTGGTACAGCTAAAAGATCATTCCTGCATAATGAGGCCTGGCTCTGTACAACCCTCTAACTGTTTGTGGATTCAACCACTCATTTTATGAAGGTTTCATGGGAAAAATATGCCTTGGATACTCAGATACTGCCACTGCCCTTGCTTGTGGCACTGCTGGCATTGTGCTCGTGAACTTACTGGACTCTGCATTGTCCTTGTTTAGCCTTGGCAGTCCCTATCCTGCCACCAGTGCTCCCATCCAGTAACTGCAAAATGTTTAAGGCATCCAATCTAAAACAGATTGATCCCTTCAGCACAATCCTAAATCTGCCAAGACTGCCAAATTCTGCCTTTTTTGCCTCCCACAGGAACAGGAGACTTCCCACAAAGTTTCCTTTCTAAAATGTGCTTTTCAGAGTTAAAAAAAACTGCAATCGCCTACATTTGAGAATATGATGCCCAAGGCTGAAATAAAAGTAGTCAATATTGAAATCAGCATTTTGAAAACATAAAGACTTACCAGATCTGGTTTTCAGAAGTGAAAATATGAGGGACCCTGTCCTGAAAATCATTTGGTACTTTTTCATTTTTAAATGTAAAGCCAAATGCAATCTAAAAACAAATACCTTACATGTTCTGAATACTACACAGCCAGAGTGCCAAGCCCTGTCCCATGGAGTTCACAGTTTAAAGAGACCAAAGAGAGATGAAAGATCATGTCCAAGATCAATCACTACTGATGGCCCAACTTGTGACTGGAGCCCAGGCCCTTTGATTCAGAACTGCTGGTCCATTCATTCCATCCACCCTGACATGTTCTTTAATTCTCCATCAAGGCTTTATTTTTTGGGAGGTAACTGTTACATTCAGAATTGTTGTTTCATTGTGAAGGTACTTCCTATCTGTAGAAAGATAATCTGTGATTAAATCTACTGTGATCACACAAAGCAAAATGAGGAGGAAATCAGATACCAAAATCCTGTTAAACACCTCCTAAATGCCAGGAGCTGATGTCTCCACCTCTCACCTCACAGGGGTTGCACTGAGTCCCTGAGCAACTGCAATAGTTTATCCAGGAGCCATGAAAGGGGTTTGTGGCATCATACATATTTCAGGATGAAAACTGGTTGATTTGCTTGAGATGATCTTAATTTCAAGTATCTGTTTTCAGCATTGGCATAGCATGGTTACCTAGTGCGGAGGAAATCTGTGGGTCATGTGCTGCCCAGTGCTGCCAGCACAGTCCACACTTTCATCAGGTGTAGCAGCATAACCAAAAGCAGTTTTTACATCTGAATGGCAGAATTAGGCTTGAATTAACTTTGTTCTAGATGGGGAATTTTGTCCAGGTTTAAGACCATATTATTCCCGTCATTATCCCAACTGAAAGGCGCTGTTTTGACCCTGTTTCCGCCCCCGCCCCAGGGACCACGACTTGCTCTCAGTGACTGGCAGATCCTTGGTCACTTGTCATCATGGCTCTGTGTTCTTTCAGGGAAGCTACTGGACTTCAGAAAGTAATTTTCATGCCAGGAATGCCAGGGCCTGTTTGGCATAGCAGTGAGCAGCGTAATGCTCCGACCTCTGTGGCTTCACCCTGTTCCAAACCTCCCCATGTACCTGCAGATACAGCCTGTGCCTAATCAGCCTCAGGGTGCAATAGAGCATGGCACACACCAATTTAATAGTGGGATGGAGGTGAAATGACACTGTTTTCCTCTCTGAAGCAGGAGGACCTAATTTAATAGGAGTACAATTCTGTCTGATGTACATTCATGGGCTTGCAGTTGCATGCAGTTACTCACGGGGCTGAAAAGAACCACAGTAACAGCCTGTGGTGAAGAAAAGACACATGTAAACAAGAAATTCCTGGTACTGGGGTGGCTTTTTGTGAAAGAAAAAAAATAAAGAGAAAAAAGGGGAGAAAAAGAATAAAAAAGAAAAAATAAGAATAAAAAGAGAAATGGCTTTGGCCATAGGTGTTTGCAAAATCCCACGTCAAATGATCACAAAGACAGATTCCTTGGTGTAACTTTCCTGATCCTATAGGAGGACATGTGGTATTGGCCCTCTAGTCCTACAGCCAGTTTCAAAAGAGCCTCAAGGAAGTTTCAACGTGATGTGAAAATTTTTCCTTTGGCAATCACAGTGTGCATGGTGTGTTTTCTGTCTTGTGATGCTCAGCCTCAGCATTTCTATTTAAGAAACACTCAACAGTGGGAATAACACGGGTAAACCTTGGGCGACTCTTTGAAACTCTAGGCCCTTGGTGATCTTAGCAGGTGAGCTGAGATAAATGGAGCTGCTCTGAGAGGCGTGGGGCACTGTCTCTTTAGGCAGCGCACTGGGCTGCTGGAGCAGAGGCGGGTGGCAGAAAGTGCTCTTTGATATAATGATATAACGTCCCCTCTCAAACCTCAGGGAGCCCCGTCTCCTAATATTATTCTTTCTTCATTCTCAATTCAAACCAAAAGTGAAAACAGAAAGAAAATAACTTTCTTTTCTCTCCTCGCTCGCCTTTCCTCCCCTCTCCCCTCCTGCTGCTGCGCCGGCAATGGGAGGGAAGGGAAAAGGGACGAGAACCACTTAGATCAGTTTCATGCACAGGAGAAGCAAGACAGGAATTATTTTTCTTGTTAGCCTTTTTTGTAAGAAGACAGACAACCCTTTCAGCCCAAATACAATATTGTAATTGCTCATATTCAACTGACAGAGGTTCCCAGATGAGCTCCACTGAGGCGTCATTTACTAATCTGTCATGTTCTATAGCACCCGGCACAGAGCGCTGTAAAAGTGTCTTCTTCTCTTTAAGTTATTTATATAGTTGGCTGAAAGCGCTTTGCTTGTACAAACTAGAAACTATTAGATTAGACCAGCGGAGACAGCCAGAGGCAATCTTTTTAACAAAGTGAGTGGGATTCAAAGTAGGGTTGGAAAGCAAATATTATTTCACTGGAAGTCTATTAGAGGTAGTTCCCTGGATAACAAATAAGTGCTTTGTTAGCTTAGCTTGAAGAAATGCACCGGTCAGGCTGGCAGCAGCTGGGTCTAATGGTAAACTGTGTGATAGCAGATGATAATTCTGTGATCAGTGCAACATGTAAGCCAATTTTATTCTCCCTTCCTCCATAGCCTGCCACATCCCTGGGTTTACTTATTGAAAGTGCATGTCAGAACTTAGCAGCTGGGGATAACTCCGTTTGTTTTAAAACTCCTCACCATAACACACACGCACACACATAAAAAGAAAAAGTATGTAAAATCAGCCTATCAGAAAGCAAATATTGTTCTCACCAGGGAAGGCTAAAAGGTTGTGCCTGTTGGAGTGCTTTAATAAAAGTGGAATCTGGGCTCAAGCCAAGTTTTAGACATAGAGCTCATCATGACAAACAGAAACTCGGTGTCTAAGTATTAGGTGAGATGGAAGCATATTCATAAAAATATGCAAAACAAATCATAATCACTATTAGCTGCTAATTCTGGAAATATCATGTTCATTCAGCCCCTGAGACAGCTGCTTTCAGTGATGGATAATGTGGTTTTGCTTTGGTAGAGGACAAAATGTCCCTGTGCTGTAAATCCATATGAGAGTGATTCTTAAAAGCAGAAACATGTCTGTATAACACCTTGGGATCTATTTCTTTCTATGAGAGGTGCTGCATCCATGTAAGAGGTTGTTTTTATTTATTATTAATAACCACTTGCCTCCTTGGAAATTCCCTGTTTGTAACTTCCACTCTGAGGTATTAAAAATCAAAAATTATAGAGTTTACTGTGTAGAAGCTGGATAAAAGTCAATCAAACCAGGGGATGGCTAAAGTGCTAATGGGCAGATGATGAATTTTTGCAAAGCAAAAGTCTGGCTGTTTCTGACTGTGGTCTGGAGTGTTAGAGACACCAGTAGGCTTCCCAAAAGCCCCATTCCTTGCATTCACATGCAGGACTGGCTCCAGGTAGGAAGCAACAGGAATGCTGGGCTACCCAAAGGAGTAGCAGAGAAACCATGTCCCCATGTCTTGCTCAGCTGCACCCAGAACTGGGTTTCCCCTTGGGAAATGCAACCTGTTACAGGGGATGGCAGAGTTTGTCTGCTCCATGCTCAGGTTGCTGCTGGAACAATTGGTCTTCGCCCTGGGCACTGCACTCTGCCCTTCTCTAAAGGGGACAGTAGTGCCATTCATGGTTAGGCATGGCCTTTATCCAACTATTTAATTTTCAAAATCCAACCACCCTCAATATTTGTGTCACAGGGGAAAGTTTATCCCCAGGCAGAAAGTAAATCCCCTCCCTGCACTTTCTCCACATCCATCCAGCCTTTCCCATCCCAGCGGGCTGCAACATCACTAGTTAATCAAACTGTTTGCTCCACAGCTTCCATCTCCCTCTGGTTTCCCTGCATCCAGTATTTGGGACTGACAACAAAATCTGTGCTGGAACCTGTAAGCTGCCTATCTCTGCTTTGAAACTTTGAGGAAGTTTGTCCTTTTGCCCTCCTACCTCCTTATACTTCAAAGCCAGAGGGGAAAAAACTTGAGATAGCAGCTCTTGAAGGGGACACTTGATTTTGTGTTCTGGGGAAGGGGAAATAAGAAGAAAGAGCCAGAGGTTCTGTTGAGGCAAAATGCAGTGGGAAGTCTAAGAGTTACCTACGAGCTGTGCAGGTGAAAACCACCATCCACTCATTACTTCTAAGCGAGTTAAAAAGCCAGGGATTCCCAGGGACACACCTGGGTTTTACCTTGCCAAAGGAGTGGGAAGAAACAAGGTCCCCTCCCAAGCCCAGATCACTCCTACACAGTGGCATAGCCCCAATTCCTATGCCTGCCAAAGATCCCAAGTGTGCATCCCTTCCCTTCCCCATTCACCTCTAATAGCACTGCTCCCTGGTAATGACAGGTTGGTCTTTCTGTTGCTGGAAGCAGGCAGCTCAACTGCACTTCCCTTTGATCATCCCTCTCCACTCTTCCCTCAGGGCCATATTTTCCTAAGGGAGAAGGAGGAGAGGGTGCAGCCATGTCACCAACTCCCTCTGGAACAAGTCAGGCAAGTCTTTTATCTGCAGGGAGGTTTCGCTCTACTTAGGAGGATTAAGGCTTCTCAAGTTTGACAAGCAGCCCTTGCCGACTGATAAAAAGGTGTTTCCATAGCTCAGCACACCTGGCTCAATGCACTGTATGTAGATGCTTAAGTGTATCCATGTTCAAAGGGTCCAGTGGGTGCTGGCAAACCCATAGCAAATGAAAGTAACTTGGGAGAGCATTGGGACACATGAATGAAAGTCCCTCTTCTCTATTTTGTCCTCTATTCATGGAGATTTTTTTCTTCATTTTCCACAAAGTGTCAAATTCCATCTTTTTCTTCTATAAGAAGGTGACAATGTCAGCAAATTTCTTAACAGGAAATGAAAGATCAGGGGCCAGAAAAGGGAATTTGTTCTTAGACTTGCCTGCAGTGCCAGGGAGTCACCATGTGTGACTGAGTTTTTGCAATCACTTTTGCTCCCAGTTTGGCTCCTTTACAGGTTATCAGTGGATCTGCTATGCAGGAAAAGCTCTAGACAATGCAGGTGATCTGCAGGGACACGGAAAGAACAAAATGCCCAGGGGACAAACATGTGCCCTGGAAAGCTAAATAGCTGCTGGGCCAATCCTCAGCTGTATTTCCACAGCAGTAAATGCAGTCAGATTTAAGCTGGTGGGATTTACTCCTTTGTTTACTTTTTTTCAGTTCAGGGTGCATCAGAATTCCTCTTTCTGACTCTGCACTGATCAACCCCAGACCCTCTGAACTGTGATCCTGTGGGATGCTTCAAACACACCTGGGCAGGCTCATGGCTGGAGTTGCGTGGTGAGGGCAGCAGTTACACACTCCTGGCCACAGGGTCCAGCCAGCCAGGGACACAAAAACACTGTCACGGTTGTACTGAGCAAACAGGACACCAAAGCACCTCCCCAGCTCTCGGCACAGGAGAGCCTGGTGGAGACAGTGGCACTTTGTGCATCCAACAGGAGACCAGCTTATGCATCTTGCTAATGTATAGACTTGCATAGATGGTGGATTCCTCATTTTTGTTTCTTTCCTCTTTTCTCGTTGCCTTTCCCATTCTTTTAGGAATAACTAGTGATTTTAGAAGCTGGATGTTTCTGTGGGGGCAAGGTGGGGTTAATAATTTCCTTTAACTTACAGAGGCTTTTAGCAGAGTGAAAATTCAAAGGCATTTGTCCAGGCTGGCAAAAGAAATCTAGTCTCTTTTTTTTTTTTTTCATTATTATTATTATTTTCATTAATTTGGTTTTGTTTCTTTTTCTGCAGCTCTTTCCCTTCCTAGAACTGGCTTGCTCTCTTTAGATCAGTCACATCAGGCTGTAATGGTCTTAATGCAGCTCTGATCTATACAAGCCAGCAGCCGACCCCGTGATATATTGCAATCTTTATTGCCCTGTTACTCCCATTGTCTCAAGTGCTTCTCCAGATCGATGGTGAAATTCCTCTGCTTTAGTGGCCGTAAGCTGGGATGACACTCACTCACCACATGTGTCATGAGCTGAACTATCACAGGTTGGGCTTAGGGATGCTAAGCCGACAAATACATCACACAGATCCATCCTGCAAAACTCTCAGTAAGCGAAGAGTGGAATGAATTCCTGCTAATGTCACAACTCCCCACCCCCCCAGTAATTGATTATATTAGGAATTAGTTCTTCCTGGTGGATCTGGATCCACTCCTCACCATCATCTTATCACAACTGTAATCTGATAAAATTATGGAACAAAAATAATTCAGATGTAGAGTCAGAGCTGGGTCTCTTTGGAAGAATGAAGACTTCAGTGAGAAGTAGTACAGATGTTCACAGAAAAATGAGTCTAAATGTTAGACTTCAGGATCTTTATGTCAAGGCTTTGAGATTAAGGGGTCTGAAAAATGACACGTTTTGTGCGTCTTGAGATTTTAAGCCTGAAATCCATTTAGTGCTTTTGCATATAATATCTTCCCCATACAAACACAACTCTTCCTGGATGTTCCTTCTCAAACCCCAAGTCTGAGTTCGCTCATTTCCTTTCTTACCCTCCCATCTAAGGAGTTAACTCTAATGCAAATCAGTTCCAGCCATTGCTTAGCTCCACAACCACCAAATCCACAGTTTAGTTCCATTTTGTGCCTCTTCCTGGTCTTCTTTATACCTTTTCACAAGAGAACAATTACTGACATTATCTCCCTCCCCCCTAACTAGCTTTGGCATTATAAGGATGGGAGTGGAGTGCAAAGGGAAGAGATTGATCCAACATCCATAGAAGAGAAGGAACACAGAGCATTAGCTGCTCTTCCCTTCCAACCTCAGGAAAAATATCATCTAGGCTCCCTAGATGGATCTTTTTCCTGAAAACTATAGTGAAACAGAATTTCAGTTTTCCATGGAGAAATTTTCAATAGTAAAAAAAAAATTCCTGTAATTCCCAACAACTTCAGCCACAGCTATACACTAATGGATGTATTGAGATCTATTGAGTTTTAGCACGGCCTGTGTATTGCTCATCCTTTAAAAATGTATTTCTGGTCTGGAAACAATTCTGGCTCGAGTTTACAGCATAGAAAATGCCATTCCAGAATCCAGGGAAGACAGCAACTGCTCAGCAAAGAGGTGCCAAAAGAGGTTTGGATAGCCTAAGATGGAAAAGGAGGAAATAAGACATTAATAATGTAAATTTTTTCATTTGAAAGGAAGAAACTAAGGCCACAAACACAAAACTAAAGCAATGAATATCACTGCTCAGCAGAAATAAGAGGATGTCAGACCTGTGAAGATTAATCCCACTCAAACACCAGGATAGAGAGTCCTGAGAACGATGATAATAAACTAATCTTGTCTTTATGTTGTTTCTGTCTTTAAAGCTGTGGTGCATGTGCACTGTGGAGTACCAGGAGGAACAGGCCTGAGAGGTTATTAGAAAGATGCAGAAGAGACTGATGGACTGGAAAAAACGTCCCCTATAGAAACCAATCTAAGTGCCAGCGTATATGAGAGAGTGCAGTGGATTGAATGACGTTGTGTGTGTTGGGAGAGCTTCAATTACTTAATTAAGGAAACGATGATACCGAGAGCGGTTTGAAGAGAAAAGCTCTCTCATTTGGATTCATTTCACTTTATATCTTTTTGGTGAAAGATGGAAATAAAAACGGAAGCAGACATGAAATTTAATAATGTTATTGCTAGAAACTCAAATGGAAAAAATACTGGGAATGAATTAAAGCCAAGGCATAAAATGCTAAAAAAAGGAAAGAGAAAAATGGTCAGGCAGAATGTAAATAATTCATTTATTTCCAGCAGTGGGAGAGTATTAAAAAACAAGGTACAGTGATTACAGCAGGCGACTGCGAGTTGGGACTCTTGAATTTTATTTCTTTTCCTTAACATATGTCATTCCATAAGTCAGTCTTTCCATGCTCCAGTGTAGCCAATACTTCTTCACATGACAGTGATGTAGTTGGACTTAATTTGCTGATGCCCCATATGTGTAAATTGTTATGAATTGGCAGAAATCACTTGAGATTTAAAGATGAAGTTATCTTTCCATTAGGAGCTTGGCTACCAAAACAAACTCTCCATTGAACTCCCCCCAAAAAAATGCAGGTCTCACTGAAATTTCCCATTTCATATCTCACTCCAGGTAGAATTTTCCCTTGTGAAGTGATACTTCTAATTGAATATCTCCTTCCAACTCCCTAGTGTGCATGTAGCTTCTGGGTAAGCAGTGTGAATTGCCTCTCTCCTGCTCATAAAGTTGAATCAAAGCTTTGGTTAAGTCAATTACTGTTATACTTTCCCTTGCAGGCCTCAATATCATCTCCCATCTGAGCACTGTAGGCAATCACAGATGTGCCAGTGAGACACACCGTCTACTCTGACCTTCCAAACAGACCTGCTGCTCATTCCTGACACTTGGACAAGAAGGATTAGAGCTCTGCTCCTCTGCTGGGCAGCTCTGGCACCTGCCAGTAGTTGCTGACAGTGGTATACACACAATCCCTGAAGATGTAGTAAGTGTCTCACCTTGGAGAAGAAAGTGTTACACCTAGGTGAGCCTAGATATCTGCATATCCTTAAACTACTGCATTTGCCATCACTCTGTGAATTGCTATCCTACATGCATTTTAGGAAGGTGCTCATTTCCCCTCTGGCAAGTTTAACTTTTAAGAGTGCCACCCTCTGCGAGCAGAGAAATTTATGCTCATAAAACCTGTAAAGGCACACTCAGCTGCACGTTGAAGTCAATCCAGATAGATATGCAAGTAAAACACTCCAAAGCAAAGACTTCCAGCTTGTTTGCATCCACTGTGGACCGTCATGGTACTGATGTTGCTCCTGCACATCAGAGAAATCATATGGGAATTTGGTTGTCCATGATGGTGTAGATAATCAGTTACCAAAAACTATGGCACATTCAGAGAGATAGAAGTGGTTTGTGGCTCCTCTGTTTTGTCAAGCTCAGTTGCTGCATCTGGATTTGAATTGCTAAAATCAGCACAAATGTTATTGTTGAAAGCCACAGACCATGGTTTATGTCAGTGACAGAAAAACCTCAGAAAGTTTGGAGGCTTCCAGTCAGCACCCAAAAGTTTGGATATTTCTCCAGCTTTAGCCAAATAATTGAAATGCTGCTTTTTCAAAAAGTTCAAGTAGTAAACTCTGGAGTACAAGTTGTTTCAAAGGATTTCTGAAATTTGTGGTTTCAATCTGAGGACAGAAATGTTGCAAGATCACCCCTCTACTTGCTGTCTCTTTGTTACATCCACTAATTACTTTCACGAATATTAACGCATCATCTGAGAATTCCCTGACATTAATGAGAGAACACTGTGGCAGGTTCCATCCAATCATACAAAGCTCTGAGGAAGAGCTTCCAATCTAGATGAATAAAACCTCTTACAAAGCAGGAAATGAAGTAACATGTCTCCAACCCCATGGGGAGATGACAGGACTTGCCTAAGATCACGACTGAGATTCAGGACAAAACCAGGGACTGCAGCAGATTTTCTGAGATGCCAGCCAGCACATTATTGATAAAACTCTTCATTTTCTCTTTTTGCTAATGAAGAGGCATCAGCATGGATACTCAGAGACAGTTACCAGAAGTAATAATTGCTTCACCATAAAAACTTCAAAACAAATCCAATTTTAGTTTTGAACAACAGTTGATGTAACTTCCAAACTGGTGTGAATGGGGTTGACTGTCTCTGATACAGAACAGCAAACATCAGCAAAGCACCAGCAATTAACCAGTTTGTTAACAACTGCTCTGCTGGGGAGAGTCTGGGGCAAGGGAAAGAAGGTGGTTCACTGTAAATTTTACTGAACATTTCAGCATTGAGTCTGATAAATGGTTTCCAAAGGATTTCTGTGAAGTACCTGGGACTCCAAGGAGAGAAAACATTTCTCAGCCCAGATGCCGTGAGCCAGAGTATCCTGCCTGCAACACCAGATGTTGAAGCAGAAATGTAAAGGAGAGTTGTGGTTCTAATGGAGAAATACAAAATCCAGCCTCACTGGGGTGGCCTTTGAAAGCATTATTTTTCAAATATTTAGCTGGGAATAAGGCACTTCAATTTCTGATTGTATGAGAAAGGAAGAGTAGTCTCAGACTCCCATTTTTAAACACGGAGTAGGGAACTACAAGGTCTGTGCCTGCAGTTGTTGTCGAAATCAGCACTGAGGTCTTTAACTCCTGTACACAGAACTGCTCAGCTGAGCATCCTCCTGAAAATGCATCTCAAATGTCTGTGAGGGAATGGTTGGGTCAGTTTTGGTGAATTTGCAACAACAACAACAACAACCAAAAAAAAATACACTTTTTACTTTACTTTAGAGTAATATGCACCCTTTCAGTCTTTATAGACAAAGACTTCAATGCTGGTACATACAGCTTATTTTTATGCTCTCCTCTAAGCAGGCTTTCATTTCAGAAGTTCTACTCTCAAATTGATGAAACTTGGCAGTAGCAGAAATCTGAATCTGTGGGTTTAAATCACTCTTGCTCCTTATATTTCCATATAAAACTTTTACTTTGGCATAAGAGCTCTTTTTTTTCCCAGCTTAAATAAGTCAAATCAATTTAAAAAATATTCTGAAATTAAAATGGAGCTAGAAAAGCTATGTGGTAGCTCACAGGTATAACAGCAGAAATTTAATTCTACAATTACAGTTTGTAATTTTTTCTTAGTTAGAATGTAAACCACACACTCACATCTCTTAAGAAGGATCAGTAGACAGGGAAAACTCCAGGCACTCATTGCACTATAAAAAACCCACCAAAAAAAAAAAAAAAAGCCCCTTTCTAATATCTCAATAGAAAGAGGACTATAGAGTGGTGATTTTTTCCTGTCTCCCTGACCTGATGCTTTTTGTCAAGCTCCAATTTTACTGTATCTGTTGGAATCCAGTTCTGCAGCTAATTGCAGACAGTCTAATTTGTCTTGTTTCTTTATGCCCCTTTTCTGCAGTCCCAAATAATCAGAAAAAGTCTCAGGGCTTTGCATTTGATTATTCACTTGACAGTTAGAAATTAAATTTGCTAATCTGGATTTAGAACAATTTAGGCACAGTTTGCTCTACTTCAGTTATAATTATTAAAAAAAAATTGCCTTGCCTGATGGCTACATGTGTGTGTACATAAATATATGCATGTAATTATGAAGAATTATTCCTGTTTCTTTGTATTTGCTATATACTTAAACTTCAGGTAAATGTTCATAGCCCATTAAAATGGAGCAATTCCAAAATTTCCTAAGCATGATGAGCGGTACCATAAATATGTGTATGCCGTTGCCAATTACTACATGAATAACAATATCCTGGATGCCATATGCCTTCATTAAAAGGTGAGCTTGGGAATATTCTCAGTTTCTGCTTTCTCTGCGTTTCTTGAGCAGACTCCAGCCTCGTGTAGTCAGCAGCAGCAAGCAGTGGGGAGCTGCAGTTTTAATAACAAATTGTGACTACTTGCTACTGGCTGCAAAGCAGCTCCCAGTGAAGCACAGGGCCCTGGAGGCTGAGGGAGAGTACACAGGAATTCCACTTAATGGATGGCTTCTGGAGTGAAATGCATCAAAGCCTAAGCAGACCCTTTGCTGTGGGAGATACTACCCTCAGCTGAAACTATTGATAGGACTCTGTCCTCTGCTCAGACCTATCCATTTAGAGCAGGCAATATTGTCATTAGGAGGTGAGAGTGGGAGGAGGGGGAAGGAGGCCAAAAAAAAAAAGAAAAAAAAAGTCACCGCTACACTCTTAAAGAGCATTACAACATTTTAATTCTCAGAGTTGAACTTGTTACAGAATGGTTTGAGTTGGAAGGGACCTTAAAGTTCATCTTGTTCCACCCCCTGCCATGGGCAGGGACACCTCCCACCAGCCCAGGCTGCTCCAAGCCCCGTCCAACCTGGCCTTGGATACTTCCAGGGATGGGGCAGCCACAGCTTCTCTGGGCAATCTGTGCCAGGGCCTGCCCACCCTCACAGGGAAGAATTTCTTCCTAACATCTAAGAAAAAGCTCCTCTCTTTCAGTTTGAAGCCATTCCCGTGTCCTTTTGCTACAGGTCCTGATGAAGGCACAGCCTTGATTCAATGACAGCAATGCTCTCCAAGACCTGAATAGCAGTTTTACAGTCTTTACTTATAATCACATACACTTAGTTATTATGTCAATGCAAATTACCACCATTTATTATTTATACAAGAATAAATTTTCCAAAGTGCCAAGGACAGCCAAGCACCCAATTCCCTTCAAAAGTCACTGTAGGATTGGGGTTCTGTGTGTACCTCCAGTGTCCACAAACACCATGGTGCGTCTGATAGGTCTGGTGTGTTTATTGAATTATCTGTGGGATTTTTTTCTGAGGGATTTACTTTGATTTTCAAAATCTGGGTCCCAGACCAACAAATTCTCTATTCAGTTCAACTAGACACTCCAACATATTTTGTTTGCATTAGCTACACTCTGTTGCATTAGTAATGTCCCATCATGTCCTATTAGTAGTCTGCTTTGCTAATACAGGAGAAGTTGTTCGTGCAGTACAAAGTCTGCTTGTGTTAGCACTTGTTTTCCTTGTGTTTCATTATAGACAGGGCTCTGGGTGGAGGGAATTTCCTCAATACCTCAGGTTAGTTTTTTCCATTGAGATAATAGGAATAATGTAAGCACTTTGTTTTCTTCCTTTTATCTTTCCAGATTCAAAGAGCTAGTGAAAGCGATTTTATTCAACTGAAAGGAGTTCAGCTGGCTGATGTTTTTAAATGGGGCATTTCAACTACTTTTGCTTTTAGAAAAAATTCCAAAAAGAAACCAATATTCATAGGACACCGAAAGTCTTTTTCCTTCACCTTATCCAAACACCATTCCCACCTGTTCACTACTGAGCCCTGGTAGTTCTGATTGACTGCTCTGTACACACATATTCACAGAGAGACCTCTCCCTCACTGCAGAGCAAAGACATCCCAAATGGACCCTGATAGGATTTCACAACTACAAACCCATCATAGGTGTGTTGCCATAAAAAAGCGTTTGAGAAATGCTTCAAGAGTTATTAGAGCTGTTAGAACCAACTTTTTATCTCTCCTGCCTAGTTTTAGTGCCTCAGGTGGTGCGTACAGCTGCTAATGATCAGTGTTATTTACTGCATGATACTGCCTGAAATATAGTTGTGAATCAGTGCTTGACAGAATAACACAGAGCAGAAACATGGCACCTGTCCAAGGGTGTCCAAAGCCATGAGCAGCACAAGAGTCAGACACTGTATGCTGAGCTCTGTAGAAAATTTGGCCATTAAAAAAAGGAACTCTTTTTAAACCTGGCCTTATAACCACATATGCACTAACCAGATGTGAAAATGTTAAGAAAGACATTTTATAAATTACTGGGTTTTTTTTCTGAAAAGGTTCTTAGGGTATTCACCAATTTGATGACTCATAAATTGTCAAGACTAGAAATGTATTAAAATGTTTAGAAGAAGTGATTTACCAGCTCTTTAATGGAACAAAACATTTAGGATGTGAGACTTTTCAAACCCAGCTTGGATCTGGCACAGAAGTTAATGTTGCCCATCCGACACCAAGACAGAAGACTTCAGTGCATCTGTCTTGGAAGAAAGAAATTCAGGTGTTAGTAAAGCAATTTTAAAGAAAGCATTGTAATATCTGATATTGCCACACTAGATAGTCTTAGCTGGAAAAATATCTTTTCTGAAAAATACAATTTTTTCCCCAAGGTAGGCACTTAAGGACTGGATTCTACACAGCTATCTCTTTTTAACTCTTTTCACCCATGAATTCTGCAGAAGTTAAATTTTTCAAATTCGTGCTAGAGAAGACATTTCATTTGCTATAAATTTCCCTTTAAATATTTGTCTTTACATTCCCACACATGGCCTCGATTAATATTGACAGATACAGCAGATTCCTTCCTTCAGTTCCCATGCTGGAAACTCAAAGGTAGTGGACTCTCATATGGTCTCAGCACCCAAATAATGTGTTGCACAGCGGAGTTGGAGGCAAAGGTTGCAATCTGCCCTCACCTATTTGTTTGTCCCTCTTGCTAGAAGCTGCTGCCTCTTTGTGCTGGGTATATATGATTAACTAGAGTCTCCAAATTAATTCTATCATTGCATTTTCATCCAATTACTGAATCATTCTAACAAGACAGCATAAAAACAAATAAAAATAAATACCTATCCCAAAATGTAGCTTATGAACTAGATATTTCTCTAACTCTGAAGCTAATAAAAAGGAAATCAATAGAATTATTAATATTAAAACTAAAATTAGTGAAATCAAAATCTCCACTGACTTCTAGGGAGTCAAATTTTACCCCCAGAATATTATATACCAACATAACCAAGTCATGTAGTGTCAGCCATGCAACAGCTCTCTAGATCCTGATGTGTGATGAACACTGAGACATGAAGAATTCTGATAAAGTGATACTAAGATTTTTTAATATGTCAGCTTAATATCACTGACCTTGTGAAGGAGACACAGGGATAAAAATGGGGCTATGTGTGGTGGTAAAGAGGCTCTGGTTTGCATCATGGCTCTATTTGCTGATGTCAGAGGGCCTTCAGTGTGATCCAGCATTAATATTGTCTCATGTCAGGCAATGCAAATACAGAAAATTGCAAGTAGTGTGAGCATGTACTGAAGACGAGCTCTGTGACATCCATTATGTAGAAGCAAAATCGTCTTACTTCATGAAAGATGGCAGTTTTGAAAGCTAAATTTAATGACTCTGATTCTGATCTCGTACTAGGCTGAACCAAAAATGACTCCATTTCAGGTAATGGAAATACACAGATGCTCAGAAAAGGAGGGTCTGGTTTACTGATGCATCCAGCCTTGCTACTGTGAAAGTTGTCAGCTACTAAAGGGCTGTTCATTAGTGTCTCATCTTTAACAGTCATCATAATTGTTATTAGAAAACCTCCAGCAATACCAGGTTGAGTTACAAATTAAAAATAAGCCAGTGGTACCTTTAAATGTGCCATGAGCTCTGTTTTTGGCACGGGTGTCTCTGAGCAGAGGCTCACAGCTCAATCCAGACAGTTAGCAGGGTGCTGACAGCAACGTGTTGGTACAAGACTGTACTTCTCTCTTTGGTTTTGTTTTAATTAAAGCCGCATTTATTTTTTAAAGCAGGTCATAAAGCTAACCTACTCTGACAACACTGAATTACATTATAAAATCATTCCTTACAATAATTATAAATCTCTGCTAAAGCAAATTGAAATGAAATTAAAGTGCCGGCATACGTTGTCTTTCTTCCTGATAGGAGGAATTCATCTGATCGAAATTAGCCACTGACTGCTCAGAGTTTGCAGCCAGGACAGATCCAGAAATGAATCTCAGTCTTCAGCTTCCCACTGGTCTCGATCAGTGAGTGTGTCAGAGCTTTTGCACCCAAGGATGCCCTCAGAGTACCTCACATGTCACTTGGCTGTGCTCACACCAAGACGCCACAGCTACAAGAGGTTTCAGAGGTACGTTTTTCACCAGTTAAGGCTGGCACACTCTAGAAAAGTTTTGTCCTTCCACACTTCCAGTGGGAATGAGAAATGCTGGTGTCTCAATTTAATTTTATGTGAGGTAGTTTAAAGCAGGAAGTAAAAAATTGTGTGTATATATAAACATATATATGTATTTATTTAATTATATAATATTATTATACAGCCAAAAGTATTGAATGCAGCAGACTGATTTCAGAAGGTTTATAGTCTGGGGTGACATTACTTATATGACACATATGGAAACTATGGGGTGGAATTTCCCTGAAAACAGTCCTTCCCACAAGATTTCTGGCACTTTGGATTCTCTATGCAGCAAGAAATCCTGAGAGGACAATCTGTCTCATTGTACTTGAGTCCTCCTTGGTTGAAGTGGAAACCAGGGGCCAGATCCTTAATATATGTAAACAGGAAGAATTCTGTTGAAAGAACTAGAGAGGAATCAAGGGAAATTCTCAGTCCAACACTATAATAAAGAAATAGGTTTCTAAATCCTTCAGGACCTCAAAAAGTACAGACAAAATTGAGTGGGATGAGAAGAAGAGGTGTTTTTTATTTCCCTTTCCTGATGGCTTGCCCAGAACAACAGATATTTTTCTGTTAAGAAATTTACAGTCAGGGGAACCCCCTCGGTCCACTGCAGTGAGGTACTCTGTATTTTGGCTCTTCATCTCTCAGCATCCCTCAGAAATGGGAACCTGGATTAGCTGCCAAATTCAGAACATCTCGAGTCAAGAATTTCAGGATAAGAGAGAGCAGAGTGTCCTACGCTCTCTAAGGTGCATATATGTGAGACACACGTTACAGGGAATGCCAAGGGATGTCAAGGCATCCAAATGGCCTTGTATTAATGGAAGGCTTTCCAAGGCTTCTTCTGTGTCTCCGCACCTGAAGTTCTTTTTTTCTGGTTGAAGCATTTTAAGTTGGTGTTTGCAGCTCAGGAAGTATTACCTGTTAGTGGCAGCTCAGTGGTGTAATTTACTTTCCCCAGGACTCTGGATTGGGACTCTGTCGAGCTGGTGTTGTTTAAGTTTCCAGAAAGAAACCCTAGCAAGGTAAACATAGAGCAAAGCAAGCTGATGGAATACCCTAGCAGGGAGGTTATAGGAGCATTCACTAATTGTTGCATTGCCTGGCAGGCTGGACTGGTTACCAGTTTGTTTCCAGTTGCAATGGAATCCAAATTCCCACTTCGGATGTCCCAGCATGGTTTGGATGCTGCAGCTCCTTTCATCTCTACAGATACTGAGATGAACTGCAATCTTGCATCAGAGCAATCTGAACTCTGTGTGTGTGCGGGTGGGGTTGGCATGTACCTTTGTGCAGGAGGGCATTTCCTAATCAGGACCTTCAGCTTAAGCAACACCTTGCTTTCCCTAATGATCTGGCAAAGTTAATCTGTATTGCCCTTCAAAGCATCCAGCAAGGCTAACTATCCACTCAGATTCCTCCTGAGAAATCTGCCTAGGGAAGTGGAAGCCTGGAGCGAGGATGGGGATGGGTGAGAAGGAACTTAATTATTCATATCTGATATGGGATGATGTTTTTAACTGATTTGCAAACACTCTCACGTATCATGATAGACACAGAAAGAAAAAATACACAGATAAATCAAAAATCACTTCCAGGATATGGAGTAGCTATTGCTACTTAGATTACAATTTTTCAAATGTCTGGTTTCTTCACAAGGAGTGTGGTTAGAGAGCTAATAAGCAAAACCAATCCTAAAATTGTGAAT
>JAWWEU010000053.1:4486137-4523192 GCA_035583155.1 Acropternis orthonyx | reverse complement strand
AGTTACTTCACTACCCTCTTTTGCTGCTCTTTTTCTGTCATACTGTCCTTACGCCTGAAATAATCTTGCTTGCAAGATCTCAGTCTAAAATTTTTGGGGCAAGAACAGTGTCTATTTGCTTGTCCATACAAGTGTAAGCACAGCAGCTCCCAGTCAGTTACGTCCTGCAAGTGCTATTACAGAATACCCGGTAGTAAAGGGAAATAAAGGATGAAGTCATCCTGAGCTCTTGTCCCATTTACTCACCACCCATGGAAGTTTCTGTATTTCCACCTCTGAGAGTACAGCAGATTTGCTGGGTTCCTCTTGTACCCAAATTTGGAAAGCTCTACCTTTTCCTCCAGCCCTGTTGGCTTTGATAAAACAGGTTCCTGCCAAATCTATCAGAGGAATGTTTCTCTTCTGTATTCCATAAGTGCCCAGGTAGCCAGGGACCAGAGGAGAGCTTGGCATAGCAGGTTTTAGCAACCTAGATTACTGTCAAATCTAACACCTGCAAAAATAATTCCAAAACCACATATAATCTGGCTCACGTGTGTCCAGAGTATCTATGTTTAACTGGACTATGTAGTGGTTTTACAGCATTCACAAATACACAAAAGCGATGCCTGTCCCAAAACTCAGATAATGGTTTAATTCCTGTGCAGTGGTTATAAATATATTGCTGCAGCAGCTGAAAAGAGGGGATAGTGACTCCAAAGCACATCAAAGATTGATCTGTAAACTAGCACTGAAGGAAATCCCTTTATGAAAAAGAAGTGCTCCATTTCAGATTAGTGTGTTGGGAGGATTTAGCTATGGGTTTGCATTAATAAGAACCTGTGGGTAGATTCTGAGCCATTGCATTAAAGAGGTACCTGAGTATGAGGATGGCTATTGATTATTCAAACTGGCTGGGCCTTGAGGATCACATTTTCATGAGCGTGTTCATGTCAACACACATTCACTGGTCACGCACCTGCTGCAAAAGTGGTTTCCACACCTTAGTGCTTACACCGACATCTTCCATTGTTGCACATGCAGTTGTGTCTCTGTGAACACGCCAATTTAGAGACTTCAGCATCTAAATATCCTGGAGATCCATTAACCAAAGAATTCAACTTCTTGAACCAGTTTCAAATCAACGCTTGCCCATCATGTTGTCTTTTTAAAATGTCTCAGCTCGTTTGAGAACCAGGTGGATCTGAACCTCAGCACTTGAAGTAAAGATAACCTGATAACTCATAAATAAGGATTAATTCATAGCATGAGTGTATAAAAATAGTCCTTTCCAACTTTTATCCTCACACCAAAAAAGTTTAGAGGGTAATAAGATGAACCTCTGCAGGAATTCACTTGCTTAATTCCATATTGCAAACTTATAATAGACTGGATGTCAGAATTCTTTGAGGCTAAAGAGTGCAGTAACATTGTGTGTGCCATACCCAGTCAGGTAACTAGTTGAAAAGCACAGATTCTTACTTTTGAGGAAACAAATGATGTTATTTTCACTATTCATGTAACTCTAAAAGTAAATATTCAAAGTTGTAGATTCATGTTATAGACTACACTGAGTACATCTGATTTTTACATTTTCGGTCCCTGAAAATATGTGTATTTATATGACTACAACCACTGAAATAATGATTCTGGTGATAGTAGTAGCAATAGATACATTCAGGAAGAGCCCTTCAGTCTAAAGAGTTTGCTTTATTCTTTTTCCTCATCTGCACTGCTTTATACATGTATACAGAAGTATCTCTGTGCATATATATACACACACATATATATATTAACAAAAATCCAGCCACCAGCTCCATTTTCCAGTTACTTCCAGCCACCAGCTCCATTTTCCAGTTACTTCCCACAATTATTTTGTTTAGGAAGCTCTGATGAAACACTTCTTTTGAAAATCCAGCTCCATTGCTTTTAGCATTTTAGCTGCAAAGCAATTACTCAGCCTGTCAGGGTAATCATCATAAATACTGCTGTCCACGGTTTTTCTATGAGCCAATAGTAACTGGTTGGGTCAGTTCAGCTCAATTCAATGACCTTCCAAGAAAGAGTTGCCTTTGTACTCCATTTCCAAACTACAGACCACAGTGCATGTAAAAACGGGCCATTGTTAAGGCATTGACCTTTTTCCCATGATTTCTGAGTCATAACCTCTGAGACCAAAAAAATCTCAGCTTTGCATCCCATATATTTGCAGGTGCATTCTCTCTCTCTTTTTTTTTTTTTTTTTTCTTGCAGAAGTTTCAGACATATGAGATACCTTATGATTTCAAGGATCTGTCTGGAAACAGGTACAGCAGCACTGGTTCAGTTCCATTGCCCTGTAATGAATGGAGGGAGCTTTAAAGTTTTTACTGATTAGGTAAGCAAATTTGAGCTGGAAGCATCAGCTGAGAGCAAACAGATGCCATGATGCAGTCCTTGAGGGACTACCTTGAAGGGTAGTTAATTGTGATCTAGGGATGTCCCGTAACTGAGTACAAACTGCCCTGACTTCACAGGACTGAGTGTTTCACATCCACAGAGGCCTGGCCAGAGATATAATGATGCTACATTTGCAGTGTTAGCACCATTTTTTGACAGCAGTGCATGTTCAAGCAGCCTCCACCCCAGAAGTGCCTGGTTCGCTGACTGGTGCTGGTCTTTGAAAGCGATTGTCCAAGAGCTGCAGCACCAGGAATGAGCAGCTCTGCCTCCTGCCCAGCCAGCAATGTGTTCCTGACAGCTCTAACAGCATCTAGAATTGGAGTGGCAGCACAAATCATCCCTCTTTCCCTCCTTCTCTTTCTTTCCTTCCAGTCTAAATATGCACATGTTGGATGTTTCCCTCCTTTACTCTCTTCTCAGCCCCAGAGAGAAAGCAGACTCAAAAAAGGTCACCAGCACCTGTCCCAGTATCCAGCCTCACTTGTACTCATTCAGAATATTTTACAGGTATGAGTTAAATATTCTGTAATCAAACTACATCGACATCACACTGATCAGTAAACTGAGGCCCAGAACAGTGACACTGCGAGATCAATCAGTGAGTTAGTGGTGGAAACCAGAATAAAACTCTGGAGTCAGCTGCTAACCACATATGCTATCCCTGCTGCTGGCCTGGAAAGTAAAAATAATGGTTTGGAGTCCTCCAGTTTTCATTATTAGCTTTTTGGATGAGTTTTGCCTAAGGGGAATGAGTTATTCTCTGCTGTTGCATCAGCGTGTTCCACTTCAGCTGAATTATGTGTCACTTTATGGTAGGGTTGTCTTCATTTTTTTCTCGGCTGCTCTTTGGGAGATCTTTGTGAACATCTTGTTTGACAAATTCTGCACCACCCACATAACCACTCTGAGGCAGACTTAGCAGAGTCAGACACTGAGCCGGGTCCACTTATCTTCCGTGGATCTCCTCTCATTGTTGCTAATTGGGATCTGCCAGTCCCAGTGGGCAGAGCAGAGCGCGGGGTTTGGATCCCTGTGCTCGGTGCTTTGCTTTGCTGTTCTGTCCTTTTGGCTTTGGGCAAGTCACTGAGCTTGATTGATAGTGTGTTCGCTTATGTGCTTGTTAGTTCCTAATGAAAATTTCAGCCGATGCAAAAACTATATGCAGTAATATATTTATGCTTTATTCTTGCAGGGAGGAGAGATTATACAAAAAAAAAAAAAAAAAAGAAAAAAAAAAAAGAAAAGGCAAGACTTCCACTCAAAATAGAAATATTTCTTTTCCTCCTTTCTTCTTTTGTAGTTTCCTGAAACCTGGAAAATAAATCACCCTTAAACCCAAACTGCAGTTTCTCAAAGAATATTCAGAAAAGAAACCTCTATTTCAGCAAAAAATTTCTTAAAAAAATATAAAAATAGAACAACAAAAAACCAACCAAAAAAGACCCAATCACAAACTTTCATGGAAGTTTTCAAGCAATAGGGGAGAGGCAGAGAAATATCTGGGTTGTAACCTGCCCTATCTTGATCCAGCTGCCTCAGTCTTGAACATCAACAAATACTGGTGACTTTCAAAAATACGTAGGTTGTGTTTTGGATGATATTTAGTTAAGCGATACTTCTCGTGTATAGAATAGCCTTGATTACATTATCTAGCAGAATAAAACCAGATGGCAATGAAGTAACTATTTATCTTCCTGGTGAATTTAAATACATGGGGAAGTGAGGGCACAAAAAGCTTGATTTAAACTTGGCATAATATGGTCACTGGGAGCTATGAGGGCTTTCCCCAATAAGCTCTGCTCCTGCACCTAATCTTGACCTGAAGGCATTGCTACTGCTCTAACCTTCTCCTCCTTGAGCTCAGTCATCTCATTTCCACTTCCTCTTCTCAGTGTGCTCCTGATATATTTCCTCAGTGCCAGCACAGCATAGTTACACACCACCTAGTGACAGCATGGGAAGCACAGGTACATCCATAGGTGGTGCAAAAAGACCAGATGGACAAGAATGAGCCATGGCAAAGGCAGAAAATTACAGACCAGCTCACTGGAGTCAATAATTGAAGCACTGCCAAATGCTGAGAAGTTTACCAGTGCTCCCTGCAGTGGGGAGAATATGGATGTGCTTCCAGTGGAAACCGTGCCCATCCCCATTTTGGATGTTCTGTATTTTCTGTGATTATGGTATGGTTGTTTCTGACCTGGTAACAGGCTGGTGTGACACTCTTCCACTGTGTGTTCAATGACCTAGGCCTGCTGCTTGTGTTTGTACCATCTGTGGTTATACATAGCAAGAGTTCACCCCCACAGAGGGGTTTCCTGGGCTGGCAGTAAATGCAGTCAGTGCCAGAAGCTGCTCTTGGGGACAAAGAGGGACAGTCTGGCAGGACAAAACTAAGCTCTGAACCTTTCACAATTCAGTATGCTGAGCAGCCCAGGTGGATTCTGAATGTCATTATCTCTCCAAATTGCTGCAGATTTGTTCAAAGGAGCCTTCCCTCGTTGGTAGGGCCACACAACAAGAACCAGCACGCTCAGGTCTGACGATGACGTTCCCTGCCTTTGGAGCAGCAGAAACCGCCACAGCAGCCAAGCGGAGCTGTCTGCCAGCCACCGAGATAGGCGAACCCCAGTGCTCCTGCAGACACCTGCCAACCAGGAGGAGCCAGCCCCTTCTGCCTCCCCTCCAGGTGAAACTCTGATTCAGCATCTTAAACAAAACCACAAAACCTGCTTGTCAGTCTGGGAGCTCTCTCGCCTCTCTCTTCCCTCCGCCACAAGACTCTACATGCAGCCGTGCTGCTGCCCAGGGGCTGGAGGCAGCGCAATCAGTAACAGCCTGACACTGGCTGCTGTTTGAGGAGCTGCTGGGCTTTGGCTTGCTCAGGGAGAGCGGCTGTTGCTCCCCAGGCTTGGCAAAGCTGTCCGGACTTGTACTCCCAAGGAGAGCTTTTCAGCACGTCCTGGGCTCTGTCACCCAGACAGAACTGTGTTGGGGGAGTTTGCAGCTTTTCAGAAGCAGAACTCCAGTGGTTTGTTCCTGCCCAGGCTTTTTTTTTTCTTTTTTTTCATGTAATTTAATTATATTTTAGTTTTGCTGGGTGGCTTGAAGTGTCAGTGAAGTAGAAACACAGTGAAAAGATAATCCTGAACATAGTTATTGCTCCAAGCAGAGATGCTGGAGTCGTCCCAACCCCAGGTTTGCTTTGGCCCCCAAAATAGCCACTCTTCAGGCAGGGAGGAGGGCTGAGGGACAATTTTTTAGCTGACTGGAGTTGGCCAGAATTCCTCCTCAACCTGATACAGCCTTTGCTGTCATTCTTATACTTGCCTGAGTCATCCTAGTCCTTGTTTTTTATGTTTGATGAGGCTCATATACTACAGTCAGGTTTATTTATTCTCTGGGGCCTGTTGGATTTCTTTCTGTATTTTCACTGATTTCCTACAGCACAGAGTCCGAGTGGGAAACTAGCATAACCTTCATTCAGCTGGCCTCTTTATCCTCCTCTTTCTTGAGAATTCCTTTTATTTCCTATTGTAACCCAATCTTTTTTGTCCTGTTCTCTGTACTTAGTCAAATAGATCCATCCAAACTATTAAAAGCAGCCTTTTCAGAGTAGAAGTATTCAACTTTTTATCTCTTCCCTTAGCAGAAGTGCAGGCATACAGACTTCTGAGTGAGAAGGTCAAATACATTAGCTTTGGATATCAAAAGAAAGGCAGAAGGAACTGTCATCCTACCTAATAAAATGGAAAATCCTGGGAAATACTGTATTTAGAAAGTGAAGATGAAACACCTCTCTTTCCTCTCACTAACTTAAACAGCCCCAGAACAAGCATTAACCCTCAATCTGGAATTTAAGTCCTTTCCTTGTCTAAGTGGCTGCAGTGGTTGAAAACACATCCCAACATCCCTGAATTTGGTTTGAACTGTGCCACTCTCTGTCCCACATGATTAGGCTACATCTAAAAATATGAATTTTTGCACTTAATTGTAAAACTGACTTTGGCCTTGAAGTGAATATATTTTGATAAGGCACCAAGAACATTCCTATAAATGAGGAGAAATGGCGTTGATGTATCAATAAATTTGGGAAGAGAAGTTGATAGTGGAGAGTAACAGGAAGATAATGATTGTATTTAGAAAGACTTTCATTAAGTTGAAGATAAGAGATTAGGCTCTTCTTTGATACCTCGCAGCCCTGGCTATTATGATACTTGTAGCAAGAACTAGATTGTCATTTTCAGAGCCTTGAAGGGATGTGAAAGCAAAACCCCAGGCTTTAAGCAGTCAGTGAAAGTGAAATTAATAGAGGAGAAAAACATCGGTACCCTGAGAAAGCAGAACACAGAGATGAATGAAGCAACTCCAACCTAACAAGAAGATAAGCATTAAATTCCCTCTCCTCTATAGATCTGCGGCATGTCAATACCAGGACATGAAAACTTGGTTCCCTCAATTGTTTGGGACAGTCAGTAGTTTTTAGACAACTGCTTCTGGGTTGTTTCTGCAAGCACAGCTCTGAAGTCAACCCAGAGCTGGGTGGCCCCTTTTCTGACCTTAATCTAAACAGATTGATGAGACTGCATGTGGTAGAACTTGCTAAGCAGTGCTTGAAGCTACAGAGAGAGATTAGGTAACCGGCCTCACTTTGTATCCAGCCTCTAGCTAGAAGCTTAAAGCTAGAAGACTGAGCTTAAACGTGTACCAGCCTCAAGCTAAAAACTCTTGAGTTTTGAGCAGTCTTGTGAGTAGATGCCTTTTCTATCCTTCATTCTTTACAGTTTTATACCAGCTGTCATGTTCACTGCCTAGTTGAATACCTGTTACGTGTCCTCACACACAGAAATGGTGGTGGGTGACCATAGGATTCCCCTTAGAGAGAGGCAGAGCTTCATCACTACTGTACCATCTCAGGTGAACAGGCAGAAGTCTTGGTAGGCTTTCCTGGAGAAGTTAAATGCTTAACTAAATGCTAATTAAATGCATAATGCCCCTCAAAGATTTTGTTTCTGGCTCTGGGCAGACATGGGCACCTGCTCCATGTTTTGATCAGCAACTTGCAAGGAAAGTGAGATGCTTTTTTTCTTCAAACAAATGAAATTCTTTATTCCAGTTAAGAGACATCCTTCTCAGAGCATCCTTGGGTATGGCCTGTAGTGCCTCTGCTGTAATCTCTCCCTGTAGAGCCTCTATCTCCACAAGGAATTTCCTTTGTGTTGGCTTCATCCAGGATCTGTACCTTGCCTTGCAGTTTTCTAATTCAGGTCCTGTATATTTTTTCTCCTAATGGATCCCACAAAGTTTCCACCATAAACACAACATAAAATAATTTGTCAAGTTTCTGTTGCTTCTGTACTCAAAAGTGCACCTTGAACCCTTGCTTTGGCCAGGGGCATGGGTATTAAACCTCAGCCTAAAAGTACTGCACGCAGGAGCTCAGCTGGACTATCCCTTCATGAGACCATCTGTCATAGCTGAGCTCTGAACAGTTTGGTACATTGCTGATCTGTCTCAGAGTGCTGTTAAGTTGTTTTTGTCTCCCTGCTGGTGAGGTACATTCTTCTCATTCTCTTAATTTGTTTCTCCCAGAGTACTTTTATTCAGCAGTTGTCACCAAGTCAATGTGACATGAAACAGGAGGGAGGAGAGGGACACGTTGTGCCTGACCCATTCAGTGTGTCCAGTGCACAGGGTGACTCTTCCTGTGTCCATCCTGCTGCTGTTTCTCCAACTCCCATTGCAGTCCCTGCTCTCTGCCTACTTGGAGATGAAATTGTTGACAGTGGCTGAAATTTTGTTCCCTTTTTCCATTGCTGGTGAATACTGGAGCCTTTCAGCCCTGGTAGTGGGCAGTTTCATCCAGGGAGTTGAATTTTCCCAGTGCCCTGATGAGCCTTTCACAGTCCTCACTGCACAACGCTGCTTGTATGTAGTTACTTGCAATGGTTGTACATAAACGTACATCTCAGTGCCTCTGCATTCACCACTCTGTTCTTTCATATCCTCCTGTCCTTTCCCCCTCCCTTCTCTGCTCCCTGTATGTCTTGTTATACCTTGTTTCTACATGCCTAAGTCATGCTTTAAATAACAGCTGCCTGATTCTTTGCTTCTTCTCATACCCAGCTAATTATTTTCAATTTATTGATTTTCCACATGGAGATTAATGGGTTATTCAGCTCTCAAAGCCTGTATCCACACAGCTGTCAGCCAATGCATGGGTATGGGAAGGGGCACAGGGGGTATGTGTTTATGTGGTTGATCACCCTTCTGACAAACTTGTGTAACAAACCAAAAGGATTTTTCTCTTCCTTTTTCATTATAAAAAGCTCCAAATTTTTTTCCAATTAATAAACACATTTCACAGGGAGTAAAATAAAAACCTGGTAAGTTTGCAGTAAGAAAATTGTTAACATGTGTTTTTCCTGTATCTTTAATTGCCCTGGCTAATGTATTCTGGGTGTGAAGGAGCCAGGCAGTCACAAAGCACCACGGCACAGATGTGGGTGATAGGGGGCCAGAAGCTTCCCCAGGACCCCTCCTCTGGTCCCACCCCTCTACCACAACTATTTCTGCTTCTTTGTGCTGCTGTATGAGCATGTGGGGTTCAAACAAACAGCCCTTTCCTTGGTTCTTTCTAAGCAAATTAATGTCATTGGTCCAATGTACAGCACAACTGCATCACACAGCCAGGGCAGGCACAAGAAGCAGTGGATTCACTGATGATGAAAAAGTGCCATGGAAGCATCACTTTTGTGCATGGATCACAACTCAGATCTTACTGGTTTATCTGGCCACGAAGAACCCATGGAATTATGCTAATATAAGGCTGTGGATTTGAGCCTTACATATAATTAATTAGTAATTTGAGGGGTAGGAACTTTTAAAATGTTTTGCAAACTCTTCTATTAGCAGTTTTCACACCGTTTTATTTTGTCAAGTCAAGTGTGAGCGTGACCAGGCTCGATCTGTAAGACAGTAATTGCCAAGGGACTTGGGGAGAAGTGGGTATAAATGGCTAAGAAATGCAATCAGCAGTTAAAGAAAAAATAAACAGAAACATTGGCAAAGTGATTACTATTTAGCAAGTCTGGGTTCAATATTTCCTGCTTTCCTGGAGTCTATCAAAATGGTAGCCCAGATTCTCTCTCTCGTTAGGATTGTTGGGCTCAGAGCTGCATGTTTAGAGTTGGTAGCTGAACACTGCAGATTTCACTGTTTTCAGGGCACATCCAGAACTCTTCAAAAATCAATCCACTTTTGTATGGTTTGAGATGTTCAGCTTAAAAAAAAACCAAACCTGGTTGCCACAGCAAATCCCTTTTTAAACCTCTGACCTTGATTTTGATTCTCATTCCAATAACACCAAGGCAAAAACTGCTTCTTCTGGACCTGACCCTCCTATTGCCAAGCCTGGATGGATTCGGTTGGGTTCTGGGCAAGGAGTTCCTCCATCTTTCCTTGTGACCACTGCCCCAAGAAGCCCATGGGTGTTAAAACTAGAACGTCCCAGTTAGAACCACTGGTAAGATTTCACTGCAAGTAACTTAGAAATAAACATAAGGATACTGGTTTAAAACACAGATTTTGGAATGAGGGGCTTAAACACAGGAGATTTGAGGCAGAAAATGGAGTAATTCTGATCAGAGAAATGTGACTGAAGAGCAAGACAGAATTACACACAGGGGTTTTTTTTTTAACCAGTTAAAAAAGGGATGGTGGAACAGCTGAAATGTGTCCACATAATACTCATTTCTCCCCACTGTTAATTCCCAGTACAAATTAACCTCAGTCATTTTTATCTTCCCTCTTAGACACACGCTATTTGTCAAGCCACACTGCCTTAACACTTCCTAACCAGCTGGGATAAATTTAGTCTGCCCAAGAAAAAAAGGGCAACATGGCAGCCCTTGGATGGAGGAGCAAACGTGTCTCTTGCTGACTGCAGCCTCTTGTAGGTCATCGCAGCGCACGTGTGTCCCTCTCATGTGATGGCTTTTGTTGAAAATGGCTCAAGGTACAAAAAACTGAGGCTTCCTGTTGGGCTAGGAACGGATCAGTGTGGGTAAGGTAGCGTGGGCAGGAAGGCATGCGAGCATCTGGTTTGAATAGCTCCACACATGCAAGATCAGCCAACTTTCTGTAGGTTTCACGGTTTTTGGTTTTTTATCCCCGAGCTCCGGAGCAGTGGTGGACCCCACCCTCCCCGTGCCTCCCAGGAAGGCTGCGGGGAGCTCATGGAAAGGGGACCAGCCCCTTCATTTACAGGAACCCCTGAGGTTAGAAATAACTCTGAATAGCTGAGATGCGCTCTGGAAGATCGAGTGTCTTCAGTGACACTTGGGAGGCAGGAGGACCTGGTGCCTTGATGTGCTTCTGGTGGGTAAGCAACATGTGAGAAGACAGGCGACTGAGGGCCTGCAGGATACACATTCCTAAATGTCACTTAGCCATACAACCTGCGAGGGCGGAAGCGTGGGCAGATGGAGAAATAATATTTTCATTGAAAATTCTCTACCTCTAAAATATTTCCTGTCAGGTTCCTTCCAAGGAGGGCTGGAGAAAGGAAGGAGGGGGGCGAGGTGGGATGTGTGGCAGTGGATACAAGTTTGTGATTCCTCAGACCTCTCCATTTTGAGAGCATTTAACTCAATCCCCTTTTTTCTGCCCCTCCCTGAGAAAAGGATCATGGTAAGCATTACTGGAGCCGGAGGCAGTTTGGGAAGTGAAATAAACACCTGACTGTTAAATGCTAAGTGTTTACTCAACCAAAAATAAAAATAGTTCTGGTTTCCTCCACGATGCTCTAGAGTTACGTTCATCAGTGCACATGAGCTGGAGGTTTCCACAGGGTGAGCCTTGAAAGGCTGAAACTCTTTGGAGGGGAGAAATATGGAGGCAATAAGGCAGGCCTCCCTGTCCTGTGAGACCTCTTCTGCCACAGAGAAAATGCTGCAGCTGTTTGCCTGGAGCAACTTAAAAATAAACTCCCTCCTCCTTTCCTATCTGCTCGTATCAGTTTCAGATGTCAAGTGTAAAGGGTCAGAGTCCAAGGGTGGGCACAGGGTAGAAGAAAGATGTGCTTCAACAACTCAGAGGAAATCTCAAGGAGTTTGTATCTGCAGTCACAGCAGCCTCTGGGTGCTCAGGAACTGCAAATGCAAAAGGCACGCAGCAAACACTAGAGCTGGATGTGCCTGTGCAGGGATGGCCCCAGTACAGCAGAGCAGAAACTATGGTGCAGACACTGACATTAGGAAACCTCACTGGAACCTTCTTTGCTGTAGCTCTTCCCATCAAGTTGCAGACATCATGTTGCTGTAGATGATCTGCATCACAGAGAGCCAAACCAGAGAATCAGAAAGTTGCAATATGTGCAAAATTATTCTGCTTGTGCTTCATCTCCAAAATGCAAGATGGAAAATGCTATGTATTACCAAAGATATTGGGCTGGATTATATATGACACATACATTTGCAATATGTTTCCTTCAGTCAGGTCATCCATAGATGAACTAGGAAATAGCATTTACCTCACATGAAATAGAGCAGATTCCTCCCCTGAATGATGACTACTTGCTAATTCCCAAAGCTTGCCAACTTGTAAAGTAGCCCAGAAGGGCTATATATGAACTAAACCATACTTCAATAGCTACTGCCCTGTCCTATGCAGATATTCTCTTTCAGGTAGCAAAATACATTAAGACAACTGAAGAAAAGGACACCTATTCTGCACATTTTTAGATGGGGGAGAGAAATAGGGTGGCCAATGGGAGTCCAAACTGGCATCTCTATTCAAACCAGCTGACTCCAACTGCTTGGAGAAAAAAGTCTCCACTTTTCCCCTTCTTAACTTAAATGAGACAAATCCATGGGATTCAGGACTCCCAGACAGAGAAGCTGAATTGGGATTACAAGGCTCCCAAACCTGAATTTGCTCTTGAGAACTGGGAAGCTCAGAGAGAGGGGGAGAGAGAGAGAGAGAGAGAGAAAGAAAGAAACACCCAACCTGAGCTGAGGTGACAGTAAAGGTGGATTAGCATGGAACTGTTCTTGCTTAAATGAAATATGCTATAGTTAACCAGAAAGTGTTAGGATAAGAAATCATAGAATAATTTGGGCAAAGAAAAACTAGAGCCACCTGTTTAAAGTTAGCCTTTAACCTCTTCCCTCTGCCTTCCCTTTTGCTTTCCCTCTCTTTCAAATTCTCCCAGTATCTCCTCTTTCCATAGAAGCAAATCTTCCCCAGGGAAAGTCGATTCTGAAGGCAATTTTCCAAAAACCATTTGGCAGATTTGGCTGGTGCTTCAACTGCAAACATGAAAAGGCATTTATTCCACTTACTCAAACATAGTTTGGAAGAGACATTACTGAACTTGTTTTAGGAATATACTTTGACTGCATCAGTTTTATTGCTTCTTGTATAAATGTCAAACTCAATTTGCCTTAAAGCAGAAAAAACTTAAAGTACATGGTAATGTATATATTACATACAAAAACTGGGAAAAAAAAGTGTTGCCTCCATGGTAAACTCATTCCATGTTAATTGTGCTCATCATAGACACGGAGTATTTCATCAGTGGTGAGAAGAGGGAGGGGATGTGATCCTGGTATTGAGGACTCTGTGTGTGGGATTGTTGTAAGTTGGCCAGATAATATAGAATCCTATTAATTCTTAAATTTTGGTTGCTTAATTTTGTGACCTAAAATTTTCTTGTTCATCCCTTCAAAAGGGTTGTTTTAAAGTTGTGTAAAGAACTTGTGGTAACCCTGTCCTTTGTGCACCATCAGCAGCATTTAACCTTGCACTGTTAGCACATCAGCCATCTCACGTTTGAGATCAGGGACACCCAGCAGCAAAGGACTTTTTTTCTTGGAAAGGGGGGGACAAAAGAGCAAGTCTTCCAAATTCCTACTTCAATCAGCTCTCATTGCCAAATTTACTAGCAAGAAGAGAATTGGCTATTTCAAAACACTTTATCTCAGCAAAACTATTAGTTGGAATTTCTTGGGGGATAAGGGGAAAAGCACATCTTTAATCCAAAGGTTGTCTCCCTGCTGAATTTCAAAGACTTGCTGCAGACAATGTGGGTACAGAGCTTCCAGGAGAGGAAAAAAAATAAAATAAAGGACTTTCTTCTACAGTAAACAAAAAGTATTGAGCCACCTAAATAATCTTATTTCTGCCCTTTTACCATATAACATAATTTCCAGTATTTTCAGGTATTAAGACAGGCTACATCTTAGGTGCTGCCATTCTTAAAATATTACTGTGAATGCATTAGATTTTGCAGTGGTTTAATTTGCATTTTAAGGTCTGATCCTGTAAAACTATAACTTCCTTCTTGTGAGTAGCTGCAATGGCATCAGCAGCGCTTCTTATCTACATAAACTTAATGTCTTGCACAATTATTTGCAGGATCAGGACATAAGACTGAAAATGCAATTACTGTGTGAGTTACAAAAAAGAAAATGCTCTTTGCAATAGTAGGTGAGATTCTCTGCTGGAGTAAATGATATAGGACCCATTGAATTCAATGGAGCCATCCCGATTCACACCCGCTGATATGGCCCATTAATTTTAGTGTATGAAAATGAATCTCTGCTCTAAAAATACCAATTAGTAATAAGCTTTGAGAAAGAAGAAAAAATCAATTTAAATTCATTTTGTATAATGCACATTTTCTGATGCTATTTTAGTTAAATTATTGTTATGCATAATAATGGCAGGGCAATAGGTGCTGTCACTTTAGGAATTTGCAGCTGTGATGGGTAGTATAAAAGTTAGTGATAGGGAAATTTCAGAAAAGCCCATCAATGGAATACAATTGTCACTATTATAATTTGGATTAGTGTAGTGTGAGCACATAAAAAGACATTGCACCAGCTCAAAATAATTTACAGTCTAACTAGAAAAGTAGAGCAGAGAGGAAGGAAGGAAACTGAGGGGACAGAGCTTCCATGAGTAACTGAGCTTGGAGTCAGCGTCCTGCCTCCTGAGTGATGGCCAGGTGTGCTATTCAACACACCAGGCTGTTCCTCGGGAAGGTTGGGGGCTTTTTGAAGGGTATGTGCACAAGTGAATATGTATTTTGGCACCAAGCCATTTCCAGCATTGAAACTCCCCGGAGACAAGCATGTGAGCAAGATCCTGTGTGAACACCCAGCTCTGCAGGCATTGAAACACCAGTTGGTGCATGGAGTGATTTGCATGCTCATTTTGCTTCTATTCAGCACTCATCCCACATGCATTTGTGCAAAGGAGATCACACTCCTGCGCCGGAAAGTTAAGTGTTGTCTCTGTGCGTTGCCATTCAGCATTGGTTTTTCATGAACAATGACAGCCTTTTGGGATAAGTGGCACTCAAAGAGGATTCAGAACTAGTTTCATCATATTCCAAGCAATCCTGCCATAGTAATGAATTGTAGTCATAGCTGGATTACTCACTGTTACTCATAACATTGGAGTTGAAATAGATGAGGAAAAAAAAATTGGTTCATGCAACTGAATTGAGGGTTGGAACTCACGTCCACTGGCCATTGCACAGCCAAAAGTACCAGTTGGTTCAGAACGTGACTTAAATCTCAGAGAGCAAACACAGCAGTGACGATTATACATTGTCCTTGGCTGCAGATGACCAGAATTGGGGAGGACATGCTGAGGAGATTGACACAGGTTACCCTTGCATGTTGATTCCCCTCAGCAGTGTGTGAGCCAGCCCTGGGCACGCTGGACCCTTGTTTCACCCTGGTGCAGCTGAATAAGAGCACAGACAGGAGTCTGCCCCAGTCCCTGTGGCTGTGAGAGCCAAATCCTGGCACCTACCACAATAGATCAGGACATTTAAAGCTGTAAATGCTCTAATATTGAGGGGTAATTTTTCTAAGTAAGAAAATAAAAGCAAGTCACATGAGCGTCTCAGTTCAGCATTCTTATGGAGCTATTTCAGGGACTGCTTTGGAAACCTACTTCTCTGTGCCTGTAAGTATATTGACTTTGAAGAGTTAAATTCATTTGTCGCGTCTTGGGATGACATTAAAGTCACATTACAGCAGCCAAGAGTTCAGGGTCCAAAGCACACCAAGCAGCTTTGTGCAACTGGGGTTGCACAGACCCTCTAGATATGGAGCCTAAGATGTGGAAGCTTGTTATTTCATCTAACCTTCAGCAGCTGCAAGATCAACAGCAGCAGTTCACAGAGGCAAGTCATCCTCAGGACATGAACTCCCTTCTTCCCTGATCCTCCTCTCCCACTAGCCCCTCTTAGTAGTTTCACCTTGTTCTGCAGTTATAAAGTTGTTTCTCAATGGCAGAGAAAGAAAAAAAACAACCCACCCTCACATTTCTTTCTCTAAGAACCCTATTGACAGGCAGATCCTGTGGATTCCTCCTAGTACAGCTATCTTTGAACTGAGGACTTCTTAGTGAAGTTGGGGAGTTTCCTGGGGTTTTACTGTTTTTTTCCTAAATTGATTGTGGAATTTTTAAACAAGGTTGGTGCCTCTGATCTTTTTCTCAGCAGCTGCAAAATCTGTTCCTCCCCCTACAACTTGTTTCAGAGAAACCAGGTATTGGAAAAATTAAAGTGGAAAGGACAGCAGCACCATTTGCAGAGCCAACCTCAACTGAAAAAAGGGTCATTCCTATTGTTTTGTGAACAATCAAATATCCAAAAGGGCTTTGATCAAATTTTGGGCTTATAATGTTTGTGAATTAAGAATAACTGCAAAAGTTTACTCTAGATTTTGATTTGAACATTGGACACTTCTAAAGATCATTAATCCCCACCATTTGGTTCAGATCCCTGCTGTGAAATACAGATTTCATGTTATTTCTTGTGTGCAGACATAATTTTTCCAAGCTTTCAACAAGAAAATGTAATTTGTAGCATTCCACTTTTTTTTTTTTTTTTTTTTGCCAGTGCATTTTCAATGTGTTTCTCTGTATCTTTTTGTTACAAGGATGCTGAGCTCACTTCCACAACAATGACTGATTTCAGTGGACTAAGGCCTGGTATTTTTAATGTTAGTTTGTCTATAGTTACACACAGTGAGGTTACATTGCTGTGAGTATAAACTCTTCCCCGGGCTGGGATACACAGATGAGCCTGGCCATAAGAATGAGAGAAACCTGTAGGAATGAAACAACTCTCAGAGGCAGAATGGGATCTTTTTTGGAGTTATATTAAAGCAAGAAAGGTAAAGAGATATACACATGCACACAGTTTAATTTTGGGATGTGATATATTGTGCTTCTTCCCAGAGCAACCAACAAAAAATCCAGATGAAAAGTTTTTTTTCTTAAGAAACCTCCATCTTTCTTAAAATCAGCAAAGTGATGAGAATCTTTACACAACTGTAGCCTGTAGAGAGTTCTAAACTCAGTTTAGCTGTCTTGGGCCAGCCTGACAAAGCAAGGATCAGCATCCAAGTACTTTGGTGGCTTTTTACTCCAATCCTTTTGAGGGACTTCTACACCAACCCAATCCCATTTATTTTACACCCAACCTTTCCAAATAATGTTGGAACCAGAAAGTTATTTATGTGACCTGCTTAATTGAAAGAGCATTTGCTGTCAGTGATCAAATAAACTGTTATTGATCTTCAGCATTGGAGGCTGCTCACATTGAGCATTCTGGTACGTATTTTTCATTAAGACACTTTTCAGAAAAAAAAAAAATCAGAAAGCAAGTGCAGCAAAAAAAAATATTCCTGCAGGGTACTGAGAGAAAAAAAATCAAAGAGTCTTGAGAGTGACTCCAGAGAAAAGAAACTGCAAAGCACAAAATAGCAACACCACCAATGATTGCACAGAAAAGTAAAGGCTTCAATACACACAACATCTTGCTCTAAACTCTCAACATTTAGTGGAAAAAAAAAGCTATTTTAAATCACAGAGGAATATCTTGGTCCTTTGTTTGGGCAAAAAAGAGATGAGTCACAGATGAATCACAAAATGGGTCAGGTTGGAAGGGACCACAGTGGGTCATCTGGTCCCACCTCCCTGCTCAGGCAGGGTCATCCCAGAGCACATGGCACAGGACTGTGTCCCAGTGGCTCTTGAATATCTCCAGGGAGGGAAGCTCCACACCCTCTCTGAGCAATGTGTCCTGGGAATAAAAAGGGTGCAGCAGTCAATGGGGTTTCTGTTTTGGACCTGATCTGAACCAGCCGTCTTTGAGCCCTGGTGACTTAGTACCCCTCTCATCTTTTCAATATAATTGGGCCCTGTTCTTCTTAACTCATCCAGAAAGTTAAGTCTGATCTTGATTTGATCAGATGTTGAATGCCTAAGCCAACTTGAGTCTGAGTATTAAATGGCAAGATCCCTACGAACTTGGATGATAATGTTGTCTGCATCACTTTTGCCTCCCCTTAAACAAGCTACGGGTTCCTTCCTTGCTCTCTGTAAGTGATTTAAAGAACAGAAACAGTGGAAATCAGTGAAGAGCTCATATGTTACAGTAACCATGTCATGGCTGCTCTGACTGTCCTGCTAAGTAGGAAAGAGCCAGGGAGCAAAGTCCTGCTCCTGAGCTTGGCTGAACCCATGATGAAGGCTAGAGTCTATTTGTCTTGTTGTGGGTCAAATGCAATGCAGGTTGAGACACAGCAACTAATTTGTGAGGACTACAAGAATCCAGGCTTTGAGCTCATGCCTTGCTGCTTTTACTTAGCTGTACAGATTTAGGATGTGACTGTCTTCTAATTCCAGTATTGGTGTTTCCACCTTTTTGAGTTTGAAAGTAGAAACTGAGACACAAGTGGTGGTCGTTTACAAGAAACATTCTGATCCCAAGGAATCATAGGGGGAGAATAAAACCCTAAATGGTTAATTACTAGATGCTGAAAAGTTACCTTTCCACACAGTGGAATGAAGTTTAAGATACGTCTCATTTGTGATTAATTCTGTGACAAAGCTGTTGCTTACATCATGTCTGAGAGAGAGGGAAATACTTGTCCTACTTTTACAGCTGAGACCAGAGGGTTCTGTTGTGTTATATTTTACTTCTTGCAACTTCTCCTGATTGTGCTTAGGAAAAAAAAATACTTAGAACTATGAAGACATCAAGGTCAGAATTATCTTTCTCTCAAACTAAGAAAGCATTCACAGTATTAGAGAGCTGCTGGGCTAATTTTTATACCCTTCTTAGTCTGAAAATTCACTGGTAAATAAGATCTAATTTTTCCATTCTTGGGGGGTTTTATCCTATTTTTAAGTGGAGTCTTATTCAAACTTCATTTTAGAGCAGGATTTTTTTTCAGTCTCTTAGACCAACATACTTTATATTCTTCTTAGTCTGTTATGAAAAAAATAAGAGAAGATCAAATCATGACTACACTTTCATGCTACAGCCATTTTCCTGATAGAATTACAGAGTTCTAAAATATAAGGCTTATAATGGAAACACTAACATAGTCTTGACTCTGCTCTAATATCACTGAACTTCCTTTGGGGGTGAAGCTTTGCCTCAGGAACCTTAATTATCTGATGTGGTCAATTACTCCAAGATAATGATGATTTTATCAGGTATTACTGCTCAAATATTTTACTATAGACAGGCTATTTAATTGCATTCCTGACCTACCAAAATGCTTACAGATGACTCAATTAAACACTAAGACGAGGTAGGGGGAAGGGAGGGAGGGACAGCACTTAAAATCCTTGCTTATAGTTCACTTGGAAAATTTTGTTCCTCTTGAAAACACTTTTTTGCACCCATCCATCCATCCATGCATCCAAACAGGTTGCCCAGGAATTGCCCCGACAGGAAGTTTGAATAAACAAGCTCAACGTTAATGGAAATCATGTCCAGCCTGTCTGTTGCTGACGGATAAAGATTGGATCCTGAATAATCCCTGTGGTGGGTTGAGCAAAGCCATTTTGACATCCTTGAGTGTCCCAGAGCATGGTGAAATAAAATTTCCACCAGATTCAGGTAAAACAGAGTTTTTAAGACAATGAGGAAATGCCTTTGTTATTTTCTGGGGATAGTCTCAGCTCCTGTAGGTCCAGGTGTAATTCACCCTGGAGTCACCTGGCTGGTCCAAGGTTCTCTCCGTTATCCAAGCAGTTCCTGGTGCTGGGCTGACATTGCCAGGGAGGCTGAGGTCACCCCAGGGACTGCTTTAATTGGCATCTCTGCTTCAGTGGCCCTAATGGGCTGTTTCCCAGGCACAGAATTGCCATGTCTTAGGAATGCTTTGGCTGCGCAGCAAAGCTCAGCCTTGGGTCGGACCTGCTCTGAGTGCCCCTGCATGGACAGCACAGACCTGGGAGAGCAGGGAGCTTCTCCCAGTGTCCCCAGACAGGGAAGGAGAAGGGGTATTTCCCCTGCCAAGCAGTCAATTTGCTGCTGGTGAAATAGGAACTGCGAGCAAGGTTTTGAGGGTAGATTATTTTCCCCTGCTGCTTACAATAATGTTACTGTAAGATTTTCAGCAACTGTGTCAAGGACTGAGCCAAGATCCTCCAGAACAATGGCCAGGCTGCCCTTCCTTTCATGGCTGCTGGAATTCTGCTGCGTTTCTCCACAAAGGTTCATTTGTCTTTCCATTCTGGAAATAATACGTATTGTTGCACTATTGTTGCAAAAACTGGCAGCAAATCCTCCTGGGCAGGAATGTGGTTACCCACTACTGTGTGAGGCTAACAGGATGAGAGATGACATTTTATGGGGTTTTACTCAGAAAACTTTTCATGAGAATATTATTACCATTTTATGGGGTTTCTCAACAGAATTTTCATGGGCAGCATTTTGATCATTTTCTGTTATGTTTTCAGCCTTGCTAATACTCAGTCACATTCCAAAGCACAGCATCCACAAATATTCCCAAATATATCCTAAATTGCCCAGGAAGGAAACAATTTTCCTATCTGAAATTAGAACAAAATATGATTCTGAAATGTCAAATTTTAGCAAACCTAAATGCTGCAGCAATTGGTTTGGATAAGTGAAAACAGTTCAGTTTGACTTTTAAAAATATTACTATCATTAGTTCTCATATCAAGATGAAAAGTCATATTGAAACTGCTGTAATTCTTCCATTATGAAGAAAAGTGGCAACAGTCAAAGACACAGAAAAAGGCAGCAAAAAATCTTAAGCACCATGTAATCCACCATGATTTTGTTCAACATTATGTAAGCAATTACAGTTTTTAGTGAGTGAAATGGTGAAATGAGGCCAAAAAATGTGGGCTCTATGCAAATAGTACCAAGAATTCTCTACGGAAGCTTCCCTGCCTGTGCTGTCTCCTTTCACTGCCCACGAAGGTCTTTTGGTGAGCACCAAGATGTGCCTCTGTAACGCAAACTGCCGGGTGGGGGTTCTCAGTTTGCTTAAAGAAATGCTGCCAGTAATTTTTATTTAGGAAACCCAGGGCCTGTTGCACATCACACTGTGCTGTGGTGTTTGCGGGTGAAACTGTTTGACTGAGCCTTCCAGGCTGGACATGAAGATCATCCTGTCCATCAAACAGGGCACGAAGTGAGGGCTCACTAAATTGGTGCCTGTTGACAACCCTCTACACACACCCCCTCACAATTCCCAGACCCCTCCCAGCTAACTCACTTTCTTGTACCAGTTTCCATTCAACCAACCTCCCCCCAGAACTTATTCCAAATACTGCAAATCAAATTTTTATGCCTGCAATGCTTCAGCTCCTTTTTACAGTACATACATATTTCAGATTTACCACTTAATACAATTATAGTTCATTTAGCCAGCAATTACAGTAATAGGAAGACTGGCAACCGCTGTCATTCAGACTGGAAAATCAATGTTGCACAGAGGTACTTTTATTCATTGTATGGAATGCCTCCTTCGTTAGATGCACGTACTCTGGATTCACTGGAAAAGTTTAAGATCACTCTTGGTTTTATTATTATTTTTTCTATTTATCCACATACTATTTGGTTTCCAGACAGACATATAGTGAATGACATCCTGAGGTCCCCTATAACCTGATTTATTCCATGATTCTGTGAAATATTGGTTCTGTTCTTTCAGCAGATCCATTTTCTATTGTGTTTCACCTGACAGAGGACCTTTGACAATCCATTTCTCAGAGGCAGCTCAAAATACGGCTGTCCATGAGCAGTGAAATAGAATCTTTAGAGTTTTGCTTAAAATTTTAGTACAATGTTTGCTTTTAGTCCAGATTCCATAAACTTATGTCCAGGAAGGCATTTAAATAGGTGTTTCAGTTAATCCTTAATTTAACAGAGTTCTGAAGAATCCACGTAAACATATGGCTACAGTTAAGCAAATGTGCACCAGACAGGAATGAAGTGCTGAATTACAGATGTAGTGCTTCCAAGACAAAGCTAAGACTAAAACCATGTCTCCTGAGTTTTAAATCCTCCCTCTCAGTCACTTAACCATTCTGTGGCAAAGCTATGCTGGACTGATCATTTAAATAGCTGCAATATTTGCATTTCATTATGGGAAAAATTAAGAGGTGCAGAGGGCAAAAAGGATCTGTAATTGTACCTGGAATATTCAGTCCCAAAAAGGGGATGGCTAGGAGTGGGAGGCTCACTTTGTTGTTCAAAACAGAAAATCCTTAAATCACTGCCATTACAGCAAGGAGTTGTTTCGGCAAGGAGAATAATGATATTTTTGCAGGTTGCCAAACTTCTGCTGTAGAACGGCCTCTTGGCAGCAGATCTACTTGATTGGATGAGCATTACTGAATTTCCTCGTTGACCTGTTTGTCTCTGCATGGTGCCATCTTTTGATGGTGTTACATTATAACCCCTTGTTCTTGTGATAAATTATTTTAATCCATCATCAGAGCACACTCTTGCTCTAATGATGGATTAGTTCTATGCATCATCAGGGTGAGGAGCATTGATAATGTACCATTAGAACCCCCACTGACAGTGGAAAAATCTGCCAAAAGAATTAGTTTGCACTGCACCACAATGAAACCAGAGATAAAGGTGCCATTGCAGCCCACAGTAAAAATTCCATGCAGAAGAAGCAAGGCCAGCTCCAGTGGCAATCTGGGGGAAGAATGAGAGAAAGAGACATGGTCACCAAGCCACGTGGCAGTGCAGGGCCTGTGCTTTCACACCAGAGAGTTGTGCCACTGAGATACACCTGCCCAGAGGTGCAGGTGTGTTGGTGGGCTCAGGGATGGAGCAGTGTCCCTAAATTTTGTCAGAGCAACTCACCTTGGTGCCCAGAGTATGAGGCCTGAAATCATTAGGGGATTGTACAGGGAGCTTAAAGAATCACAGAATCGTAGAATGGTTTGAGTTGCATAGGACCTTCTAGGTAAACTAGTTCCAACTACATACCATGGGCAAGGACACCTTCCACTAGCTCAGGTGGCTCCAAGCCATGTCCAACACTGGACACTTCCAGGGATGGGGCAGCCACAGATTCTCTGGGCAACCTGTGCCAGGGCCTTACCACCCTCACAGGGAAGAATTTCATTCTACTGTCTGATCTAACCCTCCCCTCTCTCAGTTTAAAACCATTCCCCCTTGTTCTATCACTGCATGCCCTTATCCAAAGTTCCTCTCCATCTCTTTCAGAGCCCCTTTAGGTACTGGAATGTTCTATAAGGTCTCCCCAAAGCCATGTCTTCTCCAGGCTGAACTGCCCCAGCTCTCAGATTTTCCTCACAGGAGAGGTGTTCCAGCCTTCAGAGTATTTTTTTGACCTCTTCTGGACTTGCTCCAACTTCCTACTTACATCCAGGGCTCCAGATGCTGCTGCCTGGCTCTCAGGTCAGTGTAAATCCTTGGTGCAGGTATCCCCCACTGTGCTCCTTTCTTGTAAAGCCATACCTTGTGTTACAACTGTAATGATAAACATCAAGAAAACATTGAACATCAAAGAAAACACACAAGAAATTGAGCAGTTTATTATTCACCTTCAGGTAAATCCATAATACAGAACATTAAACAATATTGGCGTCATCAGAGGCTGAGCTCAACTCATCTGTAATTTCAGCAATAAAAGTGAATGAGTCTATTGGCACCTGGGTTCTCCAGGGACTGCTCTGCACTGCACATCCAAACACGTCTGTAAGTGCCTGGATATCACTCTGAAACAGGGAATTTTCCACACTTTGAAAGACAAACCACAGAACCCAAGCATGGGAGTTGAATTTGTGACCCCTGTATATGAGGCTGGTACTTTTGGATCCAGCCATCTGCCTCTCTCTGTCAAAACTGTCACACTTGCTCTTCATGCTAGTTGAGCTATGTCAGCATTTTGCCTACCCAGTTTTTCTAAGGGAGGTGGAAGAAACTTTATAAAAAAGCAGTGATGGAGGAATCTGCTGGGGTTTGCCAGATTTGAGGACAGGGCTAAAGTTTTAGCAAGAGTTTTGGCAAGGAGAGGCGTGTTGTGAAGAACAGGACTACTAAATAAGTAGTTATGCATTAAAGCTAATGATTTGCTGTGGTTTTGGTGGAAGAAATGCTTTCTCCTCATTAACTGCCTTTGGCACATGGACTAGCCTGTCCTTGGAGTTTCCTGAAACAAGGAAGGGAGGGGTGGATGTGTGGGAAAAGCAGCTGTTTCCCCTATTGGTGCAAAACACCCCACACTGCTTGTCCCAAACAGATATTGAGGATTTGGAACAACTGATTACACTGAGACTTTTTCATCAACTTTGCTGAGCATTTCAACAACTTCCTGAATCAGCACCATGTGTTAATCCCATGTCACCTTTGGGTTGTGCAGAGAACAATCCCAGGCAAGTACCAGGTCTGCAATTAATTATTCATGTAGTGCACTAATGGATAGTTGGTCTAGGAACTAAACTTCCTGAAGAATATAATAACAATTTTATTTTTTTTTTTTTTTTTAGTGCATCCTCTGTAGAACAAGGCTGAGCACATCTCCTGTCTGGCATTTCCTCTGTAGTTATTGTCTCTTTAGCTTGGGCCTCACTGCTGCCTTTGCCCTGACACCTGGAGCGGATCCAGGATGAGATTTGACCACGGAGGGGCATATGACATGGAGCTACAGGTCCTTCTTGACTTCTGATTGAAACGCCTCTGCCAGTCATCCCAGGAATATGCCCCAACAGCTGTGATTTATTGCTGTGTTATCATGCCTGTCTGCCTCATTACAGACTTTGAATTTTATCAGGCAGCCTGTCCTCTAGTGTCTGGTAACCAATTACTGTGGTCTGCAAAGGAGCCTGCCGTACTTTGCCAAACACTACTAATAGAGTGGGAAAGAGCTTGCGCACAGCTTCAGGTTGCCTTAAGGAAATTCCAGGGAGCATGTTCCACTTTATTGTCTAGTTCACAGTATGAACTGGGAATTATCTCGAAGAGTCATTCTTTACACAGAACTAAACCCCCATTTAAAGATCATGCCACATTGGATTACTGCTCATGGACTTGCCGTCATCCAAAGACTGCTGAACTCAGTAGGAGTCTTTCAAATGACAACAGTGAGAGCAGAACAGCCACAGTCTGAAACCAGATACTTCAGAAGAAAATGGACAAAGTCCTTTGTTCTTTTTTCTTCTACTGTAGCTAAAGCTGGAAAGAAAAATCAGAATGGCCAAGTGCCTGCAATACAAAGACAACATGTAGGTGTTGCTCCATAGTTGTGAAAAAAAAAAAAAAAAAAAAAAGAAATCTTAATTGGTAAAATAATCAATAGAGCTTTTTGAAAGTCCTCTGCAACAAAGTGAATGTAATGTGAATCTGTAGTATATGCTCTGTTATACATATTTTAATATTTTCTTTTGAGGCTGGCTTGCCCTAAAGGTCCGAGGAGGAATGAGCTGACATTCTTACTGCAGAAGTTACCACCAGCCACCCTCCCTCAACCAGAAAAATTCTCTTTATCCTGCCTGTTTGTTTCATTTCTCAGCACTCCCAAGGGCTTCACCTGTGCTCTTGCTGCTTCAGAAGACTTGATGTAAAAGGTGAGCAAATTTGGAGCCCTGCTCTCCGGGACAGCTGCTGGGAGCTTACAGAGCTACCCTGCTCACATCTCCATAGACACACACACAAAGTCTCTCCCTCTCTCTCTCTCTCACTCTCTAATTTTTACTGCAGGGCAGTGTTCTGAAAACTTTTTTTTCCAGGTTGTAAAAGACCAGTTCCATAAAGGAATGGCTTAGTGCTACAATGACATGATTTGTGGCTTCCAGGCTCCAAAGCTGTAATTTATTCAGACAATTAGCAGCAGCCCTGTGTTCTTGACAAATTCTTCACTTGTGTGCAGCTACTACACAACAAGGTGCTTTTAAGAACTGTGCCTTATGGATTAAAAGACTCTCCCCCTCCTTTTTCCTCCTTATTTGACAAGTTGGTTTCACAGTCAATGGAAATTAATACAACAGGTTAGAGAGGTGATACACAATAATCCAGCCAGCCAAGAAAGCATTGTCTGAAAAGAGCTAGTGGAGAGCCCACAGGAACGTTCAATACACAAGAGGGAGAGCTTCAGCTTTTGCCTTTTGGTGAAGTTATTTCACCCTTTGCCTTACATAATCCTCCAGAGAAACTGTACCAGATGTCAGTGTGATGCTGTTAATAAGTGTAAATGGTATTATGGATGTCCAAAAACATACACCTGAATGCCTGCCATGGCACTCAGGTGGCTTTGACTGCACTAAAACCTAGTCAGAGCAGCAGCTGGCTGAGAATGACGTCTGTGTAGAGTCCCCCACAAAGCAATGCTGAGACTCACAGAGGTGCAGTATAAATCCATCCAGACCCTTTTCACACACAAGTCTGAAGTCAAACCGGAGTTATAAAATCAAGCTCCAGCTCTAAATCCTACCCCCCTCCAGTACGGCTGAAGGCCAGCCTGGGACTGGGTCAAGGTCCAAATCGTGTTCAAACTGGGACCTTGTCTTTCAAGAGCAACAAACCTGCTGGAACTAGGGTTTGCTTCCTGTCACAATATGAACTATTCTTCTTCTGGGGATCTGATAAAGCTACCATATAACTGGCAGGATGAGCAGCCTCTCCTCCAGCCCATTCTGACACCAGCCTCTCTCAGCAAAGTGAGGACAAAAGTAACCAAACAAGCCTGGACTTGGGCAGAAACCTCTTTCTCTTCATCGCAGGGGAAAATCCTGAGCTGTCACTTGGACTAGTTTTTGGGATGACATTCTCTTGCTCATCTCACTCCAATGAAGTTTAGACCCGCAGTCAGACCTCTGCAGCCTTCCTTGTGCAGTGTCACAGGTGAGAAATTACATCATTGGGTTGTACTACCGACTTCATATTATGCTTTAAAATTGCCAACAGCTTGGAAAAACATGGGAATTTGGCAGACTGAAAATTGTTAGCATGAAATTTTGAGCAAGGAGATAACAGATTTTTTTCACTGACTGTGGGCAGAGAAAAGGTTTAACAGGCCAAGTATACATAATAACTGATTCATCTGGAGCTCAGATGCTGGTGTGAATGGGTACCTTAGAAATACATGGAAGGTTACAGAGGTGTTCACAAAACCTGCAAGATTTGGCCCACTACTTCTTTTTGCTCCAAGTTGTAAAGCATTCTCTTCAATAACAGCAGGGCTTCACCCTGCAGCAAAGGAAAATTCAAAGTATTTGGCCTCATGTGGCCAAACAAAGTGTTTGTTCAGTGGAACTAACTTAAGCAAATTCCTCCTAATTAATAAACAGATGTATTTTCTTTCAACAAAACCGAGATTGTTATTGAAATATAATGAAGATCTTTTTAAAGATTTTGTCTTGTTTAGGAATGGATTTTTTTTTTACTGCACTACAAGGGGAAATGATACAATAGCAGAGGGATTGTGTCAGCAGATCTGTTAATTGCAAACAATTTGTAATAGTGAATCAAAATACATTTTGGAAAATAACATCAATAAGTTAAAAGAATTAATAAGGTAAAAAGAGAGACCCACGGAAAGAAAAGTGCATTGGTGCAGTAGGGTCTGCTGCTTTCCCAGCTTTAACACACCTCCTGGGGACGTGTCTGTTGTTCCTGGACCTGGAGCTTGTGTGAGTGGATGTAGTTACATTGATTTCAGGGGAGTCGTGCTGATTGATACCTGCCAGTGATATGACACCTTGGTGTGTAACCCTCAGACACTAACGAGGCTCACAAAGGCAAAACAAGCCATTTTCCTTGCAAGGTTAATTTGTAAAGGCACCAGGATACAGGATTTCAAAGTGATTGTTATTTATTTGGGAGACCACCTTAGCAGGCTTTCTTTTTCTTTCTTTTTTTTTTTCGTAAAGAACAAGTTTCCTCTCCCCTGACTCATTGTCTTCTCTTTCAGCTACTACCTTGTTTTGGGTTGATTTCCCTAAACAGAGACATAAATACCATACCATATCAGATTTTCTCTTTCTTGGCTACAAGTCAGGCCTGCTGTGCTGTGAGAGCTTGTTGGAGTTGCAGAACCTGTCTCTGCAGCAGCAGCTGCACTTTACATTTAGAAAAGGAGTCAGGAAAAGACCCACCTTTTTTTTTTTTTCTTTTCCTTTTTTTTTTTTTCTTTTCTCTCTTAAAACTTTAATTAATCATATAATTTAACCAGGAGAAAAATAATAATAATTAAAAAAAAAAGATAAAACAAACTGGAGGAAAAGAAATCAAACCGAACGGGAAGGGAGGGATGGGATGAGCACTTCCCATTTCTTCTAGCCTGCAACATGTCTTTATTCTCTCAGGTGAAAAAGCCACGAAGAATTAGGAACATATGTAAGAGAAAATAAACTTAAAAGGCTGGTGTGAAAAAAGTCTGGAAAAGATCTATCCATTATCAGTCCAGGTTTCTGGTGGGATTAGTAAGGAGCAAGACACTGCCACTGCTGAACAGCATTTGGGCAGCCAGTACGGAGCTTTGCTTTGCTGGCAGGCACCAGTGCAACCCACAGGACCCTCTGGGCAGCATTTGTCAGGAAATAGGGAAAGGGGATCTTATTTAGGAATATTTTTGGCATGCTTTATTAGAGTAGAGAACATTTCATCCACCCCCAACTTGCTCATACCCCCCCCCCCCCCCCCCCCAAAGGCAGTAGAGCCCCTACGGTGAGGACTGTTTATTTTCTGCTCAGTTGGAAAGCAAAGTTCCTATTACTGTTAAAGGGAGTTACAAGTATTCATCTAAGAAAGAAATGACCCATAAAGGCAGTTAAGTTAGTTTTATTCCTGCTGCATAAGTCAACCTCTTTTCTATATATAAAATGATGGGGTTAGAAAAGGATATTCATCAGGCAATCCACTGATCTGATTGGCTGCACTTCCCCAGGTACTTTATAATTTGCAGTTATAAATAAATATGTTTTTAATAATCAATTGGTATTTAAATAACATACAATAACTGTCTTATTAAATCCCACTTTTTAGAATGAATAAGCAGTTAGACATTAGAGACATGGCTACCAAACAGCCACAGGATTTCAGACCATTTTCTTTTTTATATACAAGCCATAAATATCACTATGGAATTAGCTGGTTAGCCAAGGCCTTGGATGAAGCCAGCAGAAGACTTCACTCTCCGATGTTGCCTCTAAGTGATCATACACTTTTCTGGTACGATGACTTTTTGAACAATAACCACGTTATTTTCTTTGGCCACCTCTTACAGTTCAAAAGGAGCAGCCTCAGACTCCAGAGCTAAAGTAAAGTAATGTGCCCTCAAACCAGAGCCTAAAAATCAAGGACCATCTAATAGCAGGTTTGAGATGCTTGGTCTCAGTCAGCTGGGTCCACACTATTTCCAGCAGTGAAGTTCATGCATTGCCTCAGGAAGGGGGAAAAAATTCCCTGAGAAGTAAAGTCCTCCACGGACAAAAGTGATTGGCTTTGTCTTTCTTTGATGAGGACACATGTATATACAAACACACTGTTTTCTCTTGATGTTGATTTTATTTCAGATATTATAAAGAACAATTGTGTGCTGATCAGCCTCAAGTCCAGCCCTTCTGTCAAAGACTCCTCTAAAATGGGATTGCAGAGCGAGGAGCATGGGAAAGCAAAGATACCCGGGGTGTTTGGAGGGAGAGGGGATGGTTTGGCATTGGGACACCTGGCACTGGGCAGCTACAGCACCTGAGTCCATCAGTGCTGGCTTGCCCTGTGATGGGGAAGTCACTCACAGGTCAGGTGAGAAGCCTGATGTGTCCCTGAAATACCATGTTTTACCCTGGATCCCTGCTGGAGATAGACATCATTCTGCACAGCACTGGGCTGTGTGGGATATCTTTTGAGAAGCAACTGCCAGCATCATCCTGATAAGGCAATTCCTGTGTTTCAGTCTGTGTCTCAGCTACCAAACATCATCTACCTCTGGCCCTTCAAATCCCTTCATGTGCCACAAGATCAGGCTGAGATTCCAGGTCTGGGCATGGGCTCTGCAGGTGCAAACTGGGGGAAGAATTCAGCATGTCTGAGAGGAACCAGTTGGTAGCTTGACCTCCCCTGGGTTAGAGAATAGCACAGGGTCAGTGTTGTGAATTGGGACAGCATCATCTGTTCATTCCCAAACTTCATCCCCTCTCCTCTGGTCTCTCAGGGCAGGCTGGTGCCAGTACCTAAATCTCTGCTTCATGGTGGACCTGAGGCTGGTTGGGAAGAAAGGCACTTTTTGGTGGTACTTTGGGGCAGGTGTGGATGCAGTAGCAGTGGGTCCTGGGGCAGATGTCCACATGGGTCAGGACATTCCACAAGTGTTTGGTTTGCTCCTGCCCCTAACTGCCATCCAGCCAGCCCCTCACACCCCTTGCCTTCAGCAGCTCACCTGGCCCTTGCCCTCTTCTTTTTTTAATATTTTTTGTTGTTGTTGTGGATTTTTTTCATTATTTTTATTTTTTTTTTTTTGTCCTTTTAACTCCCTGGATGAGCTGAGATTAACTCCTTGGCACAGAGCCATTCTGGAATTTATCGCCACTTCACCAGACAGCAATTCAAGGCAATGGGGCTGTTCTGCTGGTGACCAACACCAGACCATGTTCTACCAGTTCCCACTCCAGATCCTGCTCTGCCAATTCCCACTCCAGACCCTGCTCTGCAAACTCCCTCAACACCTGTGGCACCATCAGTCACGCAGCCCAGCAAACTTACACATCTCCCAACCACCACGTTCTCCCTCCAGAGGACACAACCAACTCACAGACAAAGTTTACCGATGTGCTTGCTCCAATAACTTTTCCCAACACACTTTTTTTTCTCTCCGTTATTATTTTTTCCGCCCCCTCCCATCGCCCCCCCCTCCCCGCACTCCTTATTTTATTTTAGGCGCCTCTGAGAGTTCAACTGTCGCCTGAGGCTTCAAACTAATTTTCTCTTCAGAAATGATTGCAGAAAGCCGCATGCATAATAAATCCTGTTATTGCTCTTGTTATTAAAATAGGTTGTTAGGGATGTGGACTTGGAGGCCTTTTTGTCTGATGACAGCAGTTCTTCTTAGCTTGGTGCTTATGGCTTATTGACTAAGGCTGCCAGGTTCAAAAAAAAAAAAAAAGGGAGAAAAAAAGAATAAAAAACGAAAATCAAAAAGAGAAGGAGCTGTAGCTGCTGTTTAATAGTGAGAAAGTTGGGATGATTTGAGGCGATTCTTTTAATCATGTCCATGGGCCGTGTTGGAAAGACAGCAAATTTCCAGCAACTCCAAGGCTGTGCTGAGGGCCCACAGAGAGCATCCGTGGTGAGCTCCTTTCTAGAGAAATGTTTAATTAATATTTCTTTGACATGATTTATTCGAATGATTAATTAATATTCTGTGACAGCCAGGACTGAAAAGCCTCACCATGCTGGGCACCCAGTGAGCCCCAGTGAGAACCAGAGCCTCCAACAGAGTCTGAAGGGGTGAACAGGCTGAGGGACTGCAAGGAAAAATGTAAAGGACCCTACTCCTTTTTCATATGAGGCACTGACCTGGATGGCAGCAAAGTGACTTGCTCAAGGGCACCCAAAAACTCAGTGTCAGGACTACTAATTGAAGAAACACTTGAAAGTTCCTGCTTGACATGTTGACCATCAGCTCGCGTTTCCTCACCTCTTTTCAACAAACCACACATTTATCCAGCAACCTGAAAGCTGTAGCAAACCACAGCAGAGCCCCTTTAAAATGAAATGTAGTTAAAGCAACAAAACTCCTGTGAAAATGTATTCTTAAAACAATAAAACGTTTTCAAGCAGATTTGATAAAGGAAAGTACACTGCCCAATCATTAAATGGAAACATTTTCTGGTTACCACATGAAAGTATGCTTCATAAATCACTGTTGCCCTGTGAAACGAAAATCTAATCATAGATGAGGCCGTGCACTTAGCAAGTTTCTTATGCATGGAAACTATGAAGAAGGGTGTGTTTCTACCCAGGGAAACTAAACATGCCACGTCCATCCAGGAGCCTGTGCCAGAACTGGCAGAAGTCTCACAGGGAAACTTCTTGCTGGAGGCACAGGAGGCAGGGGCAATGCACACACAGTCTGCACGGGAGCACAATACTTCCAGTGCCCTTCCAAGGCAGGCCTGGAAAGCACAGCATTGCTCAGTCTCCTCTGCAAGAGCCACTGGCATGGAGTGAACTGAGAGGAGATGAACAATGCCCTCCCTGACACTTTGATGTCTGCCTGGCCCTCACTCCCAAAAGGAGCACTGCTTCACTGTCAGTACTGACATCTCCCCTCTAATATACATATAGATGATATTATGCAGTGGTTGGCAATTAATGATTATTTTAGCACCAAAGAAACATGGGTTTAAAGAATTTTTTGTGCCCAGGGTCAGGATAACTTTTATACAGTAGCATCCCAAAGAGGAATCTCTGGAGATTCTTCTGTCAAAAGTGTAATGTGTTGGTATTCCAGGCCTTGCCCTCAGTTTGAAGTACTGGGAGATATCCACAGAGTCAGTGAGCTCAACCTCTGCAGCACGTAACTCCCCAGTTAGCACAGAGAGCAAGGTCAGGCGTAGGGGAGGTACCAGATCACGTGTCACATTTATCCTTGGAGCAACTGGATCAGGTCCCTTGGCTCTGAGATATGGAACCATAACTCAAGCTCAAGGCAATGGGGATGTGCCATCTCGTTTCTGGTGCCAGTGGGTCGAGGTTTTGCTGGGGATTTCAGTGTTGCTGGGACTTGACCTGCTCTGTTTAGAACCATGTAACTGTCTAGGTTAGGCTAAAAATAGGTGCTATAAACTAATAAGACAACTAAATGTGACAACACAGAAGAAGAAAAAGAGCTAGATCTAGGAAACACTATTACCCAGAGGAGAAATATGGTCACTCAAAAGCTGTCAAGACTAGCTAAATGCACTTGTAGAAAATATAGAGTCCATTAGAGAAAATACAGACCCAGGTGCATATTTAACAGGTTGAGAGCCCTAATTTGCAATTCTCGATCAATTAATTTAAGGTATCCATTCGAGTGTGGAAGCTGACACTAGATGTGAGTAAATGAAGTTGGACATTAATATCTGAACTGCCTAAATTGAAAACAACATATTTGACTTCAGTAAGGAGAAAGAAATTCATGCAGAGCTTCCTCGCCCATGTTCCATTTCTAGGTGGATTTTAAAGAATGCAATTCATGCTCCAGCAATGCAGGAGCAATTACAGAAATGGAAAATGACCAAGTCATTCTCAGGTATTCATAGAAAATTGGCATCTCCTGAATATTGAATTGCACTAGGTCCCAGCTTTCTATAAATACAGGAGATCAATAATTATCAGGGAAATGCTTTGCTAACGTCTCAAAGTTGGCAGGACTGGAATAAGAAATGCCATTTACGTGTTACTGCCTGAAAGAGAGAAATAGTGTTTCCCGTTCTCTTGATGAATACACCACTTGGCCTTGTGATGAGGAATAATTATGGGTTGCTCCATTTGCACACTCAGGAAAGGAGTGAATGAACAAAGGTTGGCAACAGCTGACTTGTTCTCCATGATGAACACCATGCTGTTCCCAGCCTTTGGTGCCCACAGAGCTGCTCCACCATACATCTCCTTGGGGAGATGGTGTGTTAAAGAACAGCTGCTCTTGAGAACTACTTGGACAGTCATTGCATAACAAAAATGTTTGTTGCTAACGATCCGAAGGTCTTGGGGCACTTTCCAAAGGAGATAACATCACCAAGCTCATTATATAGGCATGGACCAGGGAAGGAAATCACTTAAGCTTTTAGGAGAAGTGTTGGAACATGAACTACTGTTGATGGTACTCAGTTCTGAGCATCAGCCTCATGCCTGTTTACATTCGTTACTTCTTTCCTGAACCTTTCCCTCCTGGGAATACTTCAGAAGCAGCAGTGCAGTCCAAGGATTTCAAGTTCCCCCTTCCCAAACTCCAACATCTTAGAGTTTTCTTCACTGCAGCAGACTTCAGAGTTTGAGAGAATAAAGGCAGAAGGGAATAAATAAGCTAGAAAACATATCATCATCATTACAAACATAAAAAGCTAAAAATCTGTCACACTGCAGAAACTCTCACTTCATTGTTACTGTGATTTATTGGGGAGCTAATTTTAAACAAGTTTTCTTTTCCAAAACCACAACACAAAAACAAACTGAATAAGCAAGCCAGAGGACAGAAGCTAGTTGCTACTGGACAATTTAAGCAATAATCTCATTTGCTTTGTAGTATAAAAAGCAATAAAGGGCTGTTTACTGAGTGAATAAACACTGAATGAATCACAAAAAGCTCTTTATTGCGATTATACTCCAAGGCAGAGGAGATTATTGTTATTACACAAGAAGGCACAATGTGAAAATTTAACTCAATGCGCCAGATTTTCAGACTGTTTCAGTGGTACAATTGTGTTCAGGGAGTACATTGTGTCTAATCTTAGCAGGCTGTTTTGACAATCCTGCATGCAAATCAGGTGGTGGGGTACAAATGCATTTAATTAACTATTTACAGCCAATTTATGCAAGCCTGGTGGCTGGACACGTGTTTTGCACAAGCAATGGCGTGTTGAACTGGTTTGAAAATCGGTTGCCCCGTGTGATACATTCAGCCCTGCAGAGGACCCACAGACCTTCTGCAGTGAGGAGCCTCCCAACCACATGTTCAGCCACAAGGTGCACGGTGCCTCCTCCTCATGGGGCAAACCTGCACAGCCTCCTTGCAAAGTCAGCTCCTAGGAGGTGGACAAGGGCAGTGTTAGCTATAAAAACAACACTGATGAGTAGAGCCTCTTTCTCTTCTTTTCCCTTCACGTGTTTCTAACAAGTTTGTTTCGTGCCAGGAAGTTTTGACTTGCAGTACTGATAACGTGGTTGTGCTGAAAAATATAAAGTTAATCCATGCAATTTTTTCTTTTTTGTTTGTGCCTGTGAGGGTCATCCTACTGTCAGATGGTTAAAAATGAAGGGAGCTCTGAAAATAAGGGCCTCTGAGCCATGGGCTTCCTCTCCTGGCTGGGCAGGCAGGGTGAACTGTGATGCAATTCAGGTGTGTGGTGCACAGTGCTCCAGGAGCCACCAGCCTTTGAACATGTGTGTGTGCCAGGTGTGTGTTCACACTACAGCACTGCCTCGTGCACAAGGATGTTGGTTTCTCTCTTCAGGTGTCCCCATGTCTTCTTGTGCTCTGCTCTCCTTTCAGCTGACACAATGGACATCATCTCCTTCAAGTGATTACCTGCCTTTGGGTGATGGGGTTTGCTAATTCTCCACTGGAGGCCTTTGTGTTCTCATCCTATAGAAGTAGTGGGTGAGATGTGATCTTTCACCACTGCCTTGTCTTCCTGTGAAACCTGCTGCCTTGGCCAAGGCACCGGCCTCTGCACTGAGAAATGGCAGGACAAGATGCTCCCAGTTACAGATGATGCTCTCAAGTAGAGAAGCTTTTCCTTCTGGGACTGTTCTGGATTTAAAACCTGTACAGCTCATGCACAGAGCTGGATTATTAACACTTGATCACCAGTTAGTTGTGAGTTAAACCATGAAGATATGATGGCTAAAAGCTTTGTTTTCCTTTTACATGTTGTTAGGAGGCTGCTCGGAACCATCTCCAGGGTGGCCTGACTGGCATCTGAGCTGAGAAACAGCAAGACAGGTATTTTTGAATTGACCTTTCCCCCCCATTTTTAAGGTGCTCTGGTGTTTGTGACTGACTGTAAGCACTCGTGGGCATGGAAGAAAACCCAAGCAGTGCAAGGGCCTTTCTCTTATGCATTCACTAAAATAAAAGAGGAAAAGCTTATAGCAGAAATAATACAGTTTGTTAGACAGGAAATACAGTTAAAACAGGAGGCTTGAACTCCCTTAAAAATATGCATAAGAAGGTCATTGTGGAGTTTTTAGGTTTTAATTGCTTTTGTTCTTTGCTTTTCCCCCCACATTTTGAATGCTTCAGTCACACAAGGGTGGGATAGAAACAACATAATGTTATATTGGCAGTCAAGCTCATCAGACAATAATAATCAAATCGAACTATGTGGATGCAGCAAAAAAGCATCACAATTTTTTCCAGAATTGTAGGTCTGCTCTGTGTATTTTGTTTGATTTCTGAACTACCCAGTAAGCAAGCAAGGAGCTAAATTCACAAGAGTAATTTGGAGCAAATAGTTCAAATTAGCTCTGGTGTTTGTCCAGTTTTGGGGGCAATTGAGTAGATCCCAGGGATTTGGGTTTTATTTATTTTTTAATGAAACTTAAACAGCCTCCTGACGACATTATTTGTGAAGCTCTCATTGATTCAGTGCTAACAGCACAGGGAACAGGCACTGTAGAAACAGTTTTAGTAATGATATTTGAAAATATGGCCTTTTGGATCTATTTTAAGGCAAACTTCCCATGTGGAAAATAGGCATCAAGTTGGACCGCTCAGGTAAAGAGGAGGAGTGTAGGAGGTTTTGTCATCAACATTTCCTCATCTCGCCTATCTTATTACCAATATAAGGAAAAAGCAAGAGCCAACAAGAGAAAACGATGGTTTAAGTAAAATAACAAAAGGAAAAAGAAAATATAGAATATTATGGAAAGTGTACATGAAAAAAAAACCACCACAGACCTTAAAAATATCAATCGCCTGAGCTCAAAGCAATAGATTTATTTTTTAGATTGTTAAATAAACATGAGACAGGAATGGAGGGGGCTGTCACAGATGAGAATAGAAAGTATTTTGTTGCTGATAGTTCTAAATCTCCTTTGAAGGTTTATTTTGTGAAGGCCAAAGCTTTCAAGATCCTGAATTCAATTCCTTTGGGCTCCTGGCCTCTGTAAACACTTTCATGGACTACCAGTGGGGAGAGAGGAGTTCTGGTCCTGGAGAACAAAGCCTTCATGTTCAAGACACGATTTCTCTGAGTAAGATGTGGTTTTGGCTGTTCTCTTGAAACCACTTACACCTGGTTTACTTCTGCAGTGCTGGGCAGGATATGGTAAAAGACCTGGAGTGTTAGGACCAAACCTACCAGATGTTCCTACACACACATCCCCCGTCACAGTGAAACTCCCAGCAACTGCCCTGTCCCCTTTTTCATTCCCTTGACCACAATTCAACAAACTAAGCAAAACATTATTTTTGAAATATACCTATTTTTTTCCTTCCAGCTCTGACTCTCATTACCCTTCTGGCCAAGGTTTAATTCTTATTAGCTTTAATTCTCCTTAGCAGCAAGGCTCCATGTTAGCATTTGGTACATTTGATAACTCCTGGTCTTATAGCTATATTTTTACATTTGGACCAACAGTTCTCTTCTGG
>JAWWEU010000053.1:4446558-4486037 GCA_035583155.1 Acropternis orthonyx | reverse complement strand
TGTTAGCATTTGGTACATTTGATAACTCCTGGTCTTATAGCTATATTTTTACATTTGGACCAACAGTTCTCTTCTGGCAAAATCCAGGGATAAGCATTGACCATCCTGTTTTCCACTGGTGGTATGTAGGTCTGACAACCCTCATGGAAGGGTTCTCACAAGTAGGACCTTGCTTGTATGTGCTCCCACCACGTCATGGATAAAGAATGTGATGAAAAGGAGTGGAAAACCTTGTGTTAGTCAATGAAATCTTGTCAGACCAAGTAGGAAAAAAGCTAACATTCTCAGTGGATCTACCTAAGGTTTCATGCTAGTATTTCCTGAGACAGGACTCCCGGAAAACAGGGAATGGCTTGCAAATCCTCAAGCTGTACAATAAACCTCCTTTAGGTGACCTCCTTAAAGGAGGTACAAACCAGTCCCTTTTTGAAGACAAAAGGAAAAGTAAGACCTCCATACCCGAATTAAGTTTTCTTCTAGATCAAGAAAAATGATAAGCCATGGAAAACAGATGAAAACAAAAAATCCATTAAAAGATCACACACATTTGTCAGGGTCGGCAGAGCAGCAATACCTTCAAATGCTTCTTCCCACCTCTTCCCGCCCCAACAAGCAGAGAACCCAAACTATTGCAGCTACACAGAGTCAGCAACGACTCGTTGAGGAGTGAATATGGTTAATATGACTGAAGATGTGACCTGCAGGACAATGATGTTTCCCTTGGAAGAAGGAGTAGGATGGAGGTGTAGACCTGTCCGTGGATCTTCAGTCCACCAAAAAGCAATGACAACAGCTGCCAGTGAGGCTGCCCAGGCTTATTTTGATGTCTACCTTCTTATTCAGTAGAACATGAGTGGATTGTTGACGCGCATACAGACTTCAAGGTTTATTTTTTCTTTTTAATTTTTCTTTTCTCTTTTTCCCTGACACCAACCCCTACTTCATCTTAAGTTCTGATTAACCTAAGTTAGCTGCAGCTCGTTGGAGTTATATTTAAGTGGACAAAGAAACTGTACAAAATTGTGCCAATATTTCCTGGTCTTCAGTTTTTCTGACTTGTCTCCCTCTTCAATGCACATCGTGCCCCCCAGGTTAGGAGCGTGAAACACCTGTGATTTCCTTGTGGGTCTGTAGATGCTACACTAATACAAGCAATACCTGACAGTGTTTAAGTGCTGACATCTGGAGTTCACTTGCTGAGAATTTTATAAGGAGGGAAAAAGACAAAAAAGGCTTGCTTTATATGTAATTTTACATGTCACAGCTTTGTTTTTCATTCCCAAATATCATCTTTTTCATCAATTAGTCAGCCTTCTGTTGTGTGAAATGACTGTCATCTTGTGAGTGTTGTAATTGCCTTTTGCAAGATCAAAACCAGGTATAGTACTAAAAAAACCCAAAAGAACAACCACCTAATGGACAAATGCTGCATATATAGCACACAGAGCTTTGTTTAACTTCAGAGGTGGGAGTGGACCGGCTTGAAAGGAACAGACTGTGCTCCTTAGCAAACTCCTATTGTAGAAAAATACTTAGGCCCTGCTTTGTGATTTAAATAGTAAAAACCTTACATCTATACAGTTTTATCACAAGTGATTTCAAAGGCCTTCGCAGCCCAAGCAGAAACTATTCTGCTCAGCCCTGAACTGCAGCCAGCCCCGGGGTGAAGCAGCACAGCTATTTAAAAGTGATTTACAACATGAGGTTAAGAGGAGCATTCGATGCAAATGAACTCACTGGATGATTTCTGATGGCTAACATGCCATTAGCCTTCCTTATATCAAGCCAACATCTCAGGCTTTTGTGAAAACCACCATGATTTTCTTAATAAAAGGAAAATATAAAAGCTCAAAGGGCTTATCCAGGTGGAGCTGGGAGGGAGAAATTGAATTCTGTTCATGAGGCTCTTCTCCAGATGAAATTTCACTTACAAAAGAAAGCAGGTTTAAAAAAAAATAACCTGTCTGGGTGGAACCTGGCAGAAGTGCCTAGACAGGGGACTTTCCCTGCTACCCTGCACTAACTTGTCCCATTAATCCTTCTAATTTCATGTATTCATTTTTACACAGCTTAGCTTGTTCGCTGCATGCCAGTACAAATCATGTTTTGCTCCCTCTTCCCTCATGGTGCTCCTGTCTCTGACAGGACCTTGCTGCTGCTGCAGTAACTCATGTGGTCTGTCAGCTGGGCCTCTGGGATGCAAATCTCTTTTTGTCCCCTTGGGGTGCCATCGATACTTTATTAAGAGTTTGCATCCCTCTTTATCCAGAGAAGTGATGGACTAACTCCATTTTCCTTACTCTCTAGTGGTCTCAGAGGACAATAAATAAATAGATATTCTCTAAAAATGTCTCGTAAATAATGTCTGAAGGAGAATTGACTCATAATTTATCAATGTTTTCTTAAAACTGAAATTTGTTTTAAAAAAAATGCATGTTTCAAGTATCATTTCCCCTCTCTTTTTCCTGAAGTCATGTCATAAAATAAGGTAGTGATACATAAGTGAGATTCATTTGCACTGAGTATCCAAACCTCTGTCTCAAAAGCCAGTGCACCCACCCATCAGATTTTGCAAATATAAAACCATATTAGAGTCAGGACCTGCTTTGGATGTGATAAGTCCTCCCTTCTGAAGGGGATGCTTGACCATTTAATTTGAGGGCCAAGTTCTAACATACAAACACCTGAAGATTCATCAAAACTTCAAAGTCAATTGTTTAAGTTTGTCCAAACTCATTATGAGTCCCCTGGGCTGGTGATGCTCAGTTTGTGCTTAATCTGAATTATATGGCAGTGAAGTCCTCAGAGAAGCTTCCCAGTACATGAAAAGCTAAACACATACTTGACCATTCTTCTGAAAACACAGAAAAACATTTTTCTGAAGACACAGTAGGTGAGGGGGAGCAGCACCCTGAAGTCACTGCTGCACACACGCTGTGACACAGCTGGTCATACACTGGTTTTCTCCAAATCCCTCCTACTTTTTCCAGGATGCAGGTCAGATGCTGCTCCCTGGAGGAGCAGCTACTCCATATTCTATGGTGCCCCATGCACTATACATGGCACATCTTACAAACCCTTCATCATTTGCAGAATTATTCATTTCCATGGGGATTTTTCAATAGGCTCATCATGACAGCATCCAAATGCTTCTCAAATCCTCAAATATGTCTCTTCAGAGCAGTCTGATGAGGACGGGAAAAGAAGAGGCCCTGAATGACAAAGACTAGGATGTCACTGCAAGTTTTGGGCATCCAAGATGAAATAACACAGCTGAAGTTACATGGCAGTTCTCAGACTCAAGGCCTGCTCCGACACGCCCGGGTAGGTGAGGACTCAGCACCCTTGTGACACAGACCACAGCAAACCTCTTAGACCTGCAGAAGATGAGAAGCCCACAGTGCCTGATGCCCCGGGACAGCTGTGATCAGCCCGTTCACTCAGCTCTGCTTCAGGGCTCCATGGCAGAGGCAGGTCCAGGAATGAATGCATTTTGCTGCCTCCTCTAGGAGAGCCGCTTCCCACCTCCTGCAGTTTGCTGCTCTATTCACTAAGTGCTTTGCAATCTTATCAAGGCTGAGGAGCCTGAAGTCCCATGGCTTTGACCTCCTAGCTGCTCTTGGCAGTGCTTTTATCTGCAGTGGCACTGATGTGATGTAGTTTTGGTCAACTCAGAACTTCTCTGCTATTGGCTCTCTTTATCCTCATGGATGGTACTCTTGCTTAGACTTGGTTGTAATTGATTTACATCCCTCACCAAAATATATTTCTGGATCCTTATTCCTGGGTCATTATTCCTGAGTCCATATTCATCAAGAAGATTCTATTTCTATAGACAGAGTCACTGTCTTCCCAAAAAAAGTTCACCCTGTTTGTCAGTCTCACCTTTCTTCACCTCCTCCTCCCTCCTTCAAGACAGGAAGACTTCTGAATAAGAAAGGTTTGTTTAGCAAGTTAAACTCCAAGATGACTTTAAACAGAAGGATATGAATAAACAGAAGACAAAGCACAGGCCTTCAGCACTGCTGTTGGATCACTCTCTAATTGCCTTGTCTTTGTCTAGAACACAGCAGGTCTTGCTCTGCACATCAGAGTGCACATGGCAACATTTGGGAGATAAATGCAAGTACTCAACTTGAAACCTGGAGTTTCATGATACCCTGCTGCATGCCCACAGGGGTGAAGGCTGTCCCATTTCCTCACATCACATTTTAAGTAAATGTTTCCTTCCCGTCTTCAATCTCCTGGCTTTGTAGAACTTTCTGTCAGCACCCAACCTCACAGACACCTTAAGTTCACACACCATATTTCACAGCCCAATTAGACCCATTTAATTCCCTCCTGAATTCCATGAGTGACCACAGACCTGTGCTCCATGCTACTCAAGGCTCCAGTGCTGTGCCCCATCAGGGACTCATGTCCCAGCTTTCCCAGCTGCTAAGGAGGAGAGCTGCCAGGAGGTCAGCACTTCTTCCATACCCACAGGCCACACAAGCTGCCTCTCCATCACCTTCCTCCTGGGCTGGTCTCTGGCACTTCACAGTCTCATGAACTTTGTTCCTTTTATAGTGGAGCCTGGAGCATGAATATTTGCCTTCCATCTTTTCCACTTCCTCCAGAACCCCTTTTCGAGATTGTAACTACACCTCCCCTACACCATCTCTTTTATTTGTACATAAAAACACATCAGACACAACATCTTAAGACTCTTCATTAGCCTCTTCCTAATTATTCTTACTACAACATCCATGTACCAGTAAAGTAGGAGCAACATTGGATGTAAATACACTACACAGGGTTTAACTTCTGCCCTTGTAATGCTTATCTCAGTTTCTCCAGGCTGTATTTCCTTTGAAGAATAAAATCCTCTCTTCTCAGTCTGTGATACTCTTACTCAAAACAGAGGAATCTAACTTTTCTTTTAATTAACAGTAATTTCCTCAATCCCTTTCCCATCTTCATAATAAGATGTAAAGCTTCAGTTCTGGACAGGTTTAGTGCACCCTTCCTAGAATCCCAAAAAGCCACAGTTCTTTTGAAAAAATCAGAACTTGAGACATTAAAGAACAGGTTTGACAACTGTTGGATGATTGAGCTAATCCTGCCTTGAATCACAGAGAACTAGATGACATCTTGAGGTCTCTTCCACCTCATCCTATTATAAGTTTTATTTTATACAATTAAGGATGATCAGAGAACATATTTTCCATTGGCATTTCCCAGCTTTTGAGCATTTGCAATCTTAAGAATGTTCTTTTAAGGGGAGATTTTTGCACATATGGGCGCGCTTAATGCAATAAAGAGAAGATAAAGTTGTTTGAATACTGCCCTACAATCATTCCATCTGTGACAGGGGAGTTTGTTGTCAGCCACTACTGGGAACAAAAGGAGAATCACTCAGGCTTTCAGCGCTGAGTAACCCCGTGGGCCAGAACCCTGCCCTGTTCTACACCCCATGGACCTCGGCAGCGAAGCAGTTAACAAACCATTTTTGTTCCTGTGCAAATACAAAGCAGCTGCTAGTGTTCTACACTTGGCAGAAGACAGCAGTCCCCTCTGCACTCCTTGTCTTCTGCTGCTCTTGGATCATTGCAGAGCTAACCAGCTGTTGCATTCCACATGCCAGTTACACCAGCTCGGAAAAGTGCAGGGGTAGCTTTATGGCTGTACTAAAAGGAATGAGAATAATACACTGCTGAAGCAGAAAGGACAATATTTATATAATAAACAGTTTTCAGGAACATAACGATTCCTTTGTTGCCAAAATTTTGGAATGGTTAATAACTCACACCAAGAGTGCACCTATCCCACATGCCCAGTGCCACTGAGATGTTCCCAAAGTGCCTGTGCAATGCAGATCTGCACAGCTCTCTCTGCAGAATTCCTTGCAAAATAAGGTGGGCAAAAGCACAAATACTTCTGAAAATACAGTTGCATGTATGAAACGCCTCATTTTTTTATGTCTGTGAATATGCAACTTGGTTAAATTTGTTTCCAAGTTTAAAAACATGTTAAGCCAAGCACTGGGGGCTTATGGGAAAGAAGTTCATGCTAGATCTGTGCATGCTACGAGGGTGTTCACATGTGAACTACAATGTGGTATTGAGATACAGTGGACATAACCATGGGTATCAGCTGCAGACTGAGATTCTGACTCAGAGCCTCTCTATTCCTTCAGATGTACAGTTCAGGCTAAACTTGAGTTTACTGAGTTCTTTTTCTGACTAAAATCTACAGCAAAATTCTGTATAAGTCTAAACAGGCTTAGTGTGCAAATTTTCCTAAAAGCTGGAGTGTGGTGTGCTGGTGTCTTTTCTTTAAAGGTCTGTCCTTTGCTTCCTAAACATTGTGATGAAACTCCCACACTAGTGAACCAATGGTCTGGCAACAGATCACAAAGAGTACCTGAAAATGAAACAGAGGTCATTCCTAAAGATGAACTGATTTTTATCTGGGAAAGTTTACAAAGAGAAGCCAAAGGGTGTCAGAGTTTGTACATGATTTTAGCTCAGAAATCATTCTCCCCATCCACAGAAGTCCATGTTAAAATTTAGCCTGAATAAACTGACAACCCATATTTCACTATATTAAATAAGTTGTTAATAAACAATCTTTAGAGAGGACAAAAAAAAGAAACCCCACTAAAGCAGGCACTTCTGCTTGATCTTATCCTGGGTTCTCCCATACTCATGGTCCCCTTAGAAATACAGCACCAACACAAACTGCTACCAATAAACTCCCCATCCTTCTTACTGTTTCTTCTCTCTGTCCTGGTACAGTCATCCTTCTAATGACAAGTGGTTGCCTTCTCTGCTACAGTGTCCCAAAACCCTGACATCCATTTTCCACACCCCTTGACATCAAATCTCTAGGCCCCAGCAGTGGTGTCTCACTGATCTCCTCACTCTTCCTATTTCTGGACTTCTTAGGAGTAGTTTTTTGTGTTTGATTTCTTGGAACTCTAGCTCCTAGCAACGTCTTTTAATAGTGCAAGTCCTCAGTGTGGCCACCACATGGATTTCCAATCTTTTTTTTTTTTTTAATGCAAACTGAAAATCCTTAAAACAGAGGAAATTCAGCCAAATGCAAAACCAACATTAAATGGCATTCAAGCAAATGGTACTTGAAAGAGAAGGGAAAAGATTTTCTTACATTCAAGGCTTCTTGAAATTTCTGAATCTCTTCTCTCAACAGATTTTTGTTTTAAAAGGAATTATCTCAAATATTTTCATTTTGCCATAATAACTGTAAATTATACATTCTGTAATGATATCAGGTTAATAGAGATACATATAGATTCAGAACATTGCTATTTCAGAATCGGACTATTTCCTATCTAAAGAAAACACTATTCCAACTCCAAATTAGAAAGTCACCTTCAAGCGAGAAACACAGCTTTCTTTATGAAAATGTTGGAAAGTCCTCATTCAATAATTTCTTCCACAATTCCTTCAAATCTGAGTATTACATCAAAGGCAGCCTTTACTGGAGAATTGGGTAGTTTTCACTGAAGGAGCAATCATGTAATAAGCCAAAGTCCTTGAGCAACAGAAAAATTCTTTATTAAAATAAAAATAAAATCCCTTTTCTTTCCTGTGTAGCTCCAGAGGTGATCTTAGTGAACATAAAGAAGTGTGTTGCATGGTTGTCTACTCTGATTAATTTGTTATATCTTATAATGTACAGAGGTTGGAAACCTGACTTGCTTTCCAAAGAGCTTTCTTAGCACCTTCTTTTCCCATGCAGCCCAGGGAATATTGTGACCTGGAGAGCAATATTCCTATAGGGTATCTGCTGTTCCTGGCAGTAGGACTGACAGGGATGCTGGAACTGCTCCTGGTAGTGCCACATTTGGGCAGGATTGGATGATTGCCATGACTGCTGGGTACCAAAGTGATGTTACCTGTGAGCTGTTCTTTGTGGGATGCAGCTTAATGGCTTATTAGGTCAGACATCCCGCCTCCAACAGAACAGTTTTAGCTTCATGATGGAGTGACTTATTGTTAGCTAGTGGTGTGTGGGATTTGTGTTAATGTCATTACTAACTGAGGTAGCAATGCAATGATAGTACCAGGCTGCTAATTAATTACTTGTAAGATGGTTTTGCTATCCAGGTCTGCCTTGACTGGAGAGATGTGGGTCTCCCCCTAACAAATTGTGCCAGGGAAGATTTAAATTGGTTATTAGGGTTGTCAAGCACTGGAAAAGGCTGTCCAGGGCAGTATTGGAGTCACCATTCCTGGAGGGATTGAAAAGCTATGTAGATGTGGCACTTGGGGTCACAGCTTGGCAGTGCTGGGGGAATGCTTGGACTTGATGATCTTGGAGCTTTTTTTCAACCTAAACAATTCTATGATTCTATGAGCTGCTCTGCACTCCTCAGCAGTGGGGTCACTTCAGCAAGAACACCTCTGAAGTTATCCCTCCTGCACACATTTTAAATACTACCTTTTAAAGAAATGTTCTAATTTTTGAGAGCTACATATCAAGTCCTTAAACTTGGTTAAGCTTTATGAAATATAAGAAAGAGCCAAGAAACCCTGCTCAGTCAGGACAGATACCTCAGAAGCCCTTGCTTTACAGTTTTCCTGTGTACTGGGGGAGCACAGAATCGTTCACTGCTGTTTTACAGAGCTGGATTTATTATGAAAGTAACCAGCACTTTCACTGGAACTGGAACACAGCTGTCCTTTTCCCAGGACTATTGGTTTATTCAGTTTGTTCCTCTTTGACACTAGAAACCTTCCCCTTTATTCCAAAAAGTTAATTTCAAAGAATTGGCATTTTCCAACCTGAAGACTTTTAATGACAAAAATTCCTGAACAGCTCTAATTATGGCTCAGTCTGAGGGATAATATTGTTACCCTTAATAAAATAACCATCCAGCATCCCATTATGTGTCCCTAATCCTCAGGAACTTGGAGGCAGGAGCAGTGGTGAGAAGTACAGAAATTTAAGGGGTTGTTAGGTGAGCCTATGCTGCTTCTTTGACTACACTGGTTAAGTGGAACCCTGCACAACTACTGTGGGATCAGAGCTGGGGGGAAAATGTTACAAAAGCAACTGGTTTCATGTGCTGCATAGTGAGAAAACAAACAGACAAAGGATGTGCCCACCTCACCTGTACAGCCCCAGCTGAAGAGGGGTGAATACCAGCCTCCTGCTGAAGGCAGCAGCACCTGGGGCTGGAGCTCCAGTGCTCCCCCAACACTGGGGCCCTCTGAGAGACCGTGCGTGGGCTTGGATTTCTTGGCGCATCATCCAGGCCTCCCACCAATTTTTCAAGCACATCTCCGAGCTTTGGAGTTAACTTTCTAATGAGGATAATTATTATTATTACATGCAAACACACACATATATATATATAAAACCCCCAGATCCCCATGAGGTTTCTTCAGATTGTCCCAGAAAGAAAACATTTTCATTGTGTGGGCTGTGATTGGGAACACATGTACCCGCCGCACCCCACTTCGCCCCGCTCGCTCTGGTACTAATTACAAAGGGAGCAGAGCCCAGTGCAGAGGTTTCTTTAATTCCTTGGTTTTGGAGACTCAGCAATCGAATTACCTGAAGAGGCTGGAGTGTCTCTGGGGTGCAATCAGTCATGCAGCGTTTGGGTTAGGCCAGGGTGGGGAGACACGGGTAATATATACACGCTGGCAGCGTTATGTAGCCACCCAACTGGGGAAAAAGGAATTTCTCTTAATTAATGGCATGATGTATGACACGTTAGCAACACAAACTCTTTAATAAACCCCGATGCCTTCTTTTACAATTCACACAAGATGAAAGCACGCTGGGATACCTGTAAGGAATGGGGCATTCAGAAATGCTGGCAGAGCAGCTTGTGGTGAGGGAGCTTAATAGCTGCACATGGAGCTTTTGATTCTGGAGTCGATTTTAGACAAAGCTGCCTTGAAGCAAAGGAAGAAAGTTTCACTCTCAACCTTGCCCAAGGCTGCTACCCAGAGATGAAGATACCAGGGAAGAAGACTGAAATCTTAATTTAATTAACTATAATTCCCAATGGGACAAGCTTGGGAGGTTTGGTTCCTAGGATGTTTATCTGAATCTGAGCTAAAGTATTGCCTTTTCAAGTTCCAGTTTTTGTTTGGCACAGGGCTGAGACACAGACTAGATGTAAAGCTCAGATTTACTCAGATTCGCCCAAAGTATAAGGGTACTCAGATTTGGCTCATGTCAAAAATACGTGTTTACGTTTACAATGAATTTGGCCTTCTCCCACACTAAAAGCTATTTATTTAAACCTCTCATTTTGGTCATGTCTTTTCCATCTTATATTTCTTAGACTGCTAGGTCAAAAAGTGAGTAAATAGGTCAAATGTTTCATAAAAAATGGAATACAGAGGCGATGTGGCTAAGACTTGGACTCCAGAGCTCTAAATTAAGCGTATTAGCAAAGACTGGTATGAATTACTGTTTATTCTTATGCTCTTTGATGGTCTTTGCCTCCTTGAAGACCAGTTTTTTGTTTAGACCAAGAAAGAAAAGGAAAAGGAAATGTCCCAGCTCTTGGCAGCTGTGGAGATCCTGAGCTGAGTTCCTGGAAGCACAAAAACCTCAGAGAGATGGGGACAATGAAAACACAATATGAAGAAAGAAAGAAAATCCTCATCAGGGCCCACCAAATTCAGCAGAAAAACCAGGCATGATCCCTCTGGCCTTCAGGACAACCCACAACTCAGAGAAGGGACACAGACCTCGGGCTGCAGATGTGACAGTAAATTTCAAACTCTCCTAATCACAAAAACAGTAACAGAAGCATTTCAGGATTCTTCTGTTAGAAATTTACAGCATCTTGGGTCATTACACTTAAAAAGGAATGACAGATGTGTTTGATCTGACACCAAGACCAGCGTGTTGTGTGACTGTCACAGTCCAACTCTGTATCCTTGAGATCTCTGCAGGGCAACCCATAAGGAAAGACTCCAGAGAGAAAACACTGAACACTGGCCTTATCTCTGTACCACCCACCACAATCGCCTTGCCTTTCTTCCATGGCTCTCTAGAAAGGTGAGAAAGAACAAAACTCTCCAGTGAGAAAAAAAATGCATTCCCCATATAAGAAAGGAAAGAAAGGTCTTACTTCAAACCTGCTGCTTCATTCCAGTATAAAACTTTTGGGTGGGTTTTTTTTTTTTTTTTTTTTTTTTATTGAGAGCAATCTAGTGTGGCAAATAAAAGCCCGGCTAATTTTTAAATCAGCATGTAGCCAACTCAGCCACCCAGTAGCTCTGTCCTTGGGCAATATTACTGAAGCACACACAATCTATACTAAAGTGATCAGCTTCCCTCAGGCCTGCCAAGGGGATGCGTTAGGCGAGCCCAAAATATGACAGAAGGAAATTTATGTGCAACTTTTACACATAATATCTCATTATGACTCTCCCCAATCTTTCAATTTTAAAAATAAACGGCCTTTGTAATGATTTTACCAGGAGCATGTTGGAAGGGAGATTGAAAAAGAAAAAGGAAAGTGGCTTTGGCTACAGTTAATTCTTTTGCTCTTCTCCTTCTCTCGGGTTTTTCTTTCATTTTCCTGAAGATGTTTCCACTCAATTTAGGAAGAAATGGAATTTCCCCCTCCCTGCTACCACTCTTTCTTTGTTTTGCCGATGTTTTCAAAGAATGGAATGGCTGAGATAATGAAGCCTATGTCAATAGCAAAGTCATTTTGACCAGCTGGTAAATAATGAAAGTTTCCACTTAATGTGCAAGCCAGTTTACCCAGGGGATGAGAGCTCGGTCCCCTCCCAGGCCAGCAAACTGCCACCCCTTGCACGCTGCACGCAGCTGGGAGCTCTGCCTTGCACAGACCAGAGGGTTCAGCTGGGACTGGAATCAGATGCTGCTGTGCCACAAAGCACATGCACTTTTGGACATGGGAGAACTGATTGCACAACCATGGCAGCTGGTGTTTGCAGGATCAGGCCCAAAATGGAATTGAAAAATGTGGAATAAACAACCATGCACAAGTAAGAGGGGGGAGAAAGCCCCAGTGATGATTGATCTGCAACACACAAGAGTCAGAGCTGACATCAAGACTCGGTTTGATAAAGAAAGGGTAACATTGTTCCTTCTCCACTCAGATGCCAATCATGGCATAATTTTTGTGGTCATCAGCAGGAATGACTTTGTGTGCTATTCCTGCTCCCCAGACCACAGCCTGAGAACCCACGGGAGGAACATATACCTGAAGTGAGTTATGAGCATTTTCGGGAACAACCTCCTCTTAGGAGGGGTAAGGAAAACAAACAAAGCCAAACTCTCACAGCTTCTGCTGGTGGCAGAGTGAGATATTCTCAGAGTGGAAAGCAGAATCATTGCCAATGTACACTGGCTGTGGGGAGAGCATTCCCAGGGCGGGCTGAGGGGCAGGCGACCATTGTCAGGCAGCAAGAATTGGAGCAAATGTAAAAATATTCCAAAAGCTTTTGTTGTCACACAGTGCTACATTGTGTTTCCTTTGCATCCCAAATTCCCAAATATCTTCTCAAGAGACAACAGTTCTTATGCCTGTTCCCTTCTGGTTCATCTCTTCCCATCTCTGAAGTCCACGCACTGGGACAGGGTCCTGTTTTATCCATCTTTGCTTCACTCATTCATGCATTGCTGCTTGCTCTTCCATAGGACTACACCCTGTTTGGGTTTCATTTCTGATGTGCTTATGGAACCAGTAGTAAAGTTATTAGCACCAAAAATCTGTAAATACCTTCAAGAGGACTCCTTGTTCTCCTCATCAAGCTGACACCTCTCTCGTGCATCCATCAATACCTGGAGCCAGAGGGTGACCCCTTCCCTGGGTTGGCTTTCAGCTACATCTTTTCTCTCAGGGATGAATTGTGCATTATTTGTGTAATTCTGGGGAAACAAAAAAAAAATAATAAAGCTGGATCCTGAAGTAAATAAGAAGAACGTATACATATTTAGCAAATGGCCATAAGAAAAATAACATCAGAAAACAAAGACAATGGAAGAAAACAAATACATTTTTGCAAGTAGATTGTGTATTTTCGTTGTATTTATGATGTATTAGTTCTACATTTGAAGATATATTTTGGTTTAAGCAGGACACATTGTTAATTTTCCTCAAGACAAAAAAACGACCGAGATCAAAGGGCTGAACCTCAGTAGTCCATTCCACACTACTAAGAACTAAATAACTGGAGGTGAGAACTGAACCAGGATGTCCCCAGGGTGGTTTTACAGACTAATGCAGCTCTTTTATCCATCCCACCAGGGCCTGGAAAAAAAACTGTATATAACAAGAGGAGTCTTTTAACAGAGGGATGAAACTGAACATATTGAGTTTAGAAATATTTAAAGGGGATGTACCAGTGAAAGTTGGTCAACAGGGACCGTTTGTTGTAGTAGCTTCACTGTGATATTTGTTTTGGGAGGGAATGGCTGCATCAACATTGTTACCAAATAGTACTAATGACATCAAATACTATCAGATGAATAGAATCCAGGAGACAGTGGCAAGAAATCATTAGCCTGGGGATTGCTGTGGGCATAATGCCATCAATGAATTCTTGGGGCCTCGGTTTTCTCCACTGTAAAACAGGTCCAACCCATTAGGTCGATGAGAATTCAGTTTTATTTAGATACTGCTTTGAATTTGGCATCTGCCATGGACACACAGTGAATGTGAAGAATCACAGAATCTTAGACTTTGGAATGGTTTGGGTTGGAAGGGACCTTAAAGATCATCTTGTTTCAATCCCCTGCCATGGGCATGGACACTTCCCATTAAACCAGGTTGCTCAGACCTCCAGCCAATCTCCCTTCCAGGGATGAGAACTTCAAACTGAGCTCATTTTGAACACCTCTGACACAGCTGTACATGAAACACCTGGCAGTAATAAACCTGAGCACTTCACATCCAGGATGGAATGATGCAATTTCACTGATTGCAGTAAATATATAGAATCATAGAGACATTTAGGTTGGAAAAGACCTTTAACATCAGTGAGTCCACATGTTTGTGTTATACCATAATTGCTCAGTCTGTAAATCAAACAGCACAACAATTAGCATGTGGTTGTTCTTCCCACACCTGAACATCCCCCACTTTGCTGAATCCTTATTGGAAAAAAAATTTGCTCCCTGTTTTGAACAGAATTGAAACAAATCTGCCTCAAATCTTTCCACACTTGCCACATCTCCAGGTATTACCTGGCAACACTGCTGCTCTCCCTGAGTAATCTGAAGCTAAACCCCCTCTTGAAGTGAAGGCATCTTTGTTCCACCACTAACTTCTTTGAAAATACAAAGTATTGGACACATCCCAAATCCATTTTTCCATTTGTAGCATGAAGAGTCTTTTCTATTGAGTTGTTATAATTGGATCCACCACTACAGAAGTTGGGCGTATGTTTGACATATTTTCTATGCAGGGTATGAACACATATTTATTTCCAAACACACTTATATTTCCAAAAGAAAAGATTGACTAGAAATCTCAGAATTTAAGAACGTTAAAAAGGGCAAGAGGTTGGGAATGAGAAGAGAGGAAGTGAGAAGTACACTGTGGTGGGGCTATTTCAGCATCATCTGCTTCTTTTGGAGGTCTCCTTTCCCAGGCCAATGTCACACTTTTGCTCCCGGCAGGCTGACCACAGAGGGGACCTGGTCTGGCCACTTGGTCACAGTTACCTAAGGCAGCCAAAAAGTTCAGTGACTGCCTGTGGTTTCAAATCCCAGAACCCGTAAAGCACAAATACAGGTTTCAAATGTGAGGCTGTGACCTCTCCACTCACCAATAAAACATGCCCAAAGTCATAATAAACAAAACCTTACAATTCAGGGTGGCAAGGCATAAACCAGTCATATGTATTTTCTTTCTGGCCACTTAAACAAATCTTAGCCTTTACCAAAAACTACCTCAGTGAACTAAGTTAGCAAAACAATCCTGATTACAACATAGGTTAAAAAAAAAAAAGTCACATAAACTTAACCTAGAGTTTCTCATGGGATGTTTTATGTTCTTGTTGTTGCAGAGCAGAATATGGGCCAGAATAAACATGGAAGGGACACAAGTGTGATAATATAATGACACCTTTTATTAGCTGAAAGAACGAAAAAGAATAACAGAACTTTAGATACATCAAAGGTCTTTTTTCTTCACTTTCAGGATGCAGAAAGAAAAAACCACAGCTTGTATATTCCTGACAATACTCATCTTGTCAGGAGCATGAACTCACGTTGTTGGTTTTTCATGTCTCTGGATAACCAGCGAGGGAGGGGGAAAGGGAGAGAAAGAGTGGCTTTGTAGGAATTGAAGGAACTGACATCTGGTTATACAACGATACAAATTTCCAGGTCATACTTAACAGCACGAATAATAAACTGCAAAGAGTTGCTGGCTACTTTCAAAGTGACACTGTGGTAACCTTGTTAAGCTGTTTTCCCTGGGCTACCGGCAGAGCACCAGCCCATCACAGCCAGGGAAAAGAGCAGAGGCAGGTTTTTAGGAAATACTTTCACCGGAGATGAAGATGGGCACTCCTGTGTGTCTGGGGCTCTTCAGAGGGGGGACAAGATTCAGAGCTGCTGGCTGGAAAAAGCCAAAAGCAAACAAAACCAGAAATTCTAAGCAAAACAAACAGTGCACAAGAGGAGATAAACCCAGTGATAAAAGAGATGTGCTGGCAATCTGGTGTCTGCTGGCTATTATCAGATGCAGCAGAGTTGGGGCACTGGATTAATGATTTCTTTTCCATCCCCTTACATCTTTTTCAGCCCCTGCCATCATTTATTATAGCATCCTTACTTTGTTACTCAGATTGACAGAAGGGGAATAAACTTTACCCTGCAGGTGTTTTCAGGAGAAAATATCTTTTCCCCAGAAACTGGATACTGGATTTGGTGAGTAACAGCTGTTTTTCCCAACAGTTCATGACACTGTAGTAGCAGAAACTTTTTGCCTGGGTATTTCAGATATGCCTACCTATGCTATAAACAATACTCCTGCAAATATAGATTTTTAAATGTAGGAAGTATTTTAGAGCAGTAGGTTATAAAGTGTATTCAGAGATCTATCCTTTACATTGATTTTAAAGCATTACATTTTTAGTGCAGACAGACCAAGAAGCTTAAAATGTATTTATCACACAAGAACCAGATTAAGTCCATTTTACCCTTTCAAAGTAGATCTCAAACTTCCTTAGCAATGATGGCATTTTTTTTCAATTGGCTAAAATAAAAAAAAAGGATTAATAGGATTTAGGGTGACCAGAAAGAAGGAGCTGTCTGTAAAGGAGACTTCAGAACACAGGCAGGAGAGATGGAAAGAGATGCCTTTCCCAACACTTTGTTTTCTTGCTAATACCCAATCTTCATTTAGTGCAAAACTGTTCCCAAATCACTTCTTTCCCTCAATGCTAGTATATATATATATAAAATATGAGCATAAAATATGTATAGGTACTACATACAGAGGTGCAAAAAGGCAAAGCATGAGGGGCTTAATGCAGGCAGGTATTTAGGAGGCAGCCAGCAAAAGACTGAAGGAACAGGAGAGAAATCATCAACTGATCAGGTCTGTCAGAAGCCAAAGACGGGTTTAGGAAGTGTTTGAGAGAGGGACAGGGAGGGAGACCAACCCCATGCAGTGGTTGCAGTGGCTAGTGGAGAAGCCACAAGCCTTGCAGATACGTGGTTTGGGCTGCAACACTGATTCTGAGCCCATGCCTCTAATAAACAGTATTAGATGGAATAAGATGTATTTTTGTTTCTTGTTCCAACAGTGTTACTCTGAAAGGCAGAGGCACAGTGGAGAAAGGAGAACAAAAATCTGTCTTTATACCAGGAGGAGTTTCTGTGCTTTCCACAAAAGAAGGAACCTCTGGACAAAATGGAAGGGCTGGGACAACCCCACATGGCCATGTGTTGGGTTTCTTGTTCTCGTGCGAGGCCCAGACAACTCAACACACCAATATGATGATCAAGAGTAGTCAATTTATTAATTATATATGAATCCTTTTATAATATTCTTCTACTGCAAACACACACAGAGGCTACGTGTCATTTGCTAAGCACACTTGTCTGTCAATTCCAAACCATCTTCTGATAGGTGGTCACCATCTCTCCTCATGCTGGCAAGTCCCAAAACATACTCTTGTTTTCCACAGTTGTTTTTCCCTTTCTTCAGCTTTCCCAGGCCTGGCCCAAGGACACAGGTGATGTTTTCCACTGCTTTCCCAGGCCTGCAGCAGCATCCTCTTAGAGCCAAAGCTGTCCATATTCCAGCAATCCCCAACAGCCATGGGAGCTGTGTATGGCTGTTCTGCAATCCAGGGGCCAACCAGGCTCAACATCCCGGCTGAGCTCCAGCACTCCAGGAAAACCTGGATGAATTTTAAAAACAGCTGTAGAGAACATGCTATGTCTCCATGGATTGCCTGAAAGCATAGAGTGTAGCACAGGAGTTTACCCTGTTTCCAAGGACCACAGGGAGAATAATTTTGTTGATGCCGGGTGTGCCCCAGCTGATTGAGAGATACTCAGACATTACCAGAGTGCCCAGAGATTGAGAAATAATGTTTATTTACAGTGTGCTGCTACCTGCAAGTACTGGGGACAGAAGGAGTGTTCAGCATCAGCTGAATCCCACCCAGCTGTCCCTCCAGCTCTGAAGAAACAACTAGGAGAGGGAACCAAATGGCAAAAAAGCATTCCTTGTATCCTTTAAAATTGCTTTTTTGCAGTTCTTCTGGTCTCCTTCCAGCCATTGAGCAAGCTATTGTTTGCTGCAGTAGTAAGCTAAATAAAAATTAAATCTCTTAAGGGTTATTTTTATGGATTATACAGCTTTTATTTAACAATTACCCTGCCACTAAGGCTAACATGATTTAGGTGTTCTCATTTGTGGAAGGCTCAACACTGGCACATGGACAGAGTGAGAATGCCAGGTTGCAAAGTACCTCTGATATCCAGTTAACATATGGGCAATTTCACACAACATAGTCCATAGGATTTTTTTGTATTTCTTTGCCACCGAAAACTTTGGAGGATGAATGTTTTTGGACACAAGGCTTACAGAGCAGGCCAAGCAATGTGATTTAAAACATCAGCTTTATCTAAGTGCACTGGACCTTTATCCAGATTTAAGCTGGAATACTACTCTTGGCAATAAACATGATGAAAAAAGAAACTAAGCCCATTTTATTGCCAGTTTTGGGACGGGGTGGGGGGGAAGGTTTCTACCATAAGAGACACCAAATGGGTGGCTGCGGTTCACCTGTCCACAAGTTGCTGTTGAGACAACAGCTGAAATTGGCCTTGCTACAGGAAATGCAAAAGAAAGTGAAACACATGAGTGACCTATAGCACTATTTGTTGTGGCAGCTTTGGGTCATTCCCCAGGTCACATATTTGCTTCATTGGGTTAGCAGTGAACACATCTGTGTATTGCACACAGGGCAAATTCTTGTCACTTTTGGTCTAGCTTTTTGGCAAGGGAGCAAGAAAGCACCATTTCTCCTTCACCATAGCAGAACACTGACAGAAAGCTTTGACCAAGCACCTGCCAGCCTCGTTCCAAATTCCTGCCCAGCCCTCCTTCAGCCATGCATGGGTGTCCCCTTTGTGTCCCACCATAGTCCCATTAACCTGAGCCACTGTTTCAGCCTCCCCTTCAAGCCACTCGTGCCATGCAGAGCGGGCAACCACTCGCAACCCTGGTTATATGGAAATCAAAGACAAATCTCACAGTTCTGGCAAGATCAGCTGCCATAAATCTCTGTCACCAGTGCAGCTCTTTAAGAGCACAGTAATTCCCCACCAAATTGGATCTTCCCTGACAATTGGCAGCACATCAGAGACAATTCACAGGCATATTTTTTCCCCTTTCCTAACAGGAAATAGGGCTTATGTTACATTTACAGCGACATGGAGCTCCAGGGGCAGACTAATATCTCACCTAAACAAACAGACAGTATTTCTTCCCTCCTACAGGCAGATGGTGTGGAAGGGAAAGCCAGTTTGGTTGTGGCCATCCCAGGTCTCAGCAGCAGAATGAGAGGCATCAAAAACATGCAGACCTGTGAACACTGACTCAAGGATCCCTGATGTAGTCCAGGATGATGGTTCAGAAGGTTTGGAGCTGTGGGTCAGTGTTTGCACTAGGTCTTTGTTTTTGTTTTAATGAAATGACCATTGTTTCATCTCCTGTGGACCTCAGTAGGGGCCCCTCTCACAGTGTGAGCTGGGGTTTTCGTCACCCAACCCATGGTAAGGTGGAGAGGACCCAAACAGCCCCTTCTGCCAAACCTCTCCACCTCCTTGGAATCTGCAGCACTTTCCCAGGAGACTCCTACTTGCCTTTGTGGAGACAGGGAGATAATTCCGGGCTTTATTTGTGGTGGATTTAAAAAAGCAAACTCCAAACTGTGTGAAATGACTCTGGGGGACAGTAACTTGCAACAGATGTCATGATTGTTCAATGTCTGATTGACGAGAGAGCCTTCAGAAATAATAAACACCTACATGTACTTGCAAGACAAATAGTATTCAGATACTATTTTTCTTGGATTTCCCTTCCCTGATACACTACTGTCTGCTTTGCCCTGAAGCGATAGACTGTTCATTCCTTGTGAAAATCAGAGAAACAAACCCAAAATGATGGGGAAATCTGCCGATTGCAAAACTCCACACCACACATGCATCATACTAACCATGCACATGAAAAGCAGAAGTGAAAAGAAGTTTCACACCCATTAACTCCAAATGCTAAAGGCACCAGAAAATCCTGTGTGTTTCAACAGCTCACCTACCCCAGCAATGGGATTCACCTCTCTGCTGACCAAAACCCCACTCAGCTCAGCAGCAGCTCCTGCCTTGATATAAACAGGCTTTGCATTAGATTCTCAGCTTCCCCCAGTGTGCACAGGGTCAGGCCTCCTGAAGATCCCATGCCTTCAAGGAGAGCAGAAGACAATACCTCTCAATCTCAGACATTTTTGGTTTCCAAAATACCATGAAGAAAAAAAACCTCTACAACTTCTCCTGTGCATGCCTTTGCACTGATGGCAATGAGGGAGTCACAGCAAGGTGGAGGAACTTCCCAATAACTCAGGGTGAGCACCCGTGTCACAGAGTCTCTCTGTGCAACACCTTCCTAAGCCTTGACCCATCCCACAGGATTCGTGTCTGCATCCAATATAGAAACAAATATGCTTCAGGCTGCTGAGAGCCAGACAAAGTCTGCCTTTATAGCTGAAACCAGAATAGTGGCAGGAGGAGTGAAATCCGAAGTGGGATAAATGTCTGTAGCAGAAAATATTCTCTCAGGGAGCAGCACAGACACGGTGTCAGGCGAGGGAGCGATGTTGTTGGAATGACTGGATTTAAGCTGTTGTTTTGGCTTTTCAATGCAACCACAAGTCTGTTCATGTTAGGCACAGACCTCTCTCTCCCTGGTTATTTCCAGGAATCAGCCATCGGCAGCTGACAATTAGAAGAGCAGTGTGAGAGCTGTGGCTGGCCAGTCTCCGCAGGTCTGAGGTTCTTGGTTCACGTTTTTTTGCAAGAGAAACAGCTGTTGACCTTTGGTTTTCCGTGTCACTCATTGCCATGGTGTTGGATAGAGGTATTTTAGGATGACCATATCTGTTTACACCAACAGTTACAACATATCCCCCACAAATCTCACTGTTAGGTGGACAAGCAGTGTGCCAGCCAGACGTCACTCCTACTTGTGTGGATGCTCTCTAATCATCCCCTTCAGCATTTCTGCTAGTCCAGGGTTGAATTTGGGAAAGAAACTGAATTTTAGCTCCCTGGATCTATTTTGGGGCCCCCAAAACCTCCTGCTGAAGCTCAGTGAAACCCTATGCCAGCCTCAAACGAGTGAGAATTTTCTGTGACTGCATCCTGTGGTTTCAGCTGGTTTTGCAATTAAGTTTGTGTCCTAGTTTCAGTCTGCATTTCAGCTGATGCCATGCTCAGCTCAGATAAATCAGAGCCTTAAAATGAAACTCAACCCTCCATAAGCCTCTTCTCTGAACTAACTGTTGCCCTACACCTTATTTTTTGGTTGTTACTCTCTTCCCCACCTCATTTCCAGTCAAGTTAAACTCCTCTCCAGTCACTCTTCCTTAATTCACGGCACAAGTGAAAGAAGCCTCCCAGCATGTTTAGAGGTGGCTACCAAGCCTCACCTTGCAAATGCACATTAATCAGTGGCTTTGCTTTCAGTCCTCAGGCATTCCTGAAAATATAAACTCAAGGAACTCTGTTCTCCACAGATTGGTATGTGCTGATGGGTTCTGAATACTGGGCTCAGTATCCCTCCAAAAATCCAGCTGGTGTGCACACATGGATGGTTTCTGCCTGTGCATTAGAAGGGATGCTCAGATGATACAACAGGGTTTGTGTAGCCTGAGAAGCACTTTTTTGCCTTATTAAGAGTACAGAGCTTGAAAAAGTAGGCGATATAAACAAGCATTAAAATAAAGAAAACTGGTCAAATGGCTCACATCCTTCAAGGGATTTTTCCAGAAGTCTGAAGTTGAGAAGCTGAAATGTACAATGTAGTCTAAAGCTGAGAAACCAAAGGTCACGGGTAAGAGGCCGCTCGTGTGTGCAGGAGTTTTGTAGAGGCAGTTTTGTACTTCTGGTTTTGCAATCGAATATGTTGCCTCCATCTGTGTAAACAAGGAGCAGAGAAAGTTAACATTACAGGGAAAATAGGGGAGAGGGAAGGAGAGCTGAGCAGGTTTTGGCTAAACAGCAAAGAAACTTGATGGGAATTGGCCTTCGGTTCAGTCATGCCCGTATTTTTCAATCAGATGACAAAGAAGAGTGAATGCCCAACAAGAGGGGGAAAGGGCAAAGACCTTTCATGGATTGTACTGGTCAGGCCAGCAACATAACCTGTGAGAACTCAATTTGATTTTAAAGTGTGCCTGGGACTCTAAATAATGCTGTGTTGTATGTAATGTTACACAGAGCCCCAGCCACACGGGGTCCTGAGTTACACAGCGGGAGGGGAAACTCCGCAGGAGTCCCATGCAAATAAATAAATAGATAAATCTAAAAGCTTCAGCACCATTCAGATATTTACAAGGGTTTTGTTATTATTGTTTAGGTACATTAAAATAATTTCCAACAACATCAGCTAATAAAGTCCTTAGCTGTATAACCCTTATGTAACTATTGATTTTTTATGTATTACCTCTCTACAAATACATAAATTTCTTGCCAGTTTTATCCTGTCCTGCCTTGCCCCTACCCAATATTCTCCAGCATTCCCTTCGTTCTTCAATGACCTTTCTAGAGCCTCTCTTACTTTCAGGTACATCTTATCTGCCAGATAAGACACTGAATTTGTGCCTTCTGCTGAAAAGCTCCAATCTAAAAAAAACCCATTTCCTTAAGGCATATCATATATTAATAAAAAACTCTGCCTAAATAGGACTACAATTAGAAGTGCCACATAAACAGTTAATGTATTTTTAATACAGAACTTTTTACAAAAATTAGATCATCAAATGTTGTGCTGTATGTCAGGATCTGCCTAGACTGCAGAGAAAGGGTGCCCCACTGCCCGTGTTTCATGCTGGACACCCCCAGTGCATATCCCTTTGGGATGTCACTGTGGATCCTTTCTGGCCTATGTTTCCTTAAGTGGAAACTGGGATTGAGGGAGCTCTGCTCCAGCATCTCCTCCCTCCCAGGAGCTGCAGGGGCTGGGTTTTGCACCTCACCCAGGGCACTGGATGTGCTGCAGGCTCCCACAATGGAGTTTGGTCAACTCAATTAAAAGTAAAATATCAACCTACAACATTTTTTTTTTTAACTGTATAAAGGAAATACTAATGATGGACAAATAGCAAATGTATGTATTGAGTAGAATAGAATGATTGAAAAAAACTCTAGAAGCCCTCACAAGCCCTTGGCATTTGTTCAGGCTGTGTATCCAACTAGATACCAGAAATCTTCCCCAAAAAAAGAAAGCTGTGGAAAAGCTGGTGAAGTTTCCTTTTCTTAGCTGCGAGTGTGAGCCCGTATATGGTTTTAATTTTTTCTAAGCTATCAGATAATAACAGATGCACAAAGCTTTCCCTGTGACCCCCTCCCTCACACATACAGACATACACCACCCAAATCAGATCCAAACCGGATAGTGTGGGCAGAACAATGGGAAGCAGACAGCATCTGGTGCTGTAAAACAAAACACAAAAAAAAAAGGGGAAAAAAAAAATCACACAGAAGAGTGGTCAAGTAACTGTCTCCTTGTCTCCTTCCCTCCTCTACCTTTTTTTTTTTTTAGTTTTGGTAACTAGGTTGAAATCCAGACTTCAAAGCAGATCTTTGGGGTGGGGAGCCAGGGCATGAGAGGAAAGAGATAACCTGCACTTTCCTAAGACCAGGATCACAGAGGTTATTTGGTGAGAGTAGCTGGACAATGGAGCTCTGTACAAGGCTAAACTCCCTAAAATAAAGAGGAACATCTGATGCCATCCATGGACTTCTATTCCACTTAAGCAAGGTTTTTCACTATTCAGTATCTACAGCATATATTACTTTTCTACTTTGAAATTATCAGGCAGTCAATCACAGAGTGAAAAAAAATGTGACGGCATTTATGTGACCCACCTTGTACAGGCAGTGATATAAAAGGTGTAAACAATGTATTATTGCTGTCATTCCTATTGGCATATTATTAAGGACAATCAAGAATCCACTAGATTCCTCTATCACACCCCAGTGCAACATCTTTTTCTGAAAACACATAAATTGTGAAAGTAATTGAAACAAGTGGACCCAGGAAAGGCTAATGGATTCGGTGTTCCTAGGGTGTGAAGTTGACTTCAGGTCTGCTTTTTCCTTTTATCTTTTTTCCCCGTGTATTAAAAAAAAAAAAAAAATCCAACAAAAAAAAAAAAAAAAAACAACCAACCCAAAAAAGCTGTTTCAGTGAGAAATCAAAGGCAGCTTTTGAAATTTCAGAAGTCAAATTGAGATGAAATGTTTCACACCACACAAATACATGAGATTTGTCCTGCCAGCATAAGTATGTGAGGAACCAGCCATGTGCTCTACCCTTTTTATTCCTCTTAGCTGTGTAAACTACTCAAAACTGGAGGGCACATGTCACTTACACTGACATGCAAATCATTACTGCTTTGTCTGCCAGGAAATCTGTGTAAACCAATGCTGAGTCCAGGTTCATTATATTGACATTTTTACCAACGAGTAAATTGAAAGGTTACATTGTTGACATACCAGATGTTATGCAAACTGCTTTTCAAACCATGGTTTCCATACATCTCTATAAATAAATAAATTAGATGCTTACAAATGGTGTGTGAATCAATATATGGTAAGTCACCCATTTATATACACATAGCAAAAACTACTGTGTGTAAACCCCATATTTCACACAATGTCAAAACCTCCTTTTCCACCCAGTACTTTTCATTTTCCTGAAAATAGCTGTCATCTATGTAAATGTTTTCCCTCAAGACCAACTGTTCTTCATGGTAAGAACAGTACATGGAAACCTGGATGCCTGAATTAGCACATGGTGTTATCAATGGGAGTTAAGAATCCAAGTGAGAGATAGGCTATGACACAGCTTTAAAGATTTGAGTTTATGTGTCTAAAAGAGTAGATTTGCATGTGCTAACTTCAGGCACACTCAGTTTTTTTAATATGGATTTGCTCAAGTTTGGATTTAGCCTCAGGGTATTTTGACCCCCTCCTTCTGCAATTTTTTCCTCCTTGACTCATATTTAACAACAAAAATAAGCAAAATGCTTTATGCCCAATCAGATACTTATTTGAGACTGGCTCTCCCTTCTTGGAGATGCAAATCAGGACTGAGCCTGCAAATACAATCTCTGGAAAGTATATGTGGTCCAGGGTGAAATCATAAGGGTTATTAATGTAATTTTAAAATGGTGCTGTAGTCCCTCAGTCTCAGGACTGAAACCAAGAGAGACTGACTCAGGCCTAGCTTAGAAAGGCCTTCAGGTACCTCAAGCTCCTTTACTGCAAGAGAGAAGTCGTTTGGTCCTTCTTCATCAATGTCTCCCGCTACCATAATTATTTCTCTAGAAGTCCCTTGCAGTGCCTATGATGTCTTGCTATGCAAAGTTTGCAAAGTATGAATTTATTCTGGAGTAAATCAGGGCAAAACAGATTAATTTCGTAAATCTCCAGTTGCAGAGAAACAATATTTCTTGGAATGATGGTGATGCCTTCTGTCAGTTGCCCCATCCCCTAATCAAAGAATTGTCATAACAAATCAGGACCTTATATACATTCAACACACAGACGCAGAATGGTTTCAATACACTCCAAAAGGCTCCTCCAAGCTGGAAGAAACCTTGATCAATGCAGAACCTTCTCAACCAGCTGTGACACAGGACTGTGTCTTTCCCACTTTATAATTCTTTACTGAGTGCTCATACTGAAATTGTTTCATAACCACATGAATTTGGAGTTTTCATTTCACCCTTGGAAGAAATGTAGAGTCTGGCACGCTGACAAGTATAACAGTGTGTAAAAGCACAATTAACTTATGCTCCCACCCCATTTTTTTACATTTCTAAGGAAGCCCTGAGATTTCAGAGTGATTGTTTTCACTTCAGAGCCAGCAGCACACGATCCCTTCACTTCATCAGCAGTGCCGTGCAAAGTCGGTGCGCTCGGTCACCAGCACGAGCCCCGTCCCACCTCTGGGCGAGAGAGACCACAGCACATCATGCTCCTTCCCCCAGCAACAGGCTTCCTAACGGAGGGAAATGGTAATTAAGAAGGCCAAGTGGAGTCAAACACAGCACTAACAGTCTTAAACATTTAATCCCCATGTTTTTTTCTTAGTACAACCAACTTCTCATTTCAAAATGTGGATTTGTCTGTACATAAACAAGCAACACCTTAGAGACTGAAGATCATACAAAGTTTTTCAATATGTGTGAGTTAGAATGTGGTGAAGCTATCTGCTTGCCCAGCATTTTGAGATCTTGAATTCTTGATTCACCTTGATAAAAGAAAGCTGAAAAGAGTTTCAGATGCACTGTGCTACAAACCCAACACTACAAATGTTTATGAACTTTGGTATCTACCTGTTTTCCAAAGACAGCCTGGAAGACCAAAGGGAATTGTAAATGGTTGCAGAATAGGGCGCCTCCTCTCTGACTATGACAGGCTGTGTGACTGAGACAGAGCAGTGTGTGAAAATGGAGGTTATTGAGTCAAGAAGCTTTTTAATTAGTTTGAGGCTGTTGAAGGAACAAGGCTGGAGTTCCCTGTGCTGTATCAGACCATTGCTTTGAACTTGCTTCTCTGATGACTTCAGTTTGCTGCCACTTACTTCCCTGAGATCTCTGAGTGACACTATGTAGAGTATCTCCCTTGCATTTCTTCTTCTGGATGAGTGTAGACCCTCAAAACTCTTTGTTGGTCTTGCAATATACCTTGGCAATTGTCTGTTTTCCTTTTAGTCATCCTTGTATTGACCTTTCTTTGGCAGCTACATGCGGGTATCTCAGTAGCAAGTGGTGCTAACACAGATCAGAGGGGCTTTCAGATTTAATCCCTTTAATAATCACCTTAATAATCTCAAGTAAAAAGAAAAAAGTGGATATCCACCAGGCTTGCCCCTTCTAAGGGAAAATTGTGTAAAACCAAGAGACTGTCACTTCAGAACCACCATCCCTTGGATCATGGATGGACTGAGGCACCAACCAGGTATTGCATTTCCAGCAGCATTCAAGAACCTTGCATACAATTTGCCTTTACCACCAAGACCATACAGACATTCTGCCAGACACAATCATCTGTATCTAGCCTGGAAACTGCTAAACAATCCCAAGCACATGGTCTGAAGAGCCTGGCTGTTAGAAGATGAACAGCCAGCTGCAGCAACGGATAAAACTGCATCTAAAAGCAGAACAAAACACCACCATGCCAAACCCTTGGTAGCTCTCCTTAACAAGCCCATGTCCAGATCTGTGCACAGCTTTAAAACTCTGTTTAAATACATAGATAAACAAATAAAAGTATCCTGTCACTCCTAATGGTTGCAAGAGTCACAAATTAAAAGCAAAACACACATATACTCACGGGAAAGGCAAAGGAGACAGGGTATGTTTTATATTGTGAGGCTTTGCTCTGTGGAATCTGATTATTTTTTTAAAATTGATTGTTCATTTTTAATGGAGTTCTAATGAAACACCCTTAAGCTCTGCAGTGGTTTGCATCTATGGCTAGCAAGCCAAATACCAGTATGCTTTGTTTTGCAAGTAGCATTAGAGATAAGAGAGGGCAGGATCATGCCCTGGTTTTACAAGGCTATAAGAGGCACTTAGGGGCCATACAGTCTCCTGCTTGGCTGCCTAAAGCCTACTCTGGTCATTAAATAATGTGAAACGCTTATAATAACAGCTGGTGACTAATCTATTCCCTTTGTACAAATGTTTTATGTTTGTCACTATAACCACTGCAGAGACACAGCTCTGCTCTCCTGAAGGTTGAATCTTGCCCAGAATACTTTATTTACTCAAAACTACACCCTTACAAGTCACCACTTGCCAAATACTATCACAACATGATGAGAGCTTACATCCTGTGGTAGGTAGGAGTAGAAGGATCGTAGTCACAGGATCTTTAGGGTACCAAGGTAAGATAAAGCACCTTGAGCAGGAAAAAGGAGTGGGAAAGGTGTTAAAGAAGGTCTTTCTTTAAACTACTTGGAACCGTAATTCCCAACAGAAGTCTGTCTCCATCTGGAAAGGAAAAATAACCCCACAATTTCATGTGAAACGGCAAAAAAACCCCAAAATCCAAAGAAAAAAACACCCCAGTAGTGCATTGGGAGTTGACACGCACCACAGACACACCGCATCTAAAGTTCTCTACTGTGCAAGTCACAACTGAGGTCCATCAGACACTAACTTTCTGCTTTCCAGACACACAGGTCCATATTTCCCATATTTTATGGTTTCAACAGATCACATATGAATTGCACATGAGAATCACATGAACCAGCCATGTCTTGCTGTTGGTCTAGTGCGTCTTCCCACTTATGAAAGAAATAATATTGCATTCTTGGCCATCCCAGGACATCTGTGGGTCATCCAAGGCAAATGGCAAATTATATTCCAAGGAATTGTTTCTCCAGAGGAGTTTGTGACTTACACAGTGAAGTACAGCCTGACAGCAAGTGTGAACCTGTACTTGACCGTGAGTTCCCAGGGAAGTACCAGCAGCCTCCTAGTTCTGAAGAAATTTTAATTGTTCACCTTCCACGCTTTATGGTAATTTATATCTTTTATGTTGGTCTATTTCCAAGTAAAGGTCCAGGCATTAACCTTTCTTCCACCCCTGTAACTGCACTTCTCCATTTGTAAGGAGGATCAACAGGTGAATATTTGTTCTGAGAGTGGGAGGGACTTTGTTTCTTCACGAAAGGGAGGGCAGACACCTTTTTCCATTGTATGTAGATATGTACAGAGAGCACCTGTGCAGAATAAACCCTTTCTGGCCAACTCTGCCTGAGACAGAACAATCCTATGCAGGAACATGAAACACACTGTCCTATGCTATTCAGACTACAGAGATTCCCTTTTTCCTCAGACTGTTTGCCTTTCTGATGGTATTATGGACAGTTTTACATTATAATCCCTTAGAAAGTCAAAAGCTCCAAGCAACGGAGATGACGAAACCTTTCTTCTACTTGTACAGGTCAACTTAGGACCAAGGAATATTACAGCCCTTAAGTGAAACCATGTACTGCCTCTGGTAGTGTCTTAGTTTATTCAGGAAGAGAGAAGAGACAAGATTGATGCCTAGAACTGCTCAAAGTGTTAGAGCAAAGATTTCACAAATATCTTCTTTCTGATCAACCAAAATGTTCCTCAGCTCTTTGCTAGCTGCTGCAAAATCTAGTGGTTTAAAATACCCTTCTCAAACTATAAAACCAGTGCAAAAACATTTAAATGTTTAGTTTTCAAGTTTTCAAAAGGAAAGGTCTGCATTTTTCATTAATAATTTTAAACTTAGTGGCTTTTTTATTTAAAGCTAAAAAAAAAGTTAAATTAACAATACCAATTAAAAGAACAAAAATTAAATTTCTCACTTGGCTCAAGAAGAAAAGCTGACAGCTTTTCACTTCACACACATTTTAAAGACAGATTGTTTTGAATACACTCAAAAGTTTTTAACAAATATTTTGCTGCAAGTTTTCAGAATTGTCAGAACACAAAAATAGCCCATTATTCACTGGCTGTGCCAGTAAGTTCCATGACTGTGAACACTCATGTGGCCTCCAACAGCTGTATTCCATCTAATTCTCCTACTTCAGCTTTGGTTTCCTATTGGTTTGGCAATCCTTAAGGTCCAGAATATCTTGTGGATATCATTAGGCATGAGAACACAGGTAGGATTTAGTCCGTCTGAAAACAGCCCTGAATTCAATGACATTTTCCATCTCCTGCTGGTCTTCCAGGAACGGTGCCACTCCAACCTACCTCCTTCTCCCCTCTGTCTAGGACTGTGTTCCAATGGCACACTTGGGCTCTGAAATGGCAATGAAATCCATACATGTAGCACAACAGTGCCAAGGAATGAGGCATCAGGTGGAGGGAAGGAGAAGCGTGCCCAGGAAAAAGAAACCTAGCAGGGATGAGTCAACTAAATTCTCAGAAAGCAAGTGATGAGATGTGATGGGAGATGCTGTGGTGACAAAAGGAGATATGACTCATAGGAAAGTCACATGAAATATAAATGTGTTGCCCAATGTTCTCTGCCCTGTTTTCACAGAGGTGTCACCAGGAGGAAACTCTGCTAGATGTGTGTGGTCACCTCTTCCCTGAAATTCATCAGAGAATGAAAGAGGAACTAAACAGGGCTCAGCAAAATTTGTGCTTTCTCATAAACCTTCCATAATGTTGCATTTTTAAATTCAGGCTCAGCTGTGGAGCTTTCTTTTGTTTCTTACATTGAATACCTATTATCATCATCATTTGGTCCCAAATCGAGAGCTCCTTTGGAATAAATCTCTGACTGTTGGAGCAATGAATGCCAAATCACACTCTGTCCAAGAAGCTTAATATCTAAATGTAGGACAAGAGAGAGATGGAGACAAACAAACAAGAAATGAAAGAGATCTATGGGACAACTGTGATAAGCAGGAGTCCCAGCACATCGTGTTCCCTGGCATTGCCAGCTCCTTCTGTAGGCATTGTGGCAGCGGAAAACTTTATTCTTTTGGTCCAAAAATAACCTATATTCTGAATGTTTTGTTATAAATCTGCTCTGATCAGACACACAATCTCTGGAATGAGAATAAACACAGGCTATCTTATCAGACAAATAACTCACTGGATGTTTATTTTTGAGCTGTTTTTCCCAAACAGTTTTATAATCTACACACACACTTACTTGATTGTATGTTTTAAATGAAATGACATTCATGCTGTGCCTTAGCCCCACCATCAAAGCACACTTCCTGGATAGTTGAGACATTTTTATAAGAAAAGATTTTACAACTAGTAGTGGACATGATCTTGTAACTGTTTCTGGCTTTAGAGGTTACAGGGATCAGGTCTGTGCTATACCTAATGCCCGAGGACGCAAAGATCCTTCTTATATGAAAACAGGCTGAATTCAGGAAGTCAACAAAGAACCACAAGACTATTTCTAACACAATCCAACCAAAACTAAACTTGGTGGAAATGCTACAACTAATATCAGTAGAGGCAAGTCCTAAGTACACACGGGGAGTATTAGAAGATGGATGTCTTGGCATATTTTGTTTACACAGCAGAACTCTGAGCATTCACATGCAAGGTCCAGTTAAAGTGAAGGCTCTGTCTACATTTGAATCAGTCGTAGAACTCAGTGTGACTTGTTCTGTTCCCATACACAGGAAGGACTGATAGTGTAGCCACAAAGGAAGAGGTAAGTTTAATCTATTCACCGCCTTTCTCATCCAAGTAAAGAGTGGAATTACAGGGAGGAAATGAGGCGAGCCTCAGCTCAGCTTGCTGGCAAGAGCATCTCAGGCTGTGTGGGGCAGGAGACGGGAAGGCAAAAAGGGCTCCTGAGGTTAAATGGCCACCAGCAAATTACTGGCCTCCCTCAAACTGGAGGAAGCAGGGAGGGGCGTGATTCCAAGGAATACCGGAATTCCTGCTCAAATTAGCAATAGGATGATGCAGTTTAGATGTTACTGCTCTGGGCAGTACCTGTGGCATAACCTACAGTGCACTCAGGCACACAGTGGGATTCTTGGGGCTGTCCTGTGCAGGGCTGGGAGTTAGACTTGGAGGATCCTTTGGGTCCCTTCCAGCTCAGGATACTTTATTATTCTATGATAACCTAGTGCAGTGAAATGCAAAGGCATCTGAAGTTTTTAAACTTAAGTTTGCAGACAGATACAGATCTGAAAACCTCCACCTGGCACTAGAGTGAGCAGGGGGCTGTTTACAAAAAGGCCACGAAAGTGGTTCCCACCCATTATGGAGCTTCTCTAGCACCACCTCCAATATGAGAGATTCTTGTTTAACTCTTCACAGACTGCAGCTCAGAACACTAAACCATTTTTCTCTAGATAACTTGTTCAAATCAGGCTCTGAGTAATGGTGAATTAAAGCCTTTCCATCAGACAAAAAGTTTGGTGGCTGAAACAAGCTGCCAGGTGCATCAAATCAGACCTCAATCAGGCAAATTTGAATAACCTGTGTGGCTGCCTCTGCTAAGAGACCTCAGCATAGCGACCCAAGTGCAGTGCTGTACCACCAGCATTGCCTGCAGCAGGCTGGAAAAGGACTGTCTGACCACTGTTTCCCTGGGGACCTCCAGGGAAATGAGAACTATCTCATGAGCCTCTCAATCAGCAGAAATTGGAAGAAAAACAAATAAAACAGTTGGTGGTCTTAACTGTTTCTTGTGGGCAGTCACCCATGTTGCAAAAGCTTTCCTTGTGATGGGCACTAATTGCTCCCCATTGCGAGAGGTCTTAGTCGAGAAGTCAGAAGTGAAATTACAACAGAGAGTAAAGGTTAGGATGACAAAAGCGTTTAGGTGCCTTGCCCCAAATAAGGAGACTGAGCATCCACAAGAACTTAGAGGTGAGGTTGGTCTTTTTGTGGGAATCTCGACTGGACTCACCTGACACACAAATTTGGGTAGTCAAAAGGTTGCTGTTTCAGGTTTTTCTACAGGAGAGTAAGAAAGACACCTTCAAAATCAGATCAGAGCTTCTGTGGGACACTCAGCTTCCATGAAGGTGCTCATCTCAAGCATCAATAAGAAAGGAAGACCAGCAATAAAACCTCAGAAAACTGCCCAGTCTGAGATGTCCTGAATCTTGACCTGTACATCTGCACCACTCTGCAGAGCAGCCCTGGCTGTACAATCCCTCTCACCTCATTCTACTCTCTAAATTATAGGCCTCTAATTTAACTTGATCTTCCTTCATGTTCCCTGCGGGGAAACCCCTCTTCATTGACTTGGATGGACCTTGCATTTAAATTTGAGGCTTCGAGCTTCTTCAAAATGAGCTTTCTATTTTCTCTCATCTGCATGGTCTATGCAACGTGAATGAACCTCAGAGCTGTTGCCAGGCTGGAAAGGAATATCTTGAATTTTGAATTTGAGATCCTGATTTCTGAATCAGGCATTAGTGAGTTGTCACATTTATCGGAAGGTACCAGGCTGAAAAAGGTACACGCCCTCTCTGCTATGAAATTTATGGAGAAGTATCTAAAGCAGTGCGAAAAAGCAGTTCTGAAACTGCCCATTTTGGAAGAAAGATGAAACACAGTCAGTGACTCTCAAACACAAATGTTAGTTCTCTAATGAGAAAGCAGGTCACTGAGTGCTTCCCACGAACAATATATTTGTGGTTGTGTAAACTTCATAGACGCAGTTTCCAATACAAACTGAGCACTTTCATTGCTAGTCAGTTCAGCAAAAACGTGTCTTTTTCAGTAAAAAACATGTTTTTAATTGCATTTCTAATCTTATTTTCATTAATTAACACAGTTTTGTTTATAGAATTGAGACTCTTTTAAAAACATTTGTATAAAATACATTTACACTGAGGTCCACATGTAGCTAAGAATAGATCCCAGATATTTCTCTCATTAGAGAGATACTCTCAAAACATTAATTTTAAGGAGTTCCCAGTAATCAGAATCCTGATCTAGAGGGATCATGGGGAGCTTCACGAAAGACATTGTGAAGCGGTACGTACCTGGTGGCAAGAAAGTTGTATTTGGTGTGAGATGGACCGGCCCTTTCATTGCTGCAGCTTTTGCCATCACAGGTATAATCTCAGGTTTTATTCTTCTGTGTGATTCCTGCAGGAATATTGTAAGCGGCAAATCTTCAGGCATGCAGATTTACAAGTGGGATAGGTCACACAGAATTTCTGTCGGGACATATCAAAGTGCCTACAAAGAAAAAGAAAACAGAATCAAGTGAAACATAGTCAGTTTAGACATGATCAAACTGGTAATACGGATTTTTTCTTGAAATCAATTTATTACTTCTAAGAAGGAATCTGTTTTCAGTGGGAATTATTTTCTTATGTGATATTTCCATGCTCAGAAATACCAAATGTTTTAAAAGTCACCATTTCAAAACAAATGGTGGGGTTTCAGAGGAAAACTTTGACATTTTTTCAGTTGAACATCACTGATTCTTGGGGAATATTTCATTCTACAAAAGCTTTCACAGTCTTATCCAACTCTATATGGTACTCTCAAAAGGAAAGTAGAAGAGGAAGGGAGACATTCCTACCAGAGCAAATGGGCTGTAGGGTAACAGGAGCAACTTGATGCTGAGTGGGAAGGTGAGTTTGTGCAGTAACTGCTCTGATCCTAAATGCAACGTCCAATCCCCTCTCCTTCTTAACTTGAGCTTGGAGCGAGTGTCAGATCCCAATGTAAACTTTCCCATCTGTGTTATTCTATTAACTGAAAGGGAAAGGGATTAGCATGTGTACTTGTCACATCTTTTGACCTGTTGCATACTGAGACGAAGGTAATGTTAAAGCAAACAGCATTCTTCTCCCTCTGCCAGGATAAGCAGGGCACAGGGGTGGTGTCTTGTGAATAGAAAAGAAAGCCAGACCACGTAAAACAAAGTATGTACCCTGTGCAAAAATAAATCTTGGAAGCTGAAGATTTCCAAAGGGTATACCTTAAACAGGGTGAGAGAGAGGGAGAGAGAAAACATTTGAGGGGAAAGTTCCCCTCCCTGCCAAGCACCAGATGGAGGGCCTTCCCACGGAAATAGCTGCAGAAGACAGATCGCTGACAGAAACCTCTGCCAAGAGAAGGGGGTCCCACTCACTGGGCTGCTAAAAGCTTAGTGGACGAGAACATAATACTCTGTTTAGAACTCATGCTCCAGAGAAGGGGGATGGACTGTGGCACAACACTCTAACACAATAGGCCATGGCTCGTACCCCCCAGAGGAGCACACTTTTTGGAAGGATAACATGGATTGGGGCTTCATTCCTTCCTTTCATAAAGATTCTGTTTCCCCCCTCACTGGAAGTTTGTAGAGCACGTGTACACACACAGACATGCCTAATGGCAACAATAATAAATTTTGCTTCTCCCTTCCTCTGCATTTTATTTCCACAAGGCCCTTGCTGTGATTGGGACAAGATGAAGTGTTGGATGCTGACACTGATAGAGAATCCTTTTGTGGATAGAGGGGGTAATGAAGCCAGGCACCAAAAATCTCTTTCTCAAATGTTTCAGTTAACTTGGCACTAAATTACTCATAGAAGAAGAAATTGAGGGCTTTCTACTCCTGTGTTTTCCTACATGTTTCTGATTCCTTTGTAAAATTCCATAGGAGTGTATGCACTTTGTGAAAGAAGAAAACAAATCTCCAGGAAAACCCAGTCAATTCAGCAATGAGAAAAATGGCAATAAACGGTATTGCTATCACAGAGAGCCAAAGGAGTGGGACAGGATGACCTGGGGACAGTGTGTTCCAGAAACAGGCTCTTCCAAGAAGGCTCAGAGGGAACACTCTAACGTTCCCAACATTTGAATGAGAGCCATTATATTACTGTTATGTCCAAGGCTTGAGCAACTGATGTCAACAGAGTAGACGATTAATACAAAATATTAACCACAATTAAAGCCCAGTCCCATGTCTGGATTGTTTTCCCTCCTCAGAGTGTAAAAACATCAGCAGTGGACTTCATGATGGCAAAACACTCAAGGAAAGATGAGGGAGGGGAATTTGTTCGCTGAAGAAGGGAAAGGTTAAAGCAGGGAATCTAACTAGTGCCTTCTATTACTGATAGATGGAGTCTATCCATCCTACACAGAAGATGAAGTCCAACTTTTCTCAGATACACACAGTGAAAAGATGAAAGGCAACGATCACAATTTGCAACAAGACAAATCCCTCCTTCATTAAAAAATAAATCAAAAGGAGGACAGTTAAGTTTTGGAATAGGCTGCACAAAAAGATGGTAAAACACCTAACCTTGCAGATTTTTAAAACTTGACAGAACATGGCCCTGAGAAACCTTATCTGCCTTTGAAGTAGGCGTTCTTTTAAGCAGGGGCCAGATGATCTACAAATGCCAGTTTCAATATGAACCAGTCCTGACTCTGAGAGCACCAATTATATTTTTTTGCATTGATATAGACCATCACTTTCCAAAATCCCCACCTCCTACCTCAACCCTAATGTCCTCCTTTTAAATGAGAACTTTTCCTTTCAATCCTACAAACGAGGACAGAAAAAGGCATTGTTGAAAATAATCTGCACCACCTGCCCTTTGTGCCTTCACACCAGCGATTTTGAGTCTCTGTGAGCGTCATCATCGCCATCTATGACAGGCCATGGCTGTGCCATTGTGGAAGAGGCAGAGATGTGCCAGGAGCTACACAAACACACAGCACCATTACTGGATGATGTGCACCACTTCTGCACCATCCCACTCTCTGTCATCTCAGAAAGTGAGTGATCTCACTTCCTTCCTCGCTGTCACAAAGCCGGAGCATGAATGCACCCTGTGGACAAGGAGCAGCTCTGTTAGCTTAGTTCACACATCTCCAGAAAACAGTGCAACAATAGTGGCAAAAAATTCCCCTGAAAGACATGTCTGTTACTGGCAGAGCTGTAATTGTGGGGAGTCTGTAGAGAGGACAACCAAGGATGACACACAACTTTCCTGCAGTGACAATTAGTGGTATCAGACCAAATTTACGAGTGACAAAGAGGAACATCATGATTTTCGCTTGACCTCAGTCTTTTTAATCGGAAATATTTCCTCGTGCTTTGCAAAGTATTGGGCAAACTTGGGTTGAAGTTGTAGGGAAACACAGGGGAGATGGAATGTGGAGAGCAGGGAGCAACACTGAGCTTTTCCTGTGTTTTAGAAATTACGATCCTTCAATACTCTTCTGTTTTGGTGGGGTTTTTTGATGTATTTAATTTAACCACAAAATATGTCTTCAAATTCTCACTGACAATTCTTATCACCTGCTTTTATGTCACAGATGGTGGGGTCTGACATTTCTACAGAGTGATGACACTTCTGAAAGGAGTATCTTCAATTTTTATTCTTTAGAACAGGCAAACAAAAGGATCATCAAAGCATTGCTCAAACCTGTTGCGAAGTTAGAGACCTTTCTTTACGTGGAGGAATGTGAATCAGGTATCTCTTTAGTGCAATAGAGATCCTACACTTGTAGGCTCTCATGAGTTAAAACAAAAGTGGTTTTTACCTTGGTTGTGCAGGACAGCAAACTGCAAATCATCCACTGGCTTCAGTGGAGTTGGGGTTCTACAGCGAGTGTTCTAAGAGCAACACACCTTTTGATTAGCTAAGTGATAGCAGTATTGGTCTTGTTTGCTCTTGATCTTCCCTAATTTCATTCATTACTTTCCAGCCCTTGGGTACCTCTAAACTCAGTGTAGGCACTGTTCTGTCTCCATCCTCCCTGCAATCAGTGCTGTTACACAGGTGATACAAACGCTAAATAAAAAGAAATTGCACCAGTATTAAATAATTTCAAATTTGTCTGTCTACCTTATGTGGATGTTGGTGTGAATGAGCAAGTCATGAGCTGCTTCTCCCAAAACAAAAATATTTCATTCAGCATTAATTTGAGTTTTGAACCATGGTACATCATGATCCAGAAGTAAACTAATTGCTATCACTTTGCTTATTCCTTCATGCTAACAAAGTCCATCTACACCAACACAAAGCCCTCAGAGAAGTCTCTAAAAGGAAAAAAAAAATCTGAATCAACTCTCAAATTCCCATGTAAACTGAGTTTAAGAGTGGAAAATTTCTTTTACCTATTCTTTGGGTGGTACAAAAATCTAAAATTCCTATAGCCCTGCTTCCCTGGGCCAAGTCAAACAAGGATATTGTCCTTTTAATGTCTTAAAGGCTCTGTTTTCTTGTAATGCCAAATGCAATATTTTTTTGAAAATACTACACCAGAAGTTTCCCAGCTGAGAAAACAGACTGGTGAAAAATGGTTTCAGAAAACGAAATAAACCATGCAAAAGCTGTTCAGGGTGTGTGTATGAAATGAACATCTGGATTTGGCTTGTTAAACTGCCTCTTTTTTTTAACCTCTCCCCCCCACTTTTCTTTTTCTCACAGCTGTTCGAAGGAGTCCTAAGGGCAAAGAGACAGGTCAATGGACTGGGTTACACCTTTTTTTCTTTTCCTTTTTTTTCCAAACCTCTTTGCACCTACGCAAGGAATCCAGGCCGCATGTGTGTTTAATAAGTAGGCACAAACACAAGAGAGAAAAAAAAATCTCAATTCCTGTTGGTGCTGAGGAGAGACACTGAAGGAAAAATAAACTCCGGATTTCAAATTTTCTCTCTCTCAAAAAAAGAAACCTTATGGTTCCAATAAAATATTTCTTTAAAAACCCAATGGATTTTTTTTTTTTAAATCAGAGGTTTTGCAGAGCGCATCTTTTTCTCTGTTCCTTTAAAGAGGAATAACAATGGGTTAATCCCTTACCTGCTGGAGCAAGAGGAAATTATAAAATGCCAGTGGCCTGGGTTCACTGAACTGAGTCTTCCTATAGCACAAAATAGATACACACATTTATATTGAATGGGTTCTTACTTCATTTCAGGATGCAACTTCCTCAGCTTGAGCAGTCCAGAAACAAAACAGAGAATAAAAGGAACTGAGAAATTATCTGGAGATGGTATTTTCTGAGAAGCAGAAGATCCGCCTTTTCCTGTTGATAGGATGTCCCTGGCATTGCTACAGCGATGGCCAAGAGCAGAGCACCTTCCAGCTGAGACAGGGCTGTAGGAAGCTCTCTCACCTGGCTCTTTTAGACAAGGTCTAAGGGTTGACCTCAGTCTTGGGTCAAATGTCTGTACTACACGATTCAGCCATCAGCCAGGGCTGCTAAGATACCTCTTAGTCCCCTGGCAATTAACCCCATTCCCAAGTGGAGACAACAGGGAAAGGCCAGGGGACCTGAGCAGACAGTGACAGGTACTATAAGCAAACTCCTCCTCCTCATTTAAAGCTCTACATCCTGCCGAACTATTAACAATTTCTGTGCTCCCTGTGCACATCCACTCTTGATGGGCACATTTTCAGCTCAGACAGAAAGATTGCACCTGTGAGTAGATCTATATAAATACCCACCTGGTGCTGCTCAGAGGTTTTGCACACAGGTGGAAGAGTTTGTGACCCTTGTAGCAATTTGACCCGTGACTGTTTACTTCACTTCCTTTTACTGCTGCTTCTCTGAGTTCTCCCTGGGGTTGGTCACAATATTGCAGTCCAGTAAGTACAAAAATAAATCCTCAGATCCTTGAGTTTATTTGGGGCATCTCACTTTGGATAGAAAATTGATGTTGAAAATTAAATACCTGAGCAAAAGTCCTTTGCAAAACACAAGTACTGGTGCCAGGAAAGAAACTATTGCTTAACATTAATGCTAGAATTCGGACAAGGCAGTGGTATTTTCTAGTAAAAGCCTTTGCACAGTAGCCTCCATGGAAAAGCCAACACTTGGCAGTAGGGGTTGCATGTACAGACCAGATTAAACACACAGTGACAGTGTTGAGCTTTGGGAAGTTCTTCCAGAGAGGAGAAGGCAGTGCTGCTTGTTGGTGTAATGACCATGGATTTGAACTACATAGATACTACCACCAAACAAATAGTATGTAGAAAAAAGATCCCACTCCAATCCCAGGACTGGCTTGCCTGTCAATCCTAGGTCTGTATGGGATCCATGACAAGAAGACAAATCTAAATCTGAAATAGAAACCTGCCAGAGGAACTTTGTACTAGGGTATGTAGTGACAGGACAAGGGGGAACGGATTCAAACTGACAGAAGGCAGGTTTAGATTCAATACTAGGAAGAAATTTTCCAGCATGAGGATGGGGAGGCCCTGGCACAGGTTGCCCAGAGAAGCTGTGGCTGCCCCATCCCTAGAAGTGTCCAAGGCCAGGTTGGAC
>JAWWEU010000053.1:4415551-4445832 GCA_035583155.1 Acropternis orthonyx | reverse complement strand
TGGGGAGGCCCTGGCACAGGTTGCCCAGAGAAGCTGTGGCTGCCCCATCCCTAGAAGTGTCCAAGGCCAGGTTGGACAAGGCTTGGAGCAACCTGGACTAGTGGAAGGTGTCCCTGCCCATGGCAGGGGTTTGAAAGTAGATGGTCTTTAAGGTCCCTTCCAACCCAACCCATTCTGTGATTCCATGATAATTCTATGATTCTTGCATTAAGCTGGTCCAATGATGTTTTTAGGGGACATTGTTTGGTCAGCCATGAACTAGGCTGTCCATATTTTCCAAGCTCATAACTGCTTCAACAGGACTCAAAATCTAATTAAAGGTAAAGGAAATTCACCTTCTCTCCTACCTTTTCTTTTTTTTTTTTTTATAAAAGACCATGAGAAGAGCATGGCAGTGAATATTATTTATGGAGCACCTAATAAAAATGCTATGGGGAAATAATTACTGGAAACATCTGACTGTGTGACTGTAAATGCCTGGGCCCCAGTTGCTGATTTAATGGACCACTGCTCTAGTCTGTTATGCCTTGTGCTACTGACTGCAAGCCCCCTGCCCTCGCATTAAACCCCTTGCATTGCTGTCAGATCAGGAATGGATTCTGCAAGGTTTGTGGCAACTTTCCAGAGAGGGATAATGTGGGCAGGGGTGACTCTGTGTTCACAGGGAGGCCTGGAGCCAGCCCTGGGAAAGAAAAAGGGCTTCTTGAAGAAATCACAGTGAAAACCTGAAGTTTTTGTGGTTCTGTGACTGAATAATGTTTCATAATCCAGACACCAGGTGCTTTAGGTATTTCTGAAAGACACTGGTTAGACTTTCTACTTTCTACCCATTTATCATTCACAAGCCACCAAACTGTTTTTTATTTTTGGTTGGGTTTTTTTCTATTTAATATCCCTTTATGACCTCCTGAACCCAGCAGTACAAACTCATGCAGCCTCCCTGCACAATGGGCATTTCCCACTGAGAACCACTCACATTCCCTCTGCTGTTTGGCAGATGGATGCAAAAATGTTAAAATTCACCAAACACCTTGTAAGTGATATGAAAAACAGGGGGATTTGAAGTTGCTGCTTTCATTTGCAAAAACAGTCCTGAAGAAAGACCGGAGGGCTATCATTTAACTGCTGCTGCTGACTTGCTAAATGAAGAGGAGAAAGTAAAAGGCAGCTCACTGCCACACTGACAGCAAGAACAAAATCACATCCACTCCTTCTGAACCCAGCAGTTAGCATGCTTTTTCTTTTTTCTTTCCTTTCATTGCTGGTTTTAATGTAATATTTAAGTTGGACCTAAAACAGACCATGGAACATTAAATCACTACCAAATGCAAATTTACCTATATATCTGAACTCCATTTTCTCCTACATTTACAAAGCAAAATTCTACCATTTGAACTGTGAGCTCCTATTGCATTTAATGGGAGGCAGCAAACTCCAGACACTACTTGGAATATACATGCACTTATCTTGTTGTTACAGGTCTCCCTCGCAGAACTAAAAGAGAGCTTTAGTACCAGACAGTATCTCTCCCGGGTCATACCCAATGAATAGTGTTGTTTGAAAGGATTATTTCAAAGGAACTCTGAAAAAGAATCTAATGACTTGCAAGCTACAGGATTGCAGCATGGGAGGAAGTAGATAATGGAATATGACAGCAATGCATTTTTCATAAACCCAGTGATTTCTATCATAACAAGAAACCCATCTATAATTCGGAGAACTCCCCCCCAGAAGGAGACCTGCACTGTTGCAGAAAGTGCACTGGAGTACGAAATGAAACAATAATGATGATGATGTTACTGATGAGTCCCACAGCTCTGTCTTCCCTTCTGTCTCACTGAGGTTCAGGAGGAGCCTTCCAATCCCCCTCTGCCTCAGCATCACTAACCAGGGAAGCTCGCAGCACACATCAGAGACCTCATGATAGATGCAGAACCCTGGAGAAGAGGCTGCTCTTTATCTGCTGAAAGTTAAGGCCTGCATCTGCTCTCAATTAGCAGGCAATTAGGGGAGTTGAAAACAAACCTGTTTACATTGGCTATGAAGTCTAAAATAATTTGTGAGATGTCAGGACAGGATATTAAGATGTTAATTATCTTGTTTCTGTACTTCGCTGCACGCAGTGAACTATCGCATCTTCCTTTCGCAGCTCTGTACAAAGTAACGGATTGATTGACCTTTGGGAGGGTAAGAAACCCCTGGAGGCTGGTTTGGATGGGAGGAGAAATTGTGTCTTACAAATAGGATGTATGGGAGACCTGAGAATAGGGCATCTTTACAAAAAAAAAAGAAAGGGTGGTTGTTCATTTTTAATTGTGAAATAATGTCATGTCATGTCATGGATTACAGCCTTCAGAGGTTTCAACCACAATTCCCACAGTAAAGGCCCAGTTTGTAACCTCATGTGAACTTCAGAAAAGGGGAGTGAACAAACCCAAAAAAGTCTGTTGCACCCCTTGGCTGGTGGGACAGTTCTGAGCCCAGCTGTCCCTCCACAAAAGCCCACCCAGGTAGGCGACTGTGGCACAGGGAGGCTGTTTGCCTCCCTTGAGCATCCTGCACAAGATATGTAAGGACAACTGTCATCTCTGAACTTCAAAGTAACATATGGGGTGGGATCCTGCTTCTTTCTGAGTCACTCCCTCACAGATATCTATTTACACCATTAACTCTTTCAGAAGAACATTCTCAATTCAGCAGCATCACCACGGTGAGGTTGCTTAAGGTTCAGGTTGTTGGCTTTGCTTGGGTCATTTCTGACCAGACACATGGAAAAGGATTTGCACAAACGTATCTCCTTGAACAGAAAATCAAAAGCAGCATTAGCATCCTTTGTTTCTGAAGACACAGAACTTGTCTCCATTAACACAATATGATACAAGAACAGTGGAATTGATGAGGAAAGTGCAGAAACACCTTCCTGGAACGTGCATTCTGTACTTTGTTTAATATAATCAGCACATTCCTACTGGCTGCCCACATCAATTCTTGCAGTGGGGTTTATTGCCATATTGACCTTATATGACACAGCCATCACATCTTATCTTTGACTCTCAAACCTAACTAAAAGCTAATTCTATTAAACAATCCACTGCAAGCTGACAAAATAACATTTTCACTGTTCCAACTAAACAACCCTGTTACCTTGGTTATTTGTGCCATGCCAACTGAGCCCTGAATTCACCCTGCCCTCAACAATTCCAAAAGCCAGGGAACAATAGTGCTCCACAGGTGCCACTGTGCCCTCTTGTGTTCTGCTTTGGGTCATCTCCTCTCTTGTCCTTCTGGGATTTTTTCACCACATGATACGGATACAGCTCTAATAAGAGCCAGGTGCTCAAGGCCCCAGGCTACAAAATAGCTTTAATTACAATATTAATAGCATTCTGCTAAATCAGAAAGAAAAAAAAAAAACACAATCAAATAGGCCAGTATTTGTGGTTATAATTTTCAATGTCCTGGTGTTTGTTTTCTTTCCAATTTTATGTTTGTTACTGGCATTTATAATGCCTAAGAGACATTCCAGAGGCTAAAATACAGGCGATGTGATCTTTGCATGATACTCCTAACTTTCCACAAAAAGAAAGAGCAGGAGGAGATGAGATCTACATTGTACCAGCCCCAGAGGTATACCCTTGAGTCTTGACCTCCCTTGATGAAAAGCAGAAGAGCTCAGTATTATTAGTATTTATTGTTATTGTCTTAATTGCTACTATTATTAAGCAGCCCATGAAATATATTAATGTAAATAACACAGACATTTGAAACACGAATTCAAGCACAAAGGAAAGACACCTCCTATTTGCCAAATATTAAACTAAATTCATTTAATACGTTCCATTAATAACTCTTGCAGATGCATTCTGCATGAGTCAGTCAACAGCAAAGGTTAGGATGAATGTGTACAGTATGGGAATGCCAGCTGGGCTCCTTGGTGGATACTTGTTATTGTAAAGATTAAAAAAGAGGGCCTGTGTTAAAAGAAAAAAAAACATTAAATTAATAAAGATTCTGCCACTAACATTCAGATCAAGCCAGTACAGTTCAAAACTCAAAAATAATCAAGCTTTTGCTGGTTCATCTGCTGTTGGAAGAAGCCTGTCCTGCAGTGGTGGGGGGAGGGAGCCACAGGGTGACAATTCTGTTCCATGGCATCAAGGCTTGGAAACACACTTCTGTTCTGCATGGTGCTGGAAACAAAACTTTTCCAACACTTTCACAGAAGCAGAATCATGGCCATGGGAATCACAGCCCTCCTGACTGGTGTCACCATGGGGTGCCAGGCAGGGATCCCCCTCCACAGCATCTCCATCTGACACAAACAAACCAACATCTCAGCATCCACTTGCCAAATCATGTCCCTTCTGCTGCTTCCATCCCTCTCAGCAACAGCAAAACCTGGGCCTGGGCATGCACCAAGCTCAGTCTGAACAACCTGGTCTAGTGGAAGGTATCTCTGTCCATGGACAGGGGGTCAGGACTGGAAGATCTTTAAGGACCCTTCCAACCCAACCCTTTCCATTATTCTGTGATTCAGTTGGTTACACTTGATGCAAGGAGCTCAGCACTTTCACTCCCAACTCTCTTGACTTCTCACTACTGAGAGTAGTAAAACATGTTTTTGTCAGTAAACTACAGTGCTGTGACTCAGCCCCTGACACACACAGGGTGCAGTTACCGTGTGTACAGTAACACGGTGCCATATTTAGAGTTTCTAACCATAACCACACTTGCAAAAACTGCATTAGATCAGCAGCCAGTTTCCCGGACTCCCACTCCTTGTTTCTGACTTCAGGAATTCAGATTATTTGTCTTGTACCAAATAAAGTTGCTTAGGAGATAAAATAGTAAGAAGGAAAAACAGAGGGGCTTAACAATTAGTTTTAATCTGCTCTGGCTTAAATAGGTAATGCATATAGCCGAAAACAGCAGATAGTAAAGACAAAAAAAACAGTAGAAAATTGAAACCTAGCATGAAAATAAATCTTTTTCCTTGATTTTTATTTTTAAACTTTGAATGTTATCCTTAGCAGCACATGAGTAGTTTGCAGAAGTGTTGGCCAATCTTCATTAACTACATTTGCCCTCACTAAGGCTGCCTGTAAATATCAGCATAAGCAAAACAAGAAGACCTACAAAGGAAGGTGTTTGAGTTCTGCACTGTGGCTACTGCTGCTTTCTACAGTCAGACATCAGGAGGGAATATTTCAGCTGGCTTAGTTCAAGATGTTTTTTCCATAAAGAAAAAAGTTAGGTGCAGTGCAAAGGCTCTTTCAGTCTGTTTATTGTTTTGGGGTTTTTTTTAAATAACGTCAGGTACTGCTGGTAGGATGAAGAAAGTCAAGAGACTCACAAAATTACACAGGATGTTTTTGGATTAGAGCGGATCAGCAGCTCATGCTTTCATTGCAAGAGAGAGTGTTTAACAGTGAGACAAGATCAAAGATACCTGTCCTGGGAAAAGAAAGGCAGATAAACATCATGAGTTAGAGAAGGTGACAAGCACTGGGAGAGGGGATCTGGGACATATCAGATAACTATGACCTCGGTCCCAAAACATCTCCTGCCTGCAAGCAAAGAGAGGCCTATACAGGTGTATTTATTATTTTGTCTACACTTGTTTCTTTCCCATGCTATTTCAGAGAGAATAATTTCAGTACCGTAGGCAACACCTGCACACAGCTGCTCCCAGGGAATTACAGGGATAACACCTGTGGGGTTGGGAGTCTAAGAAAAAAACATGGACTTCAAGTCCAAAAGGTCACGGCTGGTCCTGTGGTTTTAGGGCAGCTGCACCACAGAGCTTTGCTGCCTCGAGTACACTACCAGTGTCCCAAGCACATGACACCTGGCACAGTGGCCAGGGGAAGTCCAGTGTCTGGTAGAGCTGCCCTGGAAAGTGGGAACTGAAGCCTTTCCAGTGCCCACTCACTCATCCATTGTCGTGGACAGATGGCCCAGTACTGGCATAGCCCAATCAGTGAAGTGCTGGGTGGCTGCTGCATACAGAAACTAATTTCATCCACTCTGAAGGCAAAATGGGGCTGGAAAACTGCTCAACATATTCTTTTCTTTATTTTTTAGTCATTCTTTTGATGAATGTACATAGTTTCAGTGATGATGGGTTTTTGTTTGTTTTTTCCTTTTTTCCTTTCATTTTAAAAGAAATATTACACTATGGCTTGTGTTGGAAGACCATCTGGTTCCAAACCCTTGCCATGGGCAAGGATGCCATTCAGGTTGCTCAGGGCCCTATCCAGACTTTCCTTTAACACTCCCAGGCATGAGGTGACCACAGCTTCTCTGGGAAACCTGTGCCAGGGCCTCAGTACCCTCACAGGGAAGAATTCCCTCCTAACATCTAATCTAAATCTCTCTTTTTCTAGTTTAAACAATTGAAAACAAAGGACAACAGTAAAAATGATCATAAAAGGGAATTGGCTTTCGCCCTGTTTGGATTAGTTTAAGTGCTGGGCTCTGAAGGACCCTCTCGTATCAACAGCACTAAGAGATGCTACTGACCTGGCTCTTTTGGGTCCATTTTCAGGGCAGGGAAACAGTTGTGTCCAGCTATCCAGGATCCATCTGAGACTGAAACGAGAAATCAGAACTGTGAAAATTAAGACACTTAGCAATATTGTTATTTTATAGTAGGCCCTGGGAATCCTTTATGTGGGATCCCTTCCTTTCCACCCTCTTCTCCACTACTAAAAGCCCAGAACTGCTCTGGGTCCCCCATCAGCTCTCTGGAGGCTGCAGGTCCAGGAGAGGGGGCTGGCTGGCTCTGCCCTCACTGTTTATTTTCTGGGAAGTCAGGCTTGGTCAAGTGGAATGAATCTTGTATTCATTTTAAGAAAGTTTATATTTGACTCTGGTAGGGCTGGGGAGGATGTGAATGATAGGAAGAGGAGGGAAGGGCCAGAGATCTTATGGGGCTGACCCCACAACACCACAAGCAGCCCCATGACCAAGGCAGCAAGAAGATGAATCAAAGCACCAAAATCAAACATGCCACTTGTTGTTTTTACTTTCTTCAAAACTCAGACATGACTCTAAGGCTAAATTCAGCCCTTACTCCACAACTGACCTTGCAGCCCATGCAAAAATGTAAACTAAATCCCCAAACTTTAAAAATCATCTGGTAAACTATGGAAAAACAGTTCCTAACTTCGCAGCACAACCTGACTCATTCTGCAGCAACAATTTCTATTTGCTGCCCACACCTTTGGGATCTCAAAGTGTCATCGGCCACTGCCTGTTGCAAGAGAAAGAAAGGGGATCTTTTTTTCAGGCAGCTCTTGGAGCCATTCTGCTGGGACAAGGCACAGAAGTGGAAGTGGACAAAAAAGCTGAGCCAATCTGGACTTTGACACCAGCTTTGCACAGTTACATGAATCCCTTCTGAACTTTTTAGGCTGTACCCTGCAAGCAGGATAAAAAGTTGATGCAAATCCATGGCTTTGAATCTTTTGCAGGGCATCATTCCCTCCCGAGGAACCGTGAGGAGGGAGTGTAAGCAATCCTGCCTTGGCTGCTCACGGAGGAAGCAGTAAATGGAGATGCCCTGTACAGACTCTGCGCTCCCCATGTGGTGTAAACCAAAACCAGTTCCTGCAATCCTGTGCAATAACATAGAAAGTTTGCTGGCTACTTCTCCCATCCGTCTCCTGTGGGTATAGACTCCTGGCCTCTGAGGAAACCAAGAAAGCCATCCTTCTAGATTTATAATCACAGGGATTTATAAAGTACAGTGTTGTTGTTAGGTGCCTTGAAGTGAAAGGGGGAAATAAATAAATAAACTGCATGGGCGTTGCCACTGGAAAAAATAAAAATAAAAATAAAAATCTGATCTCAATCAACCAACCACATTTACTACTCTGCATCCACGGCCAGGCTCGCTGCATAAACCACCCCTGTCAGCCCTTCATTCTTTCCAATACTTCCTAGGAGCATCCATCTTCTTCAACGCGACATCCCTGATTTCAAAAGCCAGACACAAATTAATTCCGGGAATCCTACAGTGGGGAGACATTAAAACCCATTTAGAGGTTTCTGTGGAAGCCTCTCTCCATGCCTATTTCAGGCAGCTCAGACTCGGCATAGCATGCTGGAGCCAGCCTGGAGGAGCAGGAGGTCACAGGTCTGCGGCAGACGGCAGGGATATGCCAGGCTGGGATGAGGCGGGAACCGAGGGGATGTTTCTGTGGTAGGGTGGGAGGAGGACACTGGGCAGAGCTCTGCTCTAGAGAACTAAATTAAATATTTCTTTTATTTTCTTTTTAACTCCTTCCTTCTTAGTTAAGGCATTAAAGCTCATAGGCTTCATTTGCAGAGAACAGCTGCCTTCAAGATTTCCCCTACAGCTCTCCTAGGCTAGGAAAATAAGGGGAGAAAAAAAAAAAAGGAGAGGGAGTTGAGCCTCAGTGTTCAGAAGGAATATGTCTAACACATTTTCTGGGGCCTGAAGAAGGAAAGAGGCTTCCTAGATGTTTGGGGGTTTAAATTACCTCTCAGGGTTAGGTGTTAAGTAGCATCTCTCCTTCTGACATGTAAACATTTATATTGTTAAGTACTTTGCTGGTTCTGGTTTTTAATGACTGTGTTAGGATGTGCAGAGAGCTGGGAGGATGGGGACAGGGACCTGCCTCCTGACTCACCTGGCCCCAGACAGCAGGATCCACAGGTCACACATCAGCTGCGCTGTGGTTGCCCAATTGCACTTTAGCCGCTGGCACTGACCACCAGAGCACATTTTTTTTTCTCTCTAGCTCATTAAAATCATGCATTTTGTCAATAACCCCACCTATTTTTATATTAATTTTATGGGGATTTTTTTTTTTTCCGGGTATTGTCAAACCTCGCTTCAGACAGTCCGTGGGTAAAATAAACGTTTCCTGAAGACACATTTCCTTCCTTTGTGCTTCAGAAGAGGAAGAACACCTTGTCCTAAGCGGATATGGTGAAAGGTTTGGGTTGTTTCAGGGAATTGACCATCATTTGTAGCTAAGCTCATACCTTCATTTGTGAGTTACCTGCTATTTTTAAGAGCAGACAAGAGTACTCAGTGCCATGTTCACCCTTTAGGACCAGAGTTGTCCATACCCAACATCTGCCTCCAAACTCCCTGCACATTTCGCCTCCTTTGCTTGGATCCACACCCTCTTCTGCAGCCGATATTGGTGAACATCCCCCACCTTCAGCAAAGACCAAACCCAAATCTCAGCCCTGCCAACTGCCCTGGTGCTGGGCTACATTTGATCCAGCCACTAACACTACGATTATATTGGTTTATGTCCCTTCAAGAACTACAAGCTGAAGCCAACATGGTCAACTGGTGCTCAGGGAAAGCAGCTGGTGATAAGAAGACAAGAATATGAGTTGCTGTGTTACAGCTGACATCCTCCTCACAACAATACAACACACTGGTATTTTCAGTATGGACAACAACAGAATAGCCATTTTCCATGGGTGAAGATGGATAAAAGAGTATTATTTAGAACTCCTTGAGTGCTGGGATTCAGACAGTTCATTTAGTAGCTTTTAGAGCTCCATTAATGTTTTTCACTGTGTTGGTCAAGGACAAGAATTGTTCTTGCCCTTTATACAGACCTGTATCTTACTTTTGGCAATTCCACTTCAGCTAGTTACACCTCACTTTCCAAACTAAGCCAGGAGAACAAAAAGAGCTATTTTCCTTCTTACACACCTGGGGCTAAATGCTTCTTGACCATAACAGACATGAACTACTATTAGAAATCTGCCTTACAGACCTTACCTATAAATGCTTGAGAAGACAGGTTCAAAAGCAACATTTCAGGGATCAGAAACCAAATGCAAAGGAACAGAAACTAAATTCCTTGAAAGATCTATAAGAAAAAAACACAACAAACACATTAATTATTTAGCAAAACTCAGATGTCCACTAATGGCCACTTAGACAGCATTTTGGCAGGATATCCTATCTACTGTACCACTGTTGTATCCCTGTAGCTGCATGTTTTGCTTTGGTGTGTTTGTTATTCGTTTCTCCTGCTCCTGCCATTGGGGTGAGGCTCTGCAGTTCCCTCCCTCTTTCTAAGTGGCCTCTATTACCATACCCACCCCAAAACCCAGCACCCGAAAAGCCTTCCATAGATGGCTGAAAAGCAAAGTGAAGTCATCAGCCCTGAGGAAAAAGGAGCTGTGGCAGATATTAATTATTTTTATGCTGTAAATGAGTGAAGCCTCATTTTACTAAATTATGGGATCAGATCTTCATCTCCCTCAGCCATCAGAGCTTCATAAGGTGTTGGAGATCAGAATCTGGCCAATGAACACAGAAAGCTTGGAGCAGTCATATTGCATGCTCTTGGGTGCCGCCTGCAGGCTTTAGAACTGCAGAAGTAATTATTCCAAATCAATACAAAATAGAGTCAATTGTGGAATAAAAAGGGGACTTATTACACTAAAATTCTAGGGAAATCAAAGATTGAAAATATGAGCATTTTTTTAATCAGTTTTGCATAATCAGAAGCTGAGATAGGCATTTTTTTCTCACAATGAGTCTACATGATGATTTAAACCCAAAAAGTAAAATTTAATAAAGAAGCCAGAGGGCCATAAACTCACCCATATCAGCCTGGGAGGAAACAGGCACAGGAATATGCCCAGATGTTGCTCCCACTAGCACAACATCGTGCATTGATGAAGCCTGACAGACTTTCAGCCAAATAAATGGCCTTGAGGAACCTCATTCCAGCCCCAAAAGATAGACCACATATGGAGACTTAAAAAGGTGCTGCTATTTTCAAGCTCTTTTCTTCCTTTTTTTTCCCCCATTCATTTTTGTAATTCTTCATGCTTCTTGGACTACAGAAATCCAGAGGTTCTGGCTTCAGTGTCCACAGACAACCTCACCAAAGGTGTGAAAACAGAGAAGGAACAGCAATGTGGCACCTGGACGCATGGGTTGGAGCTACCTGCCCATGGCCAATGGTTCTCCTGGAGGTCTGGCATTATTTGTGCCTTCCTTAACCTCTTTGTTCGCTGACTTTTTCATGAGACCTCGGCACAGTTTCCCAAAAGGCTCAGCATTTGTTCTGGCAGCCATCCATATTTTGCTTCCTCGCAGTCCTCTGGGTCTGAGGCTGCTGCTGTCTCCCCTTCTGCTCCCAGTCCCACCACTTCCTCCCCTCGTCCCATGCTTGAGGTACCACTCAGCTCATAATGACCCAGTTAAACAAATACAGGTTGTTTGTTTATGGAGCACATTGCACACTCAGAGTCAAAAACAGCTCAAAGGGGATGTGGGGGCCTCCCAGGTTAAGTAAAAGTAATTTCTGATATGAGGCTGCCTGAGCCTTCCTGGGGATGTGGGGTTTGCCCTGTGCATGTGTGTGCAGGGGCTGGAGGGAATGGCAGCACCTCCTGCTGCCCACCTGATCCACTGGGGACAGAGGAGGGTGGTGGGGAAGGATACAGAGTCCCTTGCAGCAGTGTATGGTCCATTCTCAGTTGTGAAACAGGTGAAAAATGGAAGGTAAAACAGAAGGGGAAGGAGTTAAAGCAATTCCAACAGTGGAAATATTAATTTACCTTTTCTGATGATCTCAGACCCAGTGCTGGATCCTGGCTGTTTTGATCTGTGACATCGATGGCCATTAAAACTTAGCTTTCCAAATCCTATGTTCTTATGAAAAAAGAAGTTTGTCCTATGTCCCCCTTCCTCTGGAAATGCATACTCATTTCTATAAAGAACGATAGATTTTGTTTCAAAATAGATCTAAAATAGTTTTCATGTTTTTGCCAGCTAGATTCAAACTGCAAGCACTGATTTGGTTTTAAAATTTATAGAATCATAATAAGATCTGAAGGCTACTAGTTTACTGGTTGTTTTGGGATTTTTTTTAAACTGTATAACTGTAGGTTATATTTCTTGTATAAACATGAAAGATAAAGAACAAAAGGAGGGGAAAATAGATCAGATCAGCCAGAAATACAGAACTGGTAAGTCTATAAGAAGACTATATTAATTTTAAACCCCCTCCCCCCCCCCCCCCCCCCCGAAGAAGTGAAGCCTTTCACTACTCTAAGAATTTTTCATGGCAATTGCTGCATTGTCCACCCGATTATATTTAACTTAAAAAAAATAGCACTTCAAGAATACATTTTAACCATCACTCATAAAATACAGTCTTTTCTCCTTTTCAGTGCTTTCTCTCATATGTCAAAGTCTCTGCCAGAAGTTCAAGGCCCTTCTCATTGAAAAAGGAAGAAGGGAATGAGACACAAGCGTGAGCGAGTGTAGAGGGGGGGATAGAAAAAGGAGGAGAAAGGAACAGCCCTGGCACAGCAGAATTGGGAACGGTTCAGTGTCCTGCTGAAAACCTCCAGTGGGAGCCACTGAAATCCATCAGTGTCCCAAATGGCTGGTCAGCTGAGGTTTATAGAGGAGCACAGGGAACAGCAGTTGGGCTGGGCACTGGCTGGCAGGACAGGGGGTCTCACAGCAGATGCAGATCCCGGCACTGTGAACAGGCAGGAGGCAAAACCAGCATCACACACCACCTGGGTCCATCCCTGGCAGGGTCTGGCTGCACATTGGGATTGACACAGAGATGGGCAGGGGGAAAAGAAATTGCCAATTAGCTTTTAAATATTAATAAGACACTGAGTGATATTTTGTTTCTGGTTCAGGCTGAAGCCTCTCTCTCTCTCTCTCTCTCTCTCTCTCTCTCTCTTCTTCCTCTAGAAAGAACACCAGCCAAAACTCTCCAAAATATGGCCATTCCTCTGTATCTTCTCTTCTAATTAGGAGACTTTTCTTCTGCAGAATGAAGAACTAGATCTAAAACAGATTTAGGGAAAGCATTGTTATTGCTTTTCTTCTCTTACAGAAAACCAGAAACCTGAGTGTTAACATCCATGTGAGAATGTGTGGGTGCAAAGAACAGGGATTAAAGGTCTGTCTTTATGGAGTATTTTTATTTCCAGAGGATCCCAGTGGCCTCAGCACCACCAGTAACACTGAAGAGTTATGAGCTCACAGTGAGTAAAAGATAGGCAAAACACCATGAAAAGGTCCAACGGACCCAACAATGTCAAAAACATCAACAGCTTCACAAGTGAAGCTCATTAAAAAAAAAAAAAAAGCCCTACAAGAAATTAGGAAATAAAAACACCTGTGAGGCTGCTGCCATGAACAACACAATGATAGTCAACAAAAAAATAAGAATAAAACATTTAATAGATGTATCACCCACTTGTGAAAGGCAGGGAATGATTGGGTGGTGCCCAGGAGGCAGTTGGATAACATCACTGTGTGACAGGCTTCAGAAAATGAAGTGCTGTATCAATGTGACACTTGAGGGGATATTTTGAACAGGAAGTTGTTTAGAAATGGGAGCAGAAGAATAAATATAATGGCAATGAGAAGGAAAACAAACCCATAGTGTCATTTTTAACTAGATAAAAAAAATAAATAAAAACTGGCATTTAGAGCAAAACTGGGAAGTGTTGGCTTCCTTTTGTATACAGATTATTTACCGTTGCTTCCACACTATATATTTACATAAATGCCCGCACTATATACTTAAATAGGTGCAACAAGAGCCCCAAACAGTGGAGCAAACACTCACACACAGGCTCCATAGAGCTTTCACGATGGACTCCAATGGACTATATCTCTGTGGGTAGGTGCTGACTGCCTGTGCTTGCTCCATCAGCATTCCAGCCAGTTCCAAGCCCTGGGGCTGTATCAGCCCAGCACCTTCCCTGAACTGCTGAGCTCAGATCCCTGAAAAGGCCTGTTAGCACAGGGTCAGTGCCATGGCACAGGGCACGTCAGAGTAAACCTCCCTTTTACCTCAGCTTGTTATGGATCTGGTCAAGGCTGATCTTGTTTCTTTTGAACTCAGTAGGAAAAACCTGGTATGGGAGAGGATCAGATCTATTTCGTAGTCTCTAGCTCCTTCTAAACACCAGATTATCCCCATGCAATGCAACCTGAAGTCCTCCACTCTGACCAGTCCCATTCCTTCAGCCACTTGGTTTTAGTCTCTGGAGTTCATATCATGGAGTCCCAGCAGCAGCCAAAACAGCTGCCAAAATCTTGGGAATATCTGCCTTGGAATCTCCACTACTGTGCGAAGCTGCTGCTCTCCAGTTTGAGATTTGTGTTTGCAAAGGAAATCTGTCCAACAACAACATCGAGAGAGGAAAAAAGGAGGAAAAAGGGCTTTATATAACAGAATTAACAGAGCTGTTGCAATAGTAACGTGTAGTTAACAGGCAACTTTTCCTCCTCTTTTTCTATCCCCACCCCAACCTTCTCCTCTAACAGCAATTTCATTTGTTTTTGTTTCCAAGCTTCTTTTACAGGCCACTCACACAGCCCCCCCTCCCTTTGTCTAATTTGGATCTCGAACTTCCATGCAACAGACTCTTGCTGTAATTGTAAATCTTTTTATGGCCCTTCTGCCTCTGAACTGTAAAAGCAATGCCACTGTAAGCTGCCTAAATGGGTCGTAAATCCACTTAGTGCACTGAATGGGGAAAAAAGTTTTTAAGGGAAAGAAGGGGCGAAAAAAAAAAAGGCAAACTAAGGTGGCTGGAGGGACACGGGAAAAAAAACCCCAACAACCAAGAATGTATTTGCTAAATGGAACCAAAATAACAGGAGTCAAAGGGAAAATATGAATGCTGGCGGGGTGGGGGGTGGGGAGGATGAAATAATGCATCTTGGTGCTAAAAACAAACTGTTTCTGCAGGGCTGTGCAGTTCATTAACAGCCATTTACGGGAGGACGCTGGTTGCCCTCTCCACTCCTCTTGGCACCAGCAGGATCTGGTAGCACCAGGAGAGTCTGTGAGACTCCTAGCAGCTAATAGACTCTCTTTTTCCACTGGGTGGTCCACGGACTGGTATCTGGGTCTAATTCTAGCTCTTTTTGCCTAACTCTCAGGCTCTGTGCCTCAGTTTATTCCATCCTGCAAATAGGAGATAAAGATATTCCCCTTATTCATAAAATGTTTTGAGAGCTGCTTAAATGCCACCAGGGAGGGGCTGAACTGATTCCTGTGGCAGTCAATAGCAACAGTTTAATTTGTTTCTGTAGAGGCAGAGCTGGCCCAAAACGGGACACTTTTGTCTATGTAATTTATTGCATTTATCACCATGGTATCTGAGCTCTAAGAGTATTATCCAAATTCCACTGAATTCACTGAGTGTCTTTCCACTGCTTTCAATAAGTTTTGGATTTGACCCCAAAGTCACAAAAAAAAAAAAAAAAAAAAAAAAAAAAAAAATCCAAAAAAAACCCCCCAACCCCAAACCTGAGGAATATGTCAAAAGAATGTAAGTGGGTGTGAGGTGAAACTGAGGAGTTTGGAGACGGGAGTATGCAGAACAGTAGCTATTTAAAGACCAAGTTTGCTACTGAGTGTTCCCTTTTAATAGGGTTATATAAATACATTCCCGTCTCCATACATGTGGAAAAACAGGCAGCGAGGTGAGACTCTATTGCTTTATTCCTTATGGGAAATATTGTGCATAAGCTAAACCACCTCTTCCCCTTTCCTCACCCACCACCCACGGTCCCTGGAAGCCTTCAGCAGCTGTGTACGGTGTGAAGAGGCACATCCGGGAGCAGCGGGAGAGTTAAAAAGTTCACAGCCCTGCCCTTAAAATAAAGCCCCTGTTTTCACTGCGTTCTCACTTCGCACTGTAGACTTGATCTGAGTTTTGGCACTCAACATGTCAGAATGGGAGGGGAGACTGCTTATGCCTTTTTATTATTATTATTATTTTACTGGTCTGCTCCCTTGCAAGGAAAAGAGGAGGGGAAAAAATGTTCCTGCCTGGCTCTCTGCAAAGACCAAAGACCAGAGGAGTTTCAGTGCAGCTGCCTTGGGCCAGGTGTGTCCCCTGCAGAAAGTCACTGCCCAAGTGGGCACCAGTTGGCATCTCAATTCCCATCCTCAGGACAGAAAGCCTGTGGCCAAACCCTCTCTTTTTCACCACTGCAGGGCACTGACCAATAGCTCAGTTCAGGAGATGGTGATACTATAACTTAAAAGAATCCTAGTAAAATGATGGAAATCTTTGACTATGAAAAGTGGGGTCTGCACCTGGATAGCAATTATGTTTCAAAGGAAATCCATCTGGTATTTTATTGCTTATTTTCTCCATGCACTCTGTGTACAGGAACAATACAAGGGCTGGAATATTTCATACAGGGAGACTTCCAAAAAGCTGTTTACACCCTGTCAGGCCAATAAGCCACACAGATTTTTGCAATAATATATCAATTATGGGTAACAATTGGAATACACACTTTTTTAAAAACCTTCCTAAAAACATTGGCATGGATCCTTGGAGCAGGCAAACTCCAGCAAACTCCATGAACCTCATATACACAAAAAGCAGTTAAGCCTTCAGTGTCTGGGAAAATCAAGGGAAGTTTATTTTTGCCATCAACAGAGCTAGAGCAATCTGCTGCACTGAGGATTGAACCCTGTCTACATCTATGTTGGGGAGCAGGACACAGATGTCACAGGGTGAAACACAAGACAGTTATGGGGGGGAATCCTCTGGCCAGGTGAGAACAAGCTTCAAGATGAGAACTTTGTGTTCATGTATGAACAACACCAGGCTTGAGCTGGATTCGGCCTATCCATGTGCAAACAATCACCCCTGTATATTACAAAGAGCACATTTTGAAAAGAAAACTATATAAGGTCTATTAGAACTGGGTACCATCTTTAAAGACCCTGGGAATGTAATAACAGTCTTGAAATAAAATCACATACAGCCAGAGCGACCTGATGACAAGGCAACCTCTCCTTCATTGCCAACTCAAGTGATTCTGTTAATTCTAGTGAATATATCACAGGTCTCAAGATGACTGATGCTTTCATGACTGCCTTGGCCCCAGCCATCAGGTGATTGTTATGAACCTCAACTTTCATTTTTTTTAAGTTTTAGCTGTCACCTTTCAAAGAAACATTACTAAAAATAAAAAATGAAAACATAAAAGTAAGAAAGAGGCAAAAAAGTAAGGTGAGGCCTATGTAAAAACAGAAGACAGAGTAAAAAACAGTATTATAGTAATTATTTCTTACCTACCCTGAACTTTTAGTGGTGATGTTTGACGGCTAGAGTAGAGGTTACTGGCTGGCTGACAGCAGCAATGTTACCGTAAATGAAACCCATGCACCAGAATTTGGCTATAATCTACATTTGCTTTAAATTTGTGCAACCTCTAGTACAGAACTAGGAAATAGTCACAGATTTAATTCACTTTTCACTTCTGATGCTCTCTGCATATTGTGGGGGATATGGTTTTGGCAAGGAGTTTGCATTTATTAGCACATATAAATTTACCAGGAATGTTTGGTCTTGCTGTTAAAGCTCAGATCTAGAAGACAGGAGTATGTCAGAAGCTGAGTGTCATTTTTAAAAGCAAGCTTCAAACCCATGTATTTTTGTTTAAATACTTCACAAGTAAACCAACTGCACCCAAAAGAGTTGAGGAGGCAGAAAGCAGACATGACCTGAAATATTCTTTTTAAAAACTTATTTAATTATTTATGAGACTTGGAAACCTTATTCATGATTTCTATATATTTGGAATTGGAAATACCACTGTTAGCTGCTCGTCATTGTTTCACATGCCATCCCCCCAGTGCAAGGACAGATTTCTGTCTCCCAAACTAAACTGGAGGGCAGATTTATTAAAATAACTTGCAGAGCCACAGTTCAGCAGCTCAGGTCCAACAGAAGATGTTGGCACTTGGTCTCTTACCTACTCCTTCTGTGTAAACGTCAGTGCAGGCATTGCAAGGCTGAGCATCCCAGGGCTGTGTGGTGAAGATTCAGGCATGAGATTTTGCCACAGACCATCCAGTGCGACCCTGGCTGACACAGATAAGCCCAGGCCCTGTGGGAGAACTGCATGCCAAGGACCTGGACCTTGACCTCTTCTGCTTGAACTCCCAGCTGTGGCATGGAGGAAACAGCATTGCTAAGGCACAAACCACTAACAAGTGTGTAATTAATGTAACTGAGCCCAGGCCATCATGACACCACACTGGGGCAGCTGGGGATGCTGATATAGACTCACCTTAGGATAGTTTATGTGTCTGATGAACAAAATGTTGTGCAGAGATACCAATTCAGGAACTTGGACCAAAATAGGGTGAAGAAACAAAATGTGGACCCTCAGACTTGAGAGTTGACTCCTCCTCAGACCATTTGGGTATCACAGCCCAGAGGGACAACAGCACCACAGTAACATCACACTGGAGAGAACAAAATTGCAACAATATTAAAAATATTCTTATTTCTGAAGTTTTCAAAATGATATTCAGAAGTGTTACACTTCAGAAAAGGGCATTTTATTCTTTCCTTAAGCAGGTGCAGAAAACAAAAGAGATTTGCATAGAAATTTGTGCCTAGCTGTGAAATGTCTCTTTATTTCTGCTTGCTTTACTTTACTCCTCTTGCCAATATTTAGGATGAGAATTTATATTGGGGTCAGCCTCAACTTTCTTGTTCCTGTCAGTTTATTTTGGATCAGATTCCTAAATTCACATACACAGACTGAAGCAACTATTTACATCCACACATAACCTACTCGTGCTATTGAAGAGAAGCTTCCTCTCAGCTTGAGGAGAATCTGCTGTCTGCAAACTCAGAGCCACCACCTCTGACTTGGCCTGTGGGGGAGTAGGGAGAAATGCAATGAGGTGCAGAATTCCAATACGTCCCTCTGGGGTGACAGGCATCCAATTTCCAAGCAACCATTAAAAAGTCCATATGGAATTCCATCCTTAATATGAAGCAACAAGAAACAGGAAAAACCCAGTGGCGAACACATGCTGTGTGTTACTCCTGCCTGCGGGCTTGGGCCAGTGTCTGAACCTTTCCAGGTGCTCTCTTCTTCACAGAGCATGAGCTGTGAGGAGGTTCAGCACACTTGGGGTGCTTTTGCACTCTATTATTATTACTTTAACTAAGAAACTAGCTGCTTGGTCCATTTGAAAAGGGTACAGCTTTGAGACAGATGTGAAAATATTCTGAAAACATGACGGTCAGGCAGTGGAACACATCCAAGATTATATGAAACATTAAGCAAGAGAATGGAAAACATTTATTTTCCCATCTCATATTCCACCACAAACTTGGCTTTCACAAGCTTGTCTTCCTATCTGCATTATAACTGAATGCTAATTGTGTTTTCTTACATAGTTTTTTTTTTTTTTTTTCTGTAGATCAAAAAAAGTTCCAGTCTAGAGTCTCCCAGTTCATACCAAAAAGTTGTTTTCCCCACCTCTGGCATCAGCTGAGCAGCCAGGAGCCAGCGTGCAATGCCAGAGACACTGATGGACTGCAGGGACGTGCTGCAGCCCATGGACCCCTGGAAATGAAGATGAAATGAGGCTCAGTTGTGTGCAGCACATTGATAAGATTTTGGCCCCCATTTCAGTGTGACCCAACAGGTTTAAATTGCTTCATTTCTCAGCCAGCCAAGAGCAAATGGGTGGTAGATGTGATATGGCTGTTCAGTGGAAATCAGCCTTGATTGATTTACCTTCTCCTCCTCGGTAGTGTACGGGCTCAGCATGTAGCTTGGGCACATAAATTACACAGAAAAAAACCTTTCATGGTTGTGTAGTCTATATGTGTTGTCACACCATCAGAGGAGAAGCTTTTATGAAGTATTAGCTCTAAGTGTATACAGAATAGAAATGATCATTTTTATTTGCTTGACAAAAGCTAAGTCACATTTCAAAGCAATAATTTTGAGTTAGAATCAAGTAGAACCCAGTAACTTTGATCATTATTTTTTTTTAGGGAAAGAAACAAACAAACAGAAAATGCTGCTGCTGGTTATAGAAACAACAAGAGAATTTTTAGGAATTTTATTTGGTTTCTTGAAGACTAGTAAGAGCTGTGAAAATCAAAAAGAGTTTTCAGTTTTCATTAGCAAGATTTCAGCAGTCTGGGGTTTGCTTTTGCCTTTTTGAAAGAAGATACAGAGATGTTTCATTTAAATGTGTTTGAAAAAAAAAAAAAAAAAAAAAAAAAAAATTTAAATTGCTACCAGCACTGCTACATTGTTATTTCTGGGGGATGAGTAACAATAGATTGGAGAATTATTCACAGGAATCATTTGGGTGATTTATATACTTTACTGTGATTGGAACAAGGACATTCAGGCTGTAATACCCACAGTGCTACCCCCAGATGGGTGAAGTGTTGAGAACAGCCACTTGAACCCAGACTAAAAAGAGCTGTGATTAAAATCTGGGAATAAACCTTCAAGAAAAGGGGTGGTTTTACCTCGGGTTTGTACAGCACATGGGAGCAGGGTCCTGACTCCAGACTGCATTTCCCAAAGGACACAGCACTGACAGTCACACAGATACACAGACTGGCCCCTGAGCAGGGTCTCTGCTCGAGCCTGGCTGGAATGCACGGGAGAGAGTCTGACTTTGGTTGGGAGAGGCTGTGAGAGGGAAAGGGAGGAAAGGATTTTGCAGGCCTATGCTTAATATTCATTAAGATCAGGCTTTAGATAAGGTAATTTTGGACAAAAATGCAAGGTGAGATTTTTAGATTATGTGTTTAGATTACCCCAGCTTTTAGGGCACCCAGAGTCCACTCATCTCTAAGTAATATGTCTCAATTATTTATGTAATATGTCTCTTATTTTCCATCCTTACACTAAAAACTTCAAAGTTACCCCAAATGGGACAACTTCTGCTTTTCCTTACCCAAGCCAGCTGAAGGCAATGGAGATTATCGCCCCTCCCTGGGGAAAGTCACCATCACAACATCTGAAAATTAACAGTTCCTAACAAAATTCCACTCTTCTTATCAGCTTGGTGAAGAAAGAAGGGAAGTTAATATATTTTAAGCATAAAATATTACTCATCTGATGTGATATGAACACTTGCAGCATGAAGACCATCCTTGTAAACCACTGCCAGAAATCCCTGCCAGTCTTGCAGTATCCCAACCAAGGCCTTCCCCAAATCCACTAGCATAAAAAACCCACTTAACCAATATAAGGCAATATATAACAACATAAGAATAATATATAATAACATATATAAGAAAGATACAAAGCTGTTAGAGAGTGCTCAAAGGAGGCTACTAAGGTGGTTAAATGGTCTGGAGGGGCACTGAACAGGCTCTCCAGGGCAGTGGTCATGACCCCAAATCTTCCTGACTCAAGGAGCATTTAGACAACACTCTCAGGCACAGTGTGGGATTGTTGGGGTGTCTGTGCAGGGCCAGCAGCTGGACTTTGATGATCCTTGTGCATCCCTTCCAACTCAGAATATTCCGTGATCTGTGAGTTTTCCCACCCAAAGCGAAGCACTGAGCAAAGCACACCTGCCATAAACCTCAGGGCGTTACCGGCTCTCAGCACAAACAGCTGGGGGATGATGTATGGGGATGTCACCAGCTCCCTCCCCTCGTGCACATGCCCCTTCCCCCTATTTCAGGCATTTTTTATCAGCTCCAGTGACTCAGTTGTTAAACCTCTCCCAGCCATCCAGCTGGATGACAGCAGTGAGTGGCCGAAGGGGATGGGAGGCTGGAGGAGGGAGTCAGGAGCCGGGCATAATTAACGGGACAATTGAATGGGTTATGCCTCTCTGATTTCAATTAACCTCTGAACTTGGCAGTGACAAGATCTCATGGTTACCAACCAACTTCAGCAAAAACCAGATGTGATAACTGGTTAATCCAAGATCTCAAACAGCCTATAGCTGAAATTGACGAGTCTCTTCTCACACCACTTAATGCTCACCAAAAGAAAAAGGAGTAACCGTGGAGGACCTGATTATTATACAAGAGCTGGAGTCTGATTTATTCCTATTTTGAATCAACAGAAGAATTCATTAATGGGAGGAAAATGAAGTCAAAAACCCAAAGAAATATATTAATGACATTAAGGACACAGGCATTCAAAGCTTGCAAAACAGATCAGTGTATACAGACAGATAAATAAAAAGAGATCTTTGTTCAAGAAAGACTGAGATAAGAACAGAGCTCACATCAGAGAAGAAACCAATCTAGCTATGTTAAGAGCAGAGCTTTCCATTATTTACTCATGTATTTTAGAAATCACTTTTTAGTTTTAAAATCAGCCCAGTTTTAGAGTTTGAATACAAGAGGCTTTTTTTTTTTTAATTCCATAAGAACTACAAAGACGTCTAGCTTACAATAAAGCTACAACTAAAAATTAATATGAATCAAAAGAATGCAAATTTTTAAAATTAAACATCTTTTGAGTTCTTCTACCTTTTAAATTCAGAAACTAGAGAGAAAAATCCTAGTTTGTTTGTCTTTGTTTTCCACATAATCTTTTCACTTAAGATTTTGACCATTTCTGATTAGGGGAAATAGATTTAATTCTGCTATTAGTTATAGGGCCACAATGGCTAGAGAATAACTTAACACTTTGTGTATTGGCTTAAATGAACTTGTCTTTAATATTTAAGAAGCAATAAATGAGAGCCAAACCTGAATTTATGACAGCAGACCCTGCACTGTCACGTAGCTGCAGCTACAGCACCAGGTATGAGAGACACTGAAGGGTATTCAAGCAAGACCAAAGGCTACAATGCAAAAAAAATTATAAATACCAGAAAATGTGACCAGACTCATAACATTTCAAACAGATATGTTACTTTATATGTGATAGCAAGACAATTTGAAAACAAAATCAGCATTCATGATATGGATAATAAACCTTTCTTTACAAAAGCATTAGCTAAAAATATCAGTTTGAAAAGAAAAAAGTGCAGGAAGACTATGAATTCATTAAACAAAATCCACTGAACAGTGCAGACTACTGTCAGTCACTTCTAGGACTTTGTTAAGCAGTTCTTCATAGCTTAAATAGCACAATTCATCAAAATAATTGCAAGCCTGCAAATCCTTTATTCATAACAGTAAATAACCACATCTATTAAGTAACTTCTTGTAACATAAATATCACTATCCAGCCTGATAGTATCATGTGTTTTTATCCTAATGGATTTAAAGCACCTGCAGTAAATAAGAGCCAAAAGTCAAAGCTTCTTTAAAGCAAAATATCCCACTTTTAACATGTAAGAAATTCCTTTTAGACACTTGAAGATGCCCCTGTTACAGCAGACTGTAGGAATGCCCTTCAGCTCCTTACATGTTACTAACCCTGTCTAATAAAGCCTCATGTCCCAGTGATAGAAGCATCTGGCTCTTCTTCCTAAATCAATAATATTCAGCAGAAGTCCCTTCTTCCAGCAGCAGCATAAATTATCAGATATATGCAAATAGACTTACTAATGTTAATTGCCAGGGCTGATTGGTGATTAATTTTTTGATTATGATCAATCATTCCATACGAATTTTAATAAGACATTCCAGGCAATCTGCAAATTGATAATAATTAGGGACCCCAACCGGTAACGCATCCACAGCCAACTCGAACACATCCCTGTGACTGAGTGTGTTCCTGCGAGCAACATTCTCCAGTCTGCGAGAGAAAAGGGAATAATCAAGCCCTCTGGATGGGATCATATCATATCATATCTAACAAGAAGTGCCTTTTTTTAGATTTTTAAGGTAAGCTGGCCTGTGGCAGCCTGTAACAAAACTGGCCACCTTCTTTGCGTCCCTCATATTGTTGGAAATTAAATAGGAGTTTCACTTACAGCACAATGCTTTGGAAGCACTACCCCAATTCTCAGACTTCCAGCTGGGAAAACAAACGCAGCACCCTGAAAAATCCAACTGAGGAACATTTCTTAGAGCAGACTTGCCAGACCTGCAGAGAACATGGCCAAAGGCATGATACAATCAGAATTTCAGGCCCTGCAAACTAAAAAAGGGCCGAACAGAAGGTTCATGAGATCTCTCTCTTTTTTTTCCTAGTGCAGAGCAGGCAGCAGCCTTAAATTTCTAGCAACAAGAGGAATGTTTTCCCTGTGTGACACTTGTTTGTGTACTTCAGGGGGAAAGTTCAGATGTTGCTGTAAATGTAACAGCTCAAAATGCAACATGATTAATAATATTTCCCTTACAAGGAATTCTCTTGCAAACATAAATATCCTCATACAACACTTTAAACCCAAACACTGTGTAGGAGCCAGAAAGTGCAAGTGACTGGATGGAAAAAGACATGAAGGTTTCCAAACTTGCAGAACAAAATGGACAGAGAGACTTTGACACCTGCAAAGAGGAGCTTAAGAGTCATCACCTGCTGTCAGAAATGAGTGAAATGCAAGTGAAGGGTGTAGAGGGGAGTAAATTAAGAGCATGTTGGATCTCAGCACTGCCCTGTCATGTTCAGCTACTATCCAAGCTTTTGAAATTCCTGTCTCCATGGCCTAAATTCTGATTTGCACAAAATACTCCTCTTTATGTGTCAAGAATGTGCAAAGGAGTTTGAATATAAATGAGGTTAAATCCCTGAGGTCTACAATTCTTCCAGTTCTTTCAGTGCTGCCAAATGGACCATTTTATGATGAGGTCCCAGGTATTTGCTCTTTTATTTGAAGAGCTTGCAGTTAGTGCAGTTTAAGTAGCTCAGCTTTTGTTTTTATTAAAAAGACAGAGTAGGATTAGCCACAACTTTCATGCTAAATTTTCTGAACAGAAGTTACATTTCAGGTGAATGTTATTTTGCACAGGAAATACCTTCTTCCTAAATACGCCATCTTTTCAACAAGACGCCAAAACGTGGTTTTTACAAAAAGTGGAGCTTTAAGTGAAGCTTTTAAACAAATCGAAAAATATTTTCCTTTCCTCCTAACAATTTCATTAAGAAAAACCCCCAAACCATAAAGAAGTGTATTCTTGCTTTCTTTCCTAGATAGTAAACAAGAAATGTTTAAAAGTGGCATGTGTATACCTGAGCTTTTTAACTATAAAAGGCCTGCTTCTATTCTTGGCTTAATCTTAAAATTCTCAGCCAGTTCCAAGATTTTTAAAGAGTTATAGAGGGAATTGAGTGGCCACAGCAAGGACAGCATCACAAGGAATAAACAGAGGTATGTACCAAAGATATTTATCTTAGACTAAACCAGCCCAATTATTTTCTAGTTGTCCCAGCTCAAAAACTCCCCTCTAGGCAGGGGAACAATTCTACTGTTAAAGTGACATCTTTGATAAATAAGTTAGGTCCTTACTTTTTAAGTTAACATTCCATTAATTTTATCTTTTTTTTTTTTTTTAATTCTGCATATTTTCTTACACCAAATAAATTAAAAAACCCTTAAGTTCCCTTTGCAGCTGAGATCCCTCACTGTTCCCTTTATAAATCTCGTTCAGAAAAACTGAAATGCTGACAGGTTTCTTGGATTTGGTCTGTCATTCCTCTCCAGCTCCTCGCACTTGTACAATTCACAAGGTCATGAGTACAAAATGTGCTTGTTAACTTACACAAGAATAAAGCTGTCAGATGGGCTGAGGGCTTCTTGTGTACCAGTTTAGTGAAATATGATTATCCAAGCTGTAAAATGGATAAACCTATTAAATTAATAAATCTGCTGCCCTGAACACTACGACTGATGTCGTTGCCTTACCTGCAAGGCACCTCTTCTTAAATTAATACTTGATAAAGGAATAAATCTTTTAAAGACACACACTAAAGCTTTGCATTGAAGAGTTATCTTTTGTGTTACAAACTGTAAGTACTTTCCACTGCAGTGGATGTGAGAGAAAATGAATTCCAGAAAAAGGAAAGGAATCTTAGAGAAATGTTATTACCCAGCTAATACTGTGGGCTGCTTCTTATCTGCACACAACTAATCACATCCCTGTTTCTTTTTTTATTCTAATGTGTGAGTGGATTTTTAGTGCTCATGAAAGTGAAGGATAATTAGTAGAGTAGTGGATAAAGTGGAAGGGCACTGCCTTATCAAAGGCAGATTGGGTCAGCTACACATGGGCAAAAGAAATCATGATTCTCTCCTTTTGGTTGCTTTGATTTATTACTCTAAAGGTCCAACAATGAAGTTTCACATCAGGGGAGAGAGAGAGAGAAAAAGAGTTTCAAAGGGTTCATCCTTCTTGACTTCTTAGAAAGCCTTTAGCATATTGTGTTTGTTAGGGCACAATATCGCTGTTCTTTATTATTGTTAATAATAATCTACTACACAGACACCCTCACAGAAACAAAAAAGCACTCTACAAGGCACCAACCAAATACATGGCAAGACAACCTGTCTGGCTGAGATTTTGCAGTCTAAAATCTAAAAATCAAAATCTGGAAGGGAAACGAGCACAAACAGACGAAAGAAGCTGCTTTAAGATCACGTGGCAACCAAGCAGCAAAAATATGGAACAGGAAACAGATTCCCTGCTCCACCCCAGTACCCACCGAAAAACATATACTGCAATAATGTTAAAAGCGAGACAAATAAAATCTTAGTGCATCCAAAGGCATCCAACAACATGCTCAAAACTCCAAAGTGAATTTGTAAAAGGAAACAGGAAATGAAAACTAAAGAGGGTTGACATGATTACGGGGTGTTAATAAGAAAAGACATAAGCCAGGGGCCTTGATGTACAACTAGACAACAAGAGGTTACGTTTGGAGTCAGGGCTATGCTAATTTGCAAACTTGGGTCCATTTCATTAAGTGAGCTGAGAGACAGGCTGTCTCAGTCCAGCAGAGAGGGATCTCATTATCCATGTAGGGAGCAAGAGATAAGAATCTTTTAATAATTGCTGGGAATTTTTTTTTATGATGATATGGAATGCCAATTTATGCCTCTCCACTCAATGTGGACAAAAAACAGCCTCCTTCACAGTTCAAACCAGCCCCCCTCCTGGCTGTGGCCATTAGGACAGGGAGAGAAAACAGAGACTAGTATGTTTGCCCGGGAGACCAATGCTGCAAAAGTCTATTACATGCACTTCATATTGGGAACATGTTTGTTTACAGTGGATGAAATACTTTGCCAAGGTTTTTTACTTAATTATTCATAGGGACAGCTGTAGGATTTAGGGTCAAATCCAAACCCCAGTGCAGCCAATGGGCAGGACTACTACTGACAACTACTTTTTGGATCAAAACCTTTACTCATTCCTTCTTAAGGAATGGTTCAGAATCAACACCTTTGGGAAAAGCAAAAGAGAACATATTACTTTGGCAAAAGCATTGTTTGCAGTGCCTTCCCCTTGTCCCTCTCCAAAACACTTCCACTGCAGCCACAAGAAAGGAGCTTTCCAGAAGCCAGAGGTTTGTACAGCTCTTCCCTTCCCCACTGTAAGTATCCCCGCCTGTTTTAAGCTAGTGACACCACAGATTTAGTGATAGGGACAAGTTTAGTCTAAGAGGAACTAATGCTGGGATGCTTGAATCATTCCCATGACAGTACCAAACACAATTCTCACCACCTCTAAACACTGGCAAAGTTAGACAAGATTTGATGCTCAGGTTTTACTGTATAATATTTGCTAAAAGCTGAAATACAGACACAATAACTTACCAAAATCACACTAATGGCATTACACTTTTAAGAGTAAACTCTTACCTCTGCCCAAATTTACAATGCAAGGAAAGGAGGAAGCAAAACTGTTTCCACAGCCAAATCTGCTAATTTTCTTCAAGTTCCTGGGCTGGACTATACATCAGTGTTGGAAAACACTGTCCAGGGAACTCTGAAACTGTGCTTATCTCTAAAGCTGGCTGCAGGATTTGTTTTTATGCATTGGGTCAACCTAAGGACTACATACAACTTATCTGTATCCTCAGCAGGAACTGAATTATAAGGTTCTCTTCAGCTGACCTTGCCTGTTTTCCCCAGTTTCTAGCTGTCCATGAACCATCTTTAATTTTCCATATGCTCATTTGCTGTTGGAAACGACTGGGCCAGTATCTTTTGTGAAAGGCACTCCCAGCCTTTACTTTGCAGGCAAGACTGAGGAAAGGACTGAATGGAAGTTGACTTTTCTGGATTAAAAAGCTCTTGTTCTGGCTACTTAATTTGACTGGAGGAACCTCAGAATCAGCTATGTGGGCATAGGTTTAAAAACCCAAGTTTACAAAAGTGCCTTCTGTAAGCATTTAATGGTATTTACATTTAAGGAAAAACGCCTCCATCTTCACAAATATTCCCACCTGTAAATCCATTCCTTGGAGCAAACCTGGGAAGCAAAATCTGTGTCCCTTGGCAGCAGAGCTGGTGCAGTGATGTTTGCTGCAGAGCAGAACCAAAACTCTGACTTGGGGTACAGCCCTCCATATCAGGAATACAAATGACTGGAGAGAAGAAAGAGCTGAGCTAAGTGTGGTCACAAGGACAAGGTTAATAAAGGGAAATCCAAAAGACTGGAAAGGGAGAGAAGCAGAGGGCAGGAGTGGCTCAAAAGGTGCACATTTCTCCCTGGAGACTGTATGACTGCCCTGGGACAGCTCTCAACACATGCCAAGCCATCAGAAAGTGTCCCATCCCAGCCCTGAGATGGTGGTGCTGCTGTACAGTCCCTCCTCTTCCTCACAGCAGGGAGAAGAGAGCATGAGGTTTATAAACAACACCTTCTCACAGGCACACTGGAGCAGGGACCTGATACACATTGTTTGTAAGCAGCTGGTGTTCAGTCCTTTAAATTAACAAGGCCCAAGTCCAGGGATGACAGAGACTCTCATATTGATGGATGTCACTTCTTGGGCAGGTGTTCTGAACAGGTTTCTGTTCAGAAGAACTCCATTCTATGAAAAGGAGAGGGACAAAACAAAGTGGAATGCAGGAGAAAGGCTCAGGTGAACCAGGTCCCAGGAGGAACCTTGAGACACATGAGCAGGGAGAACAACACAGGCTGCTGCTGTTTGGGAGCCAGGAGGGAGCACACAGGGAATAGCCACATGCTTGCTCTTAACCTTGCAAGGACAGTGCTTCAAACTGTCCTCCTTGCAGGCTCAATGCTCATCTCCTCCCATCCCCATCCCCACCATGGCTCTCCCACAGAGACAGGAAGACATATGAGCAAAGGCTGCAGTAGACTGTCAGCCCAATATTAAATGGTTCTAATAGAGTTCAGATGAGACCAGTCATCTTGAATGTGTGGATGTCGCCTGTGAACACCCAGGAACTCTGCAACTTAAAGTCCTGATGACTGGGGAGGACTCATGCTTACAAAACATATTGAGTTCTTGATGTCTTAAGACCTATCCTATGAAGTGATGTTTCCAGCCCTCTCCTGTCAAAGTTTTTTAACTAAATGGAAAAGTGTATGGACTAACCATGTCATGGGAATTTCCCTGACTGTACACTTAAAGCAGAGTTGAAGTATCCAAATAACATGGTTTCAGACTTTGAGAACATTTCAGTCAATATTCATCGAGTCAATAAATAGGCAAATTCTATCACTTCTGTGTCTTCAGGCTGTCCACACCTATGCAATTGTTGCATTGTATCACATTTCATCCCAGATAGCAGTGGGATGATCTACATTGTCCTTCACTTTTAAAAGTTTCCCTGTCTCCCAGTCCTCCTAACTAAGGATATTCCAAGCTTTACTTCCTAATCAAAGACCTCAAGTCATGGTAAAACATATGGTGATCTTTTCAGCTGGATAAATGATGTCCACTAGGGGCTTGTATGAGACCACTATTCATTTTTTGTTTTTTTTTAAATAAGTCACCAAATTTCAGCCTGTGTATTTAAAGATGAAAAATTAAAAATCATAATGTCACACTCCTGAGGCTCCATGCTGGTTGCTTTGCTCTCTTCTGTCTCCTTTCCACAGGTTGTGAAGTTGAGAAATGTATATCTATGTTACCTTGGTCTGAAATTATTTGTAGTGTATTGAGATAAAAGTCCAGCTGTAAAATAATTACAATTAAGTGGGTTAATAGGCTCCAGATTTTTTAAAACATATTAAAAGGAGATATCTTTCTCTCTGCTTCTCATAATTACAACATGAATTTAAGGTACTATAAAATTAATAGAACACTGACTCTAGAGACTTAAGTCTCCTACACAGGCAGACAGACAGCCTGTCCCTGCCTGTGCCCTCCAGCTGTGACTGTAACCCTACACATGATAACAACTGGTTTACCTCTAGGCAATCTCATTTATTGACCCTTTAAGATGGATGTTAAAAGACCAATTGCAGCTAATAATGTGTAATGCTCTCTATGAGCTCAAGCCTTGACTGTACAGAGAAGATTTTAAATTACTCACCTCACTACATGCCACAGAAAAGCTGTGGGAAAATCACCCTCTACTACTGAAGATATCTATCTATCTATCTATCTATCTATCTATCTATCTATCTATCTATCTATCTAT
>JAWWEU010000053.1:4390101-4406755 GCA_035583155.1 Acropternis orthonyx | reverse complement strand
TGGGGCAGCCACAGCTTCTCTGGGCAACCTGTGCCAGGGCCTGCCCACCCTCACAGGGAAGAATTTTTTCCTAATATTCAATCGAAACCTACTTTCTTTCAGTTTGAAACCATTCCCTCTTGTCATAAGATACAATGTTTTCTACTTCAGCTCTACTATATTTCATGTTTTGCCTCATGAGACCAAATTTATTACAGTGAGGGATGTAATTTAATAGTATATTTAAAACAATCAGGAGTGTACCTGCTTGACTGCTCATTTTTCATTGAGTCATTCAAGGAAGCATTTAAAAGTCAGAAGACTGCCCCAAATGTTGTTTGAATAATCCAGGCTTCATGATTCTGCAAGACAGAATAGAAAGTTAACTTGTGAGGTTTCCTCTGCTGTTAGTCACACCAAAATGCCACAAAAGCAGACAGATCCTTTCACACAGTATTTTCCTGCAGGGTCATGAAGAGAAATCTCAATCTAGACCTTCATCCAGCAAAAATATCCTGCACCCATTCTCGGCTTCCTTCACCGTTACCTCTGTATAATCAGAGAAAATAATCCACAGTGTACAAAACTACCAACACTCAAGATTTTTCAAAATCCCAGCCCTCCCAGCCCTGAGCTGTGAAAGTTGCAGGATTATTCACATTTTCACCAGCCTGATTCAGCAGCAGGAACGTGGAAACATTTTGAGTCACATATAAAGCTGTTTATGGGTATTGGGAAAAGCTGTGTCCCCTGAACAAAATGTAGCTTTCTCTCAGCTTTGTTCCTGGGTTTAAGGAGAATTAAACCATTCTGGAACTTGCTGGGAAAAAGGGGAGCAGGGGGATAGAGAAAGACAATTTATCTCTGAATTACATTGCTCTTCAGAGTAAACCACAGAGAGCTGTAATGGGACAAGTAATTTTTTTACATAGTATAATTAATTAGAACCCATAAAACCCAATTAAACAGCACTTTGGAGACTATCAAGTGGTGCATGTTTGAAACTGCAAATATGACAGTATAAGTACGTTTTTATAGCTGGGCACACTCCTCAGGATTATTTTCAGTGCTCTACTAAAATGGGAAATGGCACCAGTTTGGCCCCTGCCAATAAATCGCTTGGAAACAGGCGATATTAATAATCTTTATGGGGGTAGGATGGAAGCCAGATGGGGTAGGGAGGGGAGCGTGAAAGTGGCATAATATATTGGCCAGGAAAACATAATCCAGGCCAAAGCAGAAATGTAATCTTGGTGTGTATCAGAGAGGGCTGGGAATATAAAAGGAGAGGTGGTGGCTCAAAAGGGGACTTGCCCTGGGAGATCAGGAGGAGGATTTCCAAGGCAAGGAAGGGAACATCCTACAAGGTAAGCATGAGAAAGGTAGCAAAGGAAAGAGGTGCTCCAGCAGATTTAACAGCCCCTAGCAGGGTGAGGGAAATGGGAAATGGTGCTGGGAGCTCCTCTCCCTGACCCACTCTCAGCCATGCCCTGCTGCCCAGGGACGGGGCTGTGCGTGCAAGCCATGGGCGTGATGCGTGTGCATGGGCTTGACACACAATCCAGTGCGAGGAAAAGCTCACTTTGCCCTTGTTTATTTACACGAGGCCCCGTTTCTGTTGAACTTGGCAGCCAGGAGGCCCTTGCCGTGTGCCAAGCGCTAATTCCCGGCTGCCCCGGCAGGCCCTGGCGCACACCTGACAGTCATTAGCGCCCCGGCCCATTTTGTTCTCACATTTCGAGGCAGTGACCCACAGCCACGCAGAGCTTCGGCACACACTTCATCATCCCCCCTGTCATCGGCTCCCAGCCCGGGCACTGCCAGACCACAGCGAGCACGGAGCTAATGAGGGCTCGGGAGAAGCCTCTGTCTCCCCCCGTCGCAGCTGATACCCCAAGGAGGCCTTCTTTCTCCTTGAATTATGAGTTTGTTTGGCTTTGGAATGTTTTGTCCTTTAAAAAATAGCAATGCAGCATGATAAAAAAAAAAAAAAATATATATATATATATATATATGCAGTAAAACAATCCATGATGGCTGAGCCTCGGTGGCAGAACCAGACAGATTAAATTCTCACAGTCCCATTCAGCTGTACGATGCTCCTCGTGCAAGCTCCTCCCAAAAAGGGGTATCTCATCTTACCAGTCACTCAGAAAATTCCTCCACCTATCAACACAGGAAGAATATTTGATCTAGAAATGCAGGAAAATATATTTTCAGATGGTATTTGGAAGGAGAAATGGAGTGAACAGCTGGCCTGGATGGAAAGTGCTGCAGCGAAGACTCGCAGCATCCATGGGAAGATACAGGGAGGACTTAAGAACATCAAGGTGATAAAAGCTTTCTGCAGAAATGCTTTGTGGTATATGTTATGCTCTCTGAAAGTCTGCAGAGTGCTGTCACATTCTATATATACATGGGGAAGCTGTTCATCTCTTAGTTTTTATGAATCCATTTTCTAAATTAGAGAATCTTATAAATATTTGCATTTCAGAAGTCTTATGCCATTTCACCTGCACTGGGACCCTTAAGCTTTCTCACCTACACAAATTAAGATCTGTCTCCTTACTAGCTTTAAATACTGTCATTTTAGTTTGATAGAGACAATTCAATTTGCTTTCTGTTTAATTTTCTCAATTTAAAATCAAAAGGGACAGAGACTCTGACAAGGTAACAGTGAGTCCTGGACCACAAACAGGTTTTGGACTGAGTTCTTATGACCTTTAAAAAGAAGGAATGGGAGACTTAAATCACTGGAGAGGTCCAGATTTCCATGAAGGGGAAGAACATTATATTTTTTTTTCTATGACAGTCTCTAGGAAAGCACTTTGTGGTCATGCCTTGCTTAAATTTACTCAAAAACCAAAATGTCCAAACAAACAAAGACACATTTTGGATTATTCTTGGAGACTTTTTCAAGGTCTTCTGGAGCCTGGACTGTTGAACGTGTAGTAATGTAGAACAGGACTGCACAGTCAGAATACAACTGTGGACCTAACAAAATGCTTATACCATGCTTCCAGACATTACAAAAGCAATATTTTATCTGAAATATATTAAGCAGATGCTGATATTGACATTTTCCCCCAATTTTGTATAGCTTACAAGCCTCATATTTCAGGTCTCTCACTTTGCTTTTTAAACTGTTGGGCTTTTAAACACTCTTTGCTTTTGCAACATCCCTGTAAGATTCTCCAGGGTAAAACTCACATGAGAGTTGAGGCACTGGTACAGAGAGTATTAATGGCTGGAAATGAAGGTGGATCTAAGCATGTAAAAGCTGGGATGATTTAGTGAAAAATATGCGAGGTTCTTGCTCTGACGGCCCAAAATACAAGTTTCCTCCCAGGAGGTTGTCTTAATCCAAAAGAGAAAAGGTCCTCTGCATTATACAAGGCATACTGGGATGAAGAACCTTCCTCCCCAAATTAAGCAACACCCATGGCAAGAACAAGCTGTCTGGAAACTGAAGAACTGGGCACTTAGTAGAGGTTCACACAGATACATCAGAGTCATCACATGGTAAAGGAAGGACAGAAAAATTGCCTTAATCTTAAATCCTGGTTTTGATCTTCCAAGAAAAAAAGCACATTTTAAGGAAATTGGAAAGCTGGGACTGCAGCAGACTCATGGTCTAGTTAGTTAGGGGGTAGAGACATGAAGAATATCAGCAGCCATCAACAGGACGGCAAATGCCATTTGTATAGACATGTGTCATTCCTGTACTGCAGCCAAGTGAAACTACAAACACTATTAAAAGTATAAAGAGGCTTTAATTTACATTCCTGTTAAGGCATCTTTGTGTTGCCAGAATATTGCAAGTGGGCTTAGTATAAATGAGAATCTGGCCTTAATACTCTCAAAGAGAGAAGTGAAATACACAGACATATTGACTTGGATTCATATTCTCTGCTCTGTTAACCCAAGGTATCTGCAGAGACCAAAGCTGGCAGAGAGAATAGGAATCTTCCCATACCTACATGGTATAGCAGCCTCAGTGAACATAAAGGATCTAAAAATCACTTTATGTAACAGCAAAATTGGCCCTGTAGAATCACAGAATCACTGACATTGGAAAAGACTCCCAAGACCATCGAGTCCAACCAGCACTGCCAGGTCCACCACTAAACTATTTCCCTAAGTACCACATCGACATATTTTTTGAACACTTTAATATTACACATTCCCTTATCTTCAGCATGACCTGCCCCCAACACACACAACTCAAAGCACTGCCTGGATCATTTCCCTCCTGCCATGACAGCAATCATGGTGCTAAAGCCAAAACTTCAACTCCAGCATCCACCTAAACATGAGCCACCCAGGAACCTCCAACACCTTAGAACAAGCTTCAGGCTTTTAGCACAAAAGAAAAAAAGCCTTGAATATCCCTGGGAGGAAGATGTGTCCTTTGCTAGAGAGAGGCAGAGCAATAAAGCAAGCGGCAGTGATCCCTGCCAATGTGACCAGGGGCAATATGCACCAGCCATGAGCTTGGGGAGCTTCTGGCTACCACCAGAAGCATCTCTGCGTCCTGTCCATGAGTCCATTTTCAGCTGTGGCCAATTCCAGATGCTCCAGAGGAAGACAGAAGAACAAACAAACCCAGAGGCCAAGTTAGGCATGAAAGGGGGGAGAGAAAAGAAAACAAACTAAAGCCCTCTCTCATGGCCATGAGGAAGCCCTCAAGCAAAGGGATGAGACATGGGTTTCAGCACAGACTCTAAAAAGAGCTTTCCATGAAAAAGAAAAAATAATTATATGAAAAACACTTGAGAGAAAAGGTAACTCCGAACACATGGCAGGTGGGTTGGAATGAGGTGGTCTTTATGGTCAATTCCAGCTGAAAACTTTTTACGGTTCTGTGAAAATGGGCAGAATTCTGAGGCCTTTGAAATCATAGTACATCTCTCAAAATTTATTTGTGCCAAGATTTTGAGTGGAACATATTTAAGTAGATTCCTACATTTATTTCCAAATAAGAGATCTGTAGCTCTTCAAATGTTTTCTTGGGATGTGTTGATTTTGATAGGAAAACGAAAGGTGCTAATTTGTCCCTGTTGCCGTGTAACATTAAACAGTTAAATGCAGTCTCATTTTGGAAAGAGTACATGGCAGACATCCTTAAAAAAATCATTTAAAAGGTATTGAAAGAATAATCTTTTCCAAATCTGTCAACAAGATTCTAGCCACTGTTCCTGGCATGAAATCTAACTTAATTTGGTAAAACAATCACTTTTGCTCTTGCAAACATTGTAAAACAAATGGGGTTGTGGAAAGAAAAATGGGAGCATTAAGAAAACCCTTGATAAATCCTCCAGGAGCGTGCTGCTGTGTTACTGTGGGGGATTTCCAAGGTCCTGCACAGTTTTTAAAAGTACAAGTAAATGCAGAGGGCAGGAGGGAGCTCAGTCTGCAAGGGCTGAGGCACTGCAAATCCAATTCGCTGCGTGGTTTTGCTGTGAATGCTTTTCCAGGTTTCACACCATTACATAGGATGTAGCATCATAATGATGTCAACCCTTGGACCAAAGAACAAGCTGATTTAAGTTTTATGAGGGGAAGGATGAATACTTTCAAAGGAATGGTGAGTCGAATAATATAGAACTGGTAGGATCACAGTTCAGGGAACTCATGGTTACACTTTGAACTATTTTTAGCGAGGTACTCCAAGTTCAGGGGCAGTTAGAAAAGGCCTGCACAGCTCAAGTGAAGCACAACCTCTCAAAGCAGTGACAATTTGCTACCAGTTTTGCAGAGGGAGAATCAAAACCTCTCTTCCCTTTTGCTGAAGGCGACGGTGTGGCAAGGCTGCTCTGTGTCTGTGTGTGTGAATGAGCACCAGAGCCTGTGCAAGAAGCCTCCCCTCCTTTTGCTCCACCCTGGGACAAAGGACAAACACTCACCTTACATTTGAATCAGCACATGCCCCTCTCTGCTTTCTTCAGGATGCACTGAAGCACAGGATAATGGGAGGTTGCAGCAGCAGGACTCAGGCTCCCTCCATCCCTGCCCTGCCCACAGCAGGAGTGGTCCCTCCTTGTCATCTTGTGACTCTCCATCTCTCTTCTCCCAAGGGTGCTGTACTTTGTTCTGCCCACTCAAGGTGGTACGTGATCCACATGATTTTAGTCCCAGCATTTTCAATCTGTAGGGAAACACAACCCCCCTGAAATTCATATACAAAAAAAAAACACAGGTAGGTAAGTTTTTCATCAAAGCTGCCTCTGTTCCTGCAGTAAGAGCGTGTCAACAAAGACCTTCCCCCCACCTCCCTTTGGAAAGTCACTGCAGATGACTTCTGCCAGCTCTTATTATGTTTCTCCCTTCTTTAAGTGCATACTTAAGAATACCCAGTTATTGCAGATCACCAGGAACACACAAGGAATGGGTTGCTTTATAAGCTTTACTACAATTATGGATAATGTTGGAAATATATACTGTATATTTCCTGTATGGTGGGACTGCTACAAGCACAGAAAATCCACATTGAGGGGGATTTCTATGCAAGCTATGCAGCAGATGAAGATTGTATTGCAAGCTTGAATTACTGATTCAAGCTGCTTGTTTGCCTCTCCCCACCCACTTCCCTAATAGCTTTTAAACTTAAATAGCCATATAAGTTAAAATGTTCTTTTATAGGGTGAAATAAACAGATTTTATGGTTCAGAAACTGCAAGTTTAGAGATCAACACTTTACCACTAATTCATGCAGGTTTAAGCTAAGGAAATGGCTCATTTTCCTCTCTACAGTTGTTGAGATTTTTTTTTCCCAAAAAATATTCAAGATGCACTTTAAATTAGATGTTATGAAAACTCTGGATGCAGACAAGGCTTTCTCTCAACAAACTACATTTAACTTGCTGCATTTTGAGACCCAGATCCCATGAAATCAGAGGAAAATTACTGCTGAAAACCTCAGATTGGCTGGAAATTGGTACAAAGCATTCTAATTTATTGTTCATATTACTGATAGGCCCATAGCAATAAACAAAACCCCAAAAACTCACAAGAAATGTTTCATATGCCACTCTGGAAATCTGAAGAAGTCTTATGAGTATAAAGGTGATTAGTACTTACACCACTTCTTAACTCTCAAAGCAGTGTGAAGAGCATTTAGCCCCAGCCTGTCCAGTACAATCCTTTCCAGTGGAATAGTGGGAAATACCAGTTCCAGCTGTCCCAGGGAACCTGAGGAGAATCAGTACTGACAAGCCCCATACCTTATCCCACACATTTCCATTACAAGAATTACCCGTCAGACTTCATGGGTAACCCTGGCATTTCAGTGAGCCAGGGGAATAACCATGACCCAGAGATGGGAATTCCAGTTTCAAGCAGAAATAATTGGAGGGTACAAAACCCCAGGAAGATACAGCTTGGAAAGCTCGGTATGATCTGAATGCAGAGAAAGTTATGTTCAAACCAAGGAAGAGCAAGAACTGATCCTGCTGAGCAGTGGGAGAGTCTGCCCTAAATGCTCTAAAGAAAAATTGTGTTGCCCTGGTTGTTTTATCAGAAAAATTACACTGAGTATGTTTCATTTATTCATCTATCTGTTTATTCAATCCTCATCACTATAATTTTTGAGCATCTGATGGATCCAGTAACAGCAGGGGAGTATTTTGATTCCCGTTATTATCCCAGCTACATTAACCAGCATTTAAGTGGTTAAAATGGAGGTTTTGTTTCCAAGCAAAGATAATCCTGTTCCTGAGGACACCAGTAATGGTGGTATATGACAACATAATCAGCAGCACAAGGATATAAACAACTCCCAATTATCCCAAACCAAAATTTTTGAACATCTTGTTACATTTTTTCCTTAGGCCTTAAAATTACTGAGTTGTTATGGTTGGATGCTTTGTGGTGAATAAATCTAGAATAATTCCCTGGAAAGAGTGAATTGCACCGAAATGCTGTTAGTTCAAAAGACCACAGTACCAAGCTTGCTCTGGCTTTCTCATCCATGGGGAAAAAAACAAACCATGTTCTCATCATGTGGGGACAGGAGATAAAGGGTTAGGAGCAGCGGTGATGTGATTTCTAGGAAGTGGGAAGCAGCTGCATGGAAAACAGGCAACCGGGAGGGCGCGACAAGAACATACAACAGTGGGATTTCTTGCACATTTGACTTCTGTCAAAATGCCAGATTCTCTGGGCCTCCAGGTAAGTCACAAAGTCCCAACCATTAAAAAACCCCATTGCACACAAACACAACCTGAATGGAATTTGAGAGGATCTGTAGGTGCCATTTCCCACACAAGGTGCATGGAGGCACTCATGGCTCAGAGCTCTCACGCAGATAGGAACACAAGATTTTGTGCCTGAAACAGAGATGTCACAGGACACGGCATTCAGATCAGAAGGCAGATCAAAGAAACCACATTGAGATCCAAATCCAAGCTTGGGTTTTGAATATACCTCCAAAACATGGATGTTTTTGGAGCTAGAGTTTGGGTTCTGTCATCCATCTAATCTTGAAATGGGTGGATCAAAGATGTTCAGTCTGAGGCTTAGCAAAGTGCTAACAGACACTTTTGAACAGAAATGGTTCAGTGAAATGCTCCAAGCAAGAAATAAATGTGTTGGTGGGCAAGTTGGGAAGTGAAAGAGGAGTGAAACCGGCCGAGGAAATTACTACATACCTATCAATTGCTTTGCTGTGCTACCTTCTGAAGTTGGCTTTATTTACAAAAGGAGGGAAAAAGAGGTACAACATGGTTGAAGAATTGGACCAGAAAGTCGGTAGCAGTGCCAAAAAAGACTGGAAATTGAGAAGGATGCCCAGTGGTTTGAGTGCTGGCTTGGAAACCAGTAGCAAACAAATGTTTGGTTCTCCATCCCAAATTTCCTGTATGACCTTGGCCAAGTCATCTAGTGTCTCAGCATCCAAAAAGTGAAAAGGACCTCATAAACCTTGTTAAAAAATAAAAAACTAACCAACTTGTGGAGGTGAAGAACTATCTCTCTTCACAGCTTCATGGCTTAGAGGTGGCCTGATACAGTCATTGAACAAAGTAGACTGGATGGCTTCCTGAATTATTCGTAATAGAACTACAGATATACAATTATACAAAAGAACTGACTGCAGAACACTGAAAGCTGTAGGGACAAGCCTGGTGATGGATCTGACATTTCCATGCTTTAAGGAAGCCCTGCTCCTGTTCAAGCTATAGGAAAAAACACATACACACACAATTACACAATTCTGGCCAGCACTGGGGTTTGCTCTGTAGATGGCACAAGTGTTAACCTTATTTGCTACATTGTTTATGCCAACATAAAGTGGAAATAACTGTAGGAATTAATCCTGACATGTGTGAGATCTGGCCACATCAACCCCCTCATTTATTCCAGAGCATGCATTTTCCTGGCCACCATTTTTCAGCCTACCTTCGTCAACTGCAGTAACATTTTTGGCCAGTACAAACTTCTGACCTGATGTCTGTGCAGATCTGAAAGGAATTTCCCCTCCAACACACATGATCTTCCACTAAGCAAAGCCAGTTCCATGATTCCTGGAAGAATTAAGAGGTACAAATATCCTGTAACTCTGGATCTTTGCAGTTAATACTGAGGTCTTCTTTTAAGGGACAAGAAGGTAATTCTTTTGCACCTGGGGCTGATGGGTCATTTTGGGACAGTCTTATCACTCTGTGAGTAAAGATACATTCCTAAATAATTCAAAATGGAAATCTCAGATCTTGTTCATTTTCTGCTCTAACTGACCAAGGGTTATGCAAATTTTGGAGTGGAAAAATATGCATTCAGCCTTGCAAATGGAATTACACCCTAGATGGGTTGCTGTGTTCTGGAGAAAACAAAGGATAAGAATACAAGACCTTATCAACTGACCTTTCAGTTTACCAATCATGAAGAACTGCAAGAGTTTTCCTCCTGTTATACACATTCACTTCATCAATGGTGACAATTAGAGAGGGCCAAGGATTTCTACTACTCTGTTATCCTTGGCTTACAGGACCTGCTGATGAAGGCTCTTCCTTGAGGCATTGCTGTCTGTAATGGAACAACACTCAATGGCAACTGTTCAAGTACAGAAAGGAAGTAACTTAAATACCTACACAATGAGAAGCTGAATTTCTACTGAAAGCCAAGTGAATGCTTGTATTAAAGGTTAAGCTTAATAAAGATATTTAGGCAATAAGAACAATAAAAATAATGAAATCAGTGAAATCAGAACAATTACATTAATGAGCACCAGAGACATAAAAAAAATAAAACTCTGACCCTACAACAAAATATGGCTTTGAGAAGACTTAGAAACTGAAACTTTTCCTCCTCTTAAGTAGTTCTTTAAGTTGTGATTTTCAAACTTCCATTCAGCTGCTACTTAAGCCTGAAAACTCTGAAAACTCCTGGCTGCCTAGTGCAGCTATGTGAAAATTCCCCAGAAGTCTACACGGTCCTTCACTTAGGAGTTGTTAAAGCTGTTGCATTCCTGCTGGAAATGTTAAGACAGACTGTGGAAAACAAGGGTCCTAAATCTCCCTCACTCGTGGATTTACACTTCTCTGCCTTGGGAGTGTAGCTCCCCTTGGTCCACATATTTGGGATAAAATGCTCAGGTATAAAACTTGCTGTTTCCTGCCTCCCGCAGGAAGGTGACTCGACAAAGACATCCAACACCATGCATCTACCACACAGGTGTGGACATGATGTTTTGCTTTTCCAAGCAATGTCCAGTTGGAAACCATGGAAACCTCTTTAGGCACAGAGACATAAAGATGTATTAGAGAACATTCTCACAAATTACATGCATTTATGCAGAAGCAAAGCCAAAGTTAGCTGCTTTCCCCCGTAGTGCAAAAATTCACGTACAGATTATACACTTTATTAATTCTAGACCAGTGAACTTTCCACCTAGTTTATAACAAAGTGTCACATTATTAGTCAGGCTTTCCAGCATCTTTGATAAAAATGGTGCTTTTATTGCTGTATAAAAAATACAAGGCAAGTTAAATGTTCAGTATTTTCTTATAAAATATTTAGGTTTATAAACTGTTGCAAACAAGCTGGTGTTTATATAATATTCACAGACATCTGTAATGCCTCCCATGAAAGCTAATGTATAAGCTCTTAGCTTTGCAAAAGGGTTTTAAAGATGCTCTGCCCATCTTAAAGTGTAATTCTACATAGTCTGAAGAGCTGCTTTGATAACAGCTTTTTTTGAGCTTAATGTTTATTCCTCTCACTGCTGTCTAGGTTGAAATTCGCTTACTTTATGAGTGAAGGCCCCAGTGCATTTAAAATTTAAATACCTGACTAGGACACCCTTACTCAGCAAAAAGCACACACATGCCTAATTTCAGGTACATGCCTAAATCCTTTAAGTCTCAGGACTCAAATCATATGCTCACATTATTTAACAGACAGAAAAGCAGCAGGGAATACAGACATTTCTGAGGCAGAAGAATGTAGTTCACAAGGGTAAGAAGCTTTAATGACATTGTTTCCAGGTATTGCTCAATCTCTGCCACTGCTAAGAACCAACACCTGTTTCAGTTTCTAAGTTGCTGTAATTCCTGTTGTTTGTTTCTGTAGATGTTTTATTTTTGTTCCTAAAGTAAAATAAATAATAAAGCTACTGACACTACAAGTCCACAACTGCTCCCACGTCCACCAAAATGCCAAGCAGAGGTGGGATTCTTCTTCCCCCATCAAAGGACTCCAAGGTGTCACGTTTGCACCTTGTGTCGTTCTGATGTCAAACAACAGAAACAGTCAAGAATATTTATATTTTTGAGCACATTGTTTAAAACAGAACAATGTCAGAGACACTCTCCTTAGATTTCTCCTTCAGCTCATTCAAAGGCAGCACAGCTGATGCAAGAGGACTCCAAGTCTCAACCACACAACCTGATGCCAACAGTTGAACAGCACAGTCTGAAGAGAGTCATGGCAATTCCCCTCAAGCCTATTTCCACCACACATTAAGTTCTGAACCAAAAGGCTTACAGTGAGGATCTCAGGTTACCTTCATCTGGCTCCATCCAACATCTCCACAGCAGCCCTGCCCAGCAATCACATTATGGCTTCTGCAGATGAAGCTTTTGCAATATTTCATATTTGAAGAGGCCAAGTGGTTGGTGATGTGTACCAAACCCCAGCTCCACTGAATGACAGGCTTTCTGCTCCCTCACACACATCTCAGAGACTGGAAAACAGCAATGTAAGATGCCACAGCACTATTCTTCTACTATTAAGGAGCAATTTCCATATCTACCTCTATCTTCCCTTCTCTTTCTTAAGTTCCAACATAGTAGATTGCCAGGTGATGGTCAGAACCATGAGCTCTGACAGGGGCAAGCATTTGCCACACTGTAGAGGAACACATGCATCAGACCACGTGAAGGCAACACATGCTGGATGGCAATTCCTGATCTGAGGAGCAAAAACAAGCTGCAGAAGCAGAGCAGACATATTGCAAGCAGGTACAAGAACCTGAAATGAGGATGCGATGAGTCCAACAGAAGTAGACCCCATGAAAGAAACAGGTCTGAAATTCTGTGAGATCTACAAGCCCTCAGCTTGGGACCTGAGGGAGAAAGGTTGCCAGTAGCTTACTGTGTACTAGATAAATAAGGTGCACACCAACCACCTCCCTCATCTCTTTCCAAATCCTTACCCTGGTTGTGCTGGGACTTCAACCATCTGAATGCAATCACAGATTAATATGGTGGGAGTCAGTAAAGTGCTACAAGAAAGTTTTATAGCTCACCTATCCCAGTCAGAAGACTGATTAAAGGGGTACAAAGTGTGGCACCTGGCTATTCTTCTGGGAAGCCATAATCATAAATAAAAACTGGTTGTGAAAGTAAAGGATCAAAGGCAGATGTAGGATAGCTTGGGAGAATATCATTCCCTTCTAAAGAACACAGATGGTTCAAGTCTCAGAGCATTTTCCATTTGTTTATCGTGACTGATACATAGTTTGTACTTGATTTTAAGGAAAGTTACAATAAGGAGTAACTTCATGTGCTGTTTTCCATGAAACATGTGGCAGAGCTGGTATTCATCAGTGTGGAACACAATGGTGTTTGTATGGTGGAAGGAGAAAACCTGCACCCAACAGCAAGTGGAATTAGAGCAGACTCAAAAGAGGAACTTGATGATCTTACATCTCACTCTGGTACACAGTGCACAAAAGTAATTCTAGGCTCACATCTGTAGCCTGGTTTTCCTTCTATACTTTCTTTCAAGGGTGTAAGAAAGTATTTGGCACCTTTGTTGTCTGCATCTCTCATGCTTATAGATAATCTGGGAATTTTCTGACTTAACCACAATCACATGTAATAGCTAGAAGTATAGGGAACTGGAACTGACCTCAGTGTATTCTCCCCCAGCTTTTCTCCTGTGAAGAACGGATTTTAACATCGTTCTCCTGCGCAATTGATAGAGCCTGTGGCCATGGAGGAGAAGACACACGGTACTAAAAGGTCTACAGCAATTCCAGGACAAGAGCTCTTATCCTGAGATAAACTTTTCAGAGCCCTTAAGGATTTTTTTCCCCACAGTTTTTTCTCCCATGTTACATGTAAGCAAACTATTTTTCCCCATCATTGGATAGATCTGCCACCCTATGGGTCTAGAACTCCAGAAAATCACTCTCTACAGTAAAGGCAGAAACATGTCACCTAATTCCTCCTGAGACTTTTGCAGAAGGACAGACAAAGGCAGTGCAGCAGATCAGATTTCTGCTAAACTCACCAAAGCTTTCCTTCACACATCCAGCCCAGCCCTTCTGGAGCTCCTTCTTCACCCACATCGAAATGGCCTTTAGAGATTTGCAAGCCAGGACTGGGCAAAGCGAAAGGTCCCTTCTGCTATCTTTGTATTTTGCTATACAGTAACTTTATCCCTGCCATCTAAACACAGTGGTCACAAAAATGCCCACACTGTTTTCATAGATAAAGGGCATCTGGTTCACAGAGCAACGCAGGGCCACAGAAATACCTGCACAGGCAAACAGCTGTTCTCAAAGATCCTCTGTACAATGCTAATAGCACTGAACGTGACCTTCAAAAATTCTTTGCATAGTAAATTAACTCTCCTCAAAGCATCAATTTATAGAAGGTGGCAAAAAAAAAAAAAAAAACCAAAAAAAAACCCCAACCCAAAAAACATCAAGACTGAAGATCTTTCAAGACAAGGACAATCTAGCAAATTAAAATAAATTTGTCCTTTAAAATAAATTTAAATAATTATAAGCAAGGAATAGCTTGAAAATATTAACTTCCCTGGCCCTTTTAGTTTAATTTAATGAGGGACACTAGTTAACAATGCCAATAATAGACTGTTGTGGTAACTCATCATGGCCACTACAACCCAGCTGTAATCAGACAGAAAAGTATCAAGGGTTGGCCAGTGCAATCATTATCAGATTGAGATTATTCAAAGGAAAAAAAAAAAAAAAAAGAGCAAGAAATTTATAAAAAGGACCTTTGTTTATTTGATTAACTCCCTGCCATCTATTTTAATTCTTCCCTCTTCTTCACGCAGTCATTTTCCACTCATCTCTCTCAGCTTCCCTGCTTGCTTTGCTTAGCAATGCACTTCTTGAAAGCACATGAAAACTATTCCAATGATTCCAATCAGGCATATTCTCAAAAGACAGGCTTACCCTAAAAACCACTCAGAGTTAGAACAAGATGCAAGACAAGTGGATCCAGTAAATGAATAGAAGGCATCACAGTGAGACAATTATGATGAATATAAATAAGCTGGCGAAAAGAAATATCATTTCACTGAAACATGCAATTTTACTGAACCCAAAATCATTCTTGGAGACAAATCTGTCTTCAGAAAGCTTTCAGGATGAGGATTTTTGAGGTTGCGTCAGCTCTGATCTAAGACAGCGACATCCTGGATATTTAGGCTGGTCTGTCCTCATTTTGCAAAGGCAAGTTTTGAATATGAGAATTACCATTATCTGACCATCTCATGGGGCAAAGTTACCAAGAGCCATTTTTGGGAAGGAAAATATTCTTTAAGCCAGTTAGTCCACACCCTCTCTTGCTTTTACTTAGAAGCCACTGTACAATACTACACAGAAATACCTGAGCTAATCCACCAAGAGCCAGCTGGAGTGCAGAGAGCAGAACAGACACACTACCCCAGTCAGCTGCCCAAAGCAGGCAGGTGGAGATCCACACCACACAACGGCAGATACTGCATGGGGACACCTTGGTCAGGTACCTCCACACAGGACTGCACAGCATCCTCTGGACACCCACACCTCTCTGCTTAAGCCTGAACTTTCAGCATTTCACATTTCTCACATGGTTCAGTAAGTCAGACAATTCTGGTCATCCAAACACTGCCAGTAACTCTGGTTAGCAATGATCTACAGGATGAAAAATATCAGGCAAACTACAGCAGTTTTAAGGGGTTTATTGTGGGTTATTTCTTTTTCTTTCTTTTTTTTTTTTTTTTTCCTTCTTATTTTTTTCTCCCATTAGGGAATTACTAATTGTTCCAAACTGTTATTAATTGGCTTACAGTTCCTCATACATTGTCAAACTGCTGGTCAGCTGGCGGGCACACCGTGCTTTCCCAGCAGATTTCTTTCACAGCTGGATTTGCAGTCTGAAAGGTCCTTCCCATTTCCAGCTCTGCAGTCCTTCCAGGCAGAAGGGAGAGGAGGAACAGACGGATGCCTTTCCACAGAGATGTAACAACCCTAGCAGGTTCTCAGCATGTCAATAACAATCTAATCAGGCTGCATTATACTGAAGGGAAAATGAGGTCTCTGACTTTGCCAGAACACTTCACACATCCGCTTGCTCTTACAAACACATACAACACACTCCAGTTTCCAGATGCAGATAAGGATAACCACAGTGTGGAAAACAATCCAAGAACTAGTCTAGCCAATTCCTAGCTGGACCTCAGCCTCTTTCCACCTCGTCTCCTTGCTCTGGAATAACAATCGCTGCCTGCAAATTTAATGAAATTTCACAGACAACTGCTTGGTGGTGATGTTGCAGACAGTGCCCTGCTGCTCTGAGGATACACAGGAAAGATGGCTCGACAAGCTGTCCCACCTTGCCTCTCCCTCCGCCTTGGTGTAAACCCAGGGAATCTTGCAAACCTAGCTATGCCCATGGAGCAGGAATTTGTCCTCAGAGTCCTGATGGCACCACTTGAGAAAGAACATCTGCTAGGACCTCTTCTCCCCGCGTGGTCGCCCAACTGCACAGAAATATCCTGTAGCTCATAAAAAAATAAGGTACCAGGCTTTTCTCCTGCTTCTGCCAGAGCTCCCTCCCCGGGCTGGGCTGATTAAAGCTGACCTAACCCTGAGTGTAGAACTGAGGGTATCATCCTCAGATGACCATAGTTAACTTGAATTAGTCACTGCCTTGTGAATCAGAGCAACAAACCACCCCAGACGCAGAGCTGCATGCTGGCTCCTTGTCCGGCATGCTCCGAGACAAGGACTCATACCCAGTAGCAATCTAATCTTGTAAAAAAAATAAAATTATAAAATAACACAATAGGATTTTGAGTCCAGATTCACTGCCTGCAGGAAGGAGGAGGATATTTTTTTTTTTTAATTTCCTGACTGATTACTTAAAGAAAGAAAGGAAAGGGGGGGAAAAAAAAAGAGAGAAGAAAAAAAAAAAAGGGGGGGGGGGCAGGACCGGGACCT
>JAWWEU010000053.1:4300646-4390001 GCA_035583155.1 Acropternis orthonyx | reverse complement strand
CCCCCCCCCCCCCCCCCCCCCCCCCCCCCCCCCCCCCCCCCCCCCCCCCCCCCCCCCCCCCCCCCCCCCCGGAACGGGAAATAAAGAAAAAAAATTACTTGCTCCAGTGAATGAAAAAACCTTTTAGTCCAAATGCCTCAGTCAGGTCATCCAAATTCCCAGTTGCCTTGATCTCTTTTCCAGCCAATGAGCTCCTCTTAAGCTCTGACTGATGCTGTTGTATATTTTAAAATGTGTTTATTCTGACAATTTGCTCTGCTTTTATGTAAGAGGACAGGCAAGCAACTCATCCCTGAAACCTCAAGGAAAGATCACAAGCCTTGGCTGCTAGACTATTTGGCTCCCTAAAGACTCTTGATTCTTGGACAAACTGTTATTCCATCTTTAAAAGATGTACTTACCCTGAAAAAGAAAGTGCACACACAAACATACAACTAGGTATTAAGAGCTTTGGTAGGTCTGTGACTCTGGCCTTGTGACTAAAGTGTCAGCTGCTTCTGCAGAAATGGACATGGTAGTGGAAAAAAATCCCAAACCAAAAAACAAAGGAACAGTGACCACTGAACTGCCCACAGCTGGAGTGAGCTGAAGTTCCACTGCAAGCTACTAACATTAGGTTCTCCTCACTGCTTCAGTGTCACTGAGGTTATGGAAACCAGAGGCAAAGAAATGGGAATTTCTAAGCAGATCAAGGGCTAAAGGAAGGGGGGAAAGGGTGTGGGGGAGAATATTCAGAGAACATCCGTTGTGTGGAGGGTTGTGTGTTTCTCAGGGTACACAAGAGAAGGAGAGATATGCCTATACAAGAGAGGTCAGCGGGTATCAGGTCACATCGCCCCTTTCCTCTTTCCTTTGGCTGCCTCTTAACACTCACTTTTGAGTACATTTCCCTTTGGTTGTGGGAAACACATAATCCACCGGCCCTCTAAAAAAGCATGTTGCAGTGGCACTGCCTGAAATAGAAACCAGATTTTTGCCTTCAAGTCCCCTGCCTTAGCTTCTATTGATCAGGCCCAGCCTTAATCTGAGTAGAAAAGACAGGAGTGGGGAGGTGAGCACAACAACACTGTACACTGAGAGAGCACATGAATTACTCCAAACACAGATGGCGGGCCTCCTTGGTCCCCCTCACTCCCTTCCCCTAATGAGTTCACCCCTGGTTTTAAAAGGAATGCCTGCACAGATGTGGTGGAAATACGCCCCCAGCTCTCCATAAGCATCTGCATGCTCAGGGGTCAGCAGCCCTGAAAACAATGTCCAGACAGCCACGTGATGAATAGAGCACAGGGACTAGATTAAAATAGACTTCCAAATGAAGTTCAATTTAAATAAATCCCCCTATTTTTGTGGCCATTGACTAGTTTAAACTACATTTAGTCTCTACCATTTGCCTTCTTTTTGTACAACCTATTTGTGGTTAGCAGAGATTGCCTTTAAGGGACTGACAACAAAAGGAGGCACAGGAGCTCATCCTCTCCCAGGCTACACCCCCACACTGCACAGTCTCATTCCCAAGGGTTGCCCCAGTGAAGGTCCCTGCTTATATCCAGACCACGAGCTTCTGGGATGTCCACCTACCACCCTGCACTGCACACTGATGCCTATCCTGCAACCCTGTCACATCTACTCTCATATCACATCCCAGCATCATGGGACACAGCTCTGTACTGGGATCCTCTTCCCACAGCTATGTCAGCACCCAGATCAGGCTGCTGTGTCCCACCCCACTACAGCCTGACACCCCGCTGATGTACTGGAGAGAGAAGGTGCTGAAGACTTCACTGAGGGATGGCCGGGAGATGGGATACAACCTCCATGGAGGTGGCAGACAGCCATGGAGAGCCACGGGAAGCACCAGCCAAGGCTGAGTCCCTGCCCAGTCCTTGCCTCCAGCTGACCTGCTGGAGAACCCATCAGCCAAGCTCACACTGAGTTCATAGCATGCACTGGCAGGACCCAACTGCCCTCCTCCATGCCCAATTCCAGACTGCTAATAAGAGAATGGAAAAGGATAAGAAGTTCATGCCTGGTTATCTTCAGATGGCATCAGCCCTGGAGAGCAGCCAGGCAGCCATCCCAGACCAGCAGCTTCCTTGCCAAAAAATTTGCCACAAAACCTCCTACCTGAGGCAGTTCTGCATTTCCCATCTACATGGTTTTTCCCTGAACCTTTCCACCTGGGACATGGCACTTGTGGATGCGGTTTAATGGTGGAATTGGCAGTACTAGATTAACAGTTGGACTCAATGATTTTTGAGTTCTTTTCCAACCTAAACAGCCCAATGATTCAGACAGGGCTGGAAGGGCTCAGCAGCCTGGATGTATCAGCAGGCTGGGAACGTAACCTTCGGGGCACTGTATCAGGACTGCACAGATCCCATTGATCTCCTCCCTTTTAACTTGGTGGAAAGCTAAAGTTTTCAAAAATGATTCTCTTTAACCTCTGTGAAGAAGGAGAGATCTCAGGGATTTGACTGCTGATCATTTTAACGCTGCATTAGAGGGTGAAGGAGCTTGTTTGAGATTCTACTCAGCGAAGTGCAGCTCAGAGGAGCGGGTCAGGAAATGTCAAAGAGGATCAAGGCCAAAGAAGATGGTTGTGTTTTTAATGAGCTCTGTGCTAAACATGCAAGAGAGAAGCAGCTGGGAGGGAGGGAAAGGGTGTATGGTGACATGGAGGAAGGGAGGGAAAGCCTTAGCCAGCAAGACAAGCATCCTGAGTCACGCTGCTGGGGAGGTAAGGCTGCTCTGCCAAGGAAAGGCTGACAGACAAAGTCAGATGCCTGGAGTAATTCCAAAATGTTTAAAAAAAATAAAACATAAAAAAATAAAATTACAAAGGGTTGGTGCAATTTTAACCACAAGCAGAATACAAAATCCCACTGATGTGAACACCAGTCACTCACAGCTCTGACCGCTGGAGCTGCCCCTGTCCGTGTGTGAGTGCAGTCCGTGCCCGGTGTCGGAATGAGCTGTAGCCCCAGGGTTGGGCAGAGCAGCTCCTGATGGATCACCTGGGCACGTGAGGCTCCATCCACAGCTCCTGAGACCATCACCCCAGCACAAGCGTTGAGAGGAGCCTCATGCTCGGTCCCAGCCCCACCACCGGGACACGCTGCACACTGTGCCCGCCCCATCCCATCACCACTGCTGTGAGCGTCACCAAGAGGAGCATTTTTAGATGAGAGAGGAGCTTGTTCTGCTGACTCATAGATGTGATTCTCATCAAGATGCAGGGAATTTGTTGAACTCTGGTTTCACTTTGCCTAGGTCTTCACAGGTAGTTTCTGTGGCTGTGAGCCGTCTAGGTTAATAATCCTTTTCTTATTTACTTTTATTTTCTGTTGTAAAACGTTTTAGAGTTCACTGAACTTTTAATTAGAAGTGCAACAATGAAAATCTGATTTTTTTTTTATTATATACCAAAAGCACTATGCTACACACCAAGACCTTGGAAAACACACCACAGTTTCCCTACCAGCAAACCTCAGCTTTTTTTAATTATTAGCGGACAAAGTGTAGAGTGAATACAAGAACCTGAAAAAGAAAATAATGTTTTTTCCATCATTACTCAGGCACTAATAAAACACACTCTGCAGTTCCTCTGAGAACTGGGGTAAAGTTGGGACTGACAACAGGAGGAAACCATATTTCCATTTTGTCTTGTAAATATTTTTCTTGCAGTGCTTTGCTTCAGCACCAAGGGTCTAAGAAACGAAGCACAACAGTGTGTGTAGGCAGAAATAAGATCTTTCATTAGATGAACCAGAATTGCTGGGAAAATTAGATAAGTTTCCAGGTGCTTCCTAACCAGTCTCTCTTACACAGTCACTATGACAAGTCTGTTGAAACCCTTGAGCTGAAGGACTCTGTGGGCTCCTCTTAGGTTTCCTTTCAGCCCTTGTTTGCAGAGGTACAGGTGCTTTTTACAGCTTACCTGACCCAAAGGCAAGGATTAGATCTCTTTAGTTTCAGAGAAGTGTCTCTCCACTCCTTAAACCAATTAGAATCACTCCAATTCCTTAGTAGCTTTATTTGCTCCCAGAAATGTGAAAAGAAATGGACAGAAGAGCATTTTAGAATAGAAACAAACACACAAAACTGACAAAAAGAGCACAAATAAAAACAACCATCTTTTGTGAAATGTCAAATCTACTCTTCTTAGTCCCTTCATGACTTAAACTCTCACCAAACTCCACATCAGATAATGCTTGGTTACTCCCAGCACTGTATCCCTGTGGTGTAGCTGTTGGAGAGCAAAGGAGATGCCCCTGTATTTCATACACCTGTGACCAAGCCACAAGCTCCGTCCTAACTCCATAAACCTCACAGAGAGAGAGGGAGGAGGAGGGTAAGGTGCCCAGCACACCTGCAGAGCCAAGTACCACAGACCTGCCATTCTGTGAGCTCAGCAAATACAGGTGGAAATCACTGATCGAAAAACAGGACACCAGAGAGCAAAGAGCACTCTTGATGATCTGAACCACAGCTTGGTGCAAGGAAAATAGCCCTCAGTGCTGTTAAACATGGTCTTATTTAACCTTTGAAAAGAAAAGCAGTGCTTCTGAAGCAGGTGACAAGGTTGCTCTGGATACTCTAGGTGACGAGTGCTGCCATTTTCCCAGCTCCTGTGGATATGGCACTGCAGTTAATTAGAATGCAATGATAAATAGTGCTGGGAATGGGGTTTGTTTGCTCTAAACAGAGGATAGTCAGCAAAAAAAATCTATGAGGGGCTGTGAGGCAAAGATCAGCCTACCTTGGCACACAGACACCTCACAGGATGTTAGCATCATCAGAAGGGGCAACCACCACATTTAGAGCTGCTAAATCCAAGCTCAGCAGCCTGCAGAGCTTTCACACACCAGCAGCAAACCTCAGCAGAGGGGTCGGATTGAGATGCTTCAGCAACAAACAGTGCAGAAAGCCCAAAGGATGACTGAATCTGAAGTCTTTCCTTGGAAGAACAATGGAAAAATCGTGCAGCCAGGATTTGAATGAGTAACTGGTCCTGACACCTGAACTACTGGCAATCCCAAGGGCTGCTTTAAAAGGAATAACAAAATCGCAAGATTTGTCAGCAGATTTTCATTATGAGGAAGCTGAGGTCAACCATATTTCTAAATTAATTTTCTAGTACATCTTGGTTAGACTTTAGGTAATAGTCCCTCCTCCACTCCCCCCACCTCCCCCACCCCCTTTTTAATAAGTACAATTTACTAGAGTTGCATAAAAATGAGTAATACATTATTTTCACTTAGATCCAACATGAAATGAGTAATTTCTTTCCAGCACATGACCAGGCTGTTATGCCTCTCCTAAGTACACCACAGAAAGATAAAGATGTTACATTTTGCCCATAAACAGACACTGTAAATCATCTGGTTCTTTGAAGTGACAATGAGTTCACCTCCTGAAAAGGTCCATTTGAAGTGCACCTTTCCCTGTCATACCCACATCCCCACAGCCGTGTCAGGCCCTGGGAAAGGGGCACATACTTTGTTCCCAGACAAACCATGTCTATCTCCTCTGGCTGACAAGGGGAAAAAAGGTCTCTTTGACAATAGGGCCCCAAAGGGAATAAACATGGTACCTTTTTTTTACAGATGCAAGACTTGATAATCCCATCACCAGATGCTCCACCCCCTTCAGGCTTTGGGGGTGGCTTGTTTTGGGCTTTTCTGCCCCATTCATCATTCCAGCACTCTGCATCTCAGAGACAATCTCTTTAGGAAGGTGGTGGGTTCTGTCTGGGACTGTGAAGTGCAGTGTTTGTGTAAATAACATGATGACATTGAAATTGCTTTTCTATCTTCCCCAAGCTCAGCTTTGCCCTTTGTTTTTATCCCTTATGTTTGATCCAGAGGAAACACAGCATCACCCATGGATTCCTGATCTTCTCATTAATTAGGCTCAATTTAAGGGAACCTGATCAACTGAACTGAGACAGTTTTTCTCTCTTAAAACAGAAATTTGTATTTAAAATTAAAAATGCAGCAGAAACAACTACTCCAGAGCAGAGTAGAGCCCTTTGGTCTTTGTGCCTTCCACCCCAAAGCAAAGGAGGGTATTTGTCATCCATGAGGCAGGATTTGCTGAAAGAACTCAGGAGGCTTGGGAGCCAGTCCTATCACAGGAGAACAATACCTGGTTGCTCTCGTTCCCCAAATCATTGTCTCACACACAGCAGGAAGGATCAGCAGTAGCTTACTCTGTAGTGGCAACAACATTCCTGCAAAATCTGTCAGGTTATCCTGAAATTAGGGTGGATTCATTCAATGATTATTACTCTCTGCTAAATTCACCTCTGACCAGCCCTTTGGGAACTATATGGCAAATATGTGTTAAAGACAGGATTAATGGTAAAAACCAAAACAGTTATTAACCTATTTACTTTAACACAGCCTGACAGAAACAGGTCATTGCATCCAAAAATCTAACCTTAGGGAGGAGCTCCCATGCCCCTTCCACATCTTTTACATCCCGTCTGGCCTCCTTCACCTCTGAATTCACAAAGCATGTTTTAAACATAGAGGTGGACACTCCCTGGTGTCAGTCTCATTGACAGCTCCAATCACTGTCAGCAAATATACCCTGGAAAATATCCATGCTATAGTCTAACCCAACCTTGCTCTTCACTGCCATCCAGAAACTCCCCCATAACTTACTGACTATAGAATACATTTTTTTCCTTTCCAAGGAAATCTCCTTACTGAACCAACTTATACAGCAGGAAGAGACAAAATACCTTTGCTGCTCCCAACCCTGTTCTCAAGGCCAGGAATGGGAGTAGGAGGTTTTTCATTCACAGTGGACTATTAGTTTGTGCATTGGCATCACATGAGTGACTAAAGCATTTGCTATAGTTCCAAATCCACATGCAACTGTCAACTCTCTGAAAATGGTAACTGATGTATCAATTAATGCATTTTCTATGGGGGGATGTTCACCCTGCACACAAATATCCAACAGCACTGATGGTATCAGAGTATTTCCTACATTTATGCGTACACCAATCTTTGGTACCAATAAAGACACTTCAGTGTACCACTATGAACAGAGACATAAACTTTTTTTACCCTCTTAATCAAACTTAGTTGAAAGAAAAGTAGGGGAAAAAAGAGAAAACCCAGAAACCTTGAAGTCACTTGAAGTCAGAGGCAGGCACAAGAAGATGTCTTTTCACATATTTTGATTTGGTTCACAACACAGTAAGAATTCATCAGTTTACACAAGACAACCATATTCCTCTGGATTTACATGAACGTGACCAAGACTACAGTGCTGGTAAAAAATTTACAAAAGCTGCTCTCCTGCCTTCACATCTGCCATGCAGATCCACATAACAATTCTGACAGCTCAACTCCCACCCACTTAGCTCAAAATGGAGCTACAAATTGGTGACTTGAAGCTTCTTTTCGAATCCCAAATCCAGGAACTTCTCTTGTATTGCTCAAAATTTGACCCAGCAATACTGAAATCCCTTTTTTTAAAAACAAAAAAATAAATCTTTTTATGTGAACTGTATATCACCACCTCCTCACTTCACAATCTGTGCCAGTTTTTAATCCGTTGCCTTCCACTACCTCAGTCCTGAGGGTACACTGAGGTCATGTTTCCTATATTTTCTTTGAAATCATGACACCTACAGGGAAGGGGGTGTGTGTGAGCAGACTATATTTTAAGACCTTTTGTAACTCCAGACATGGAGCTATAGGAAAGGACTATGTATTGCAGCACTGATGATCAAACCATGAGTTGGCAAGACTGGGCTTTCATTCAAGTGAACCACAAATGCATTTGAAGCAGTGACTTGCTTTTCTCCCTTTGTTTCAGATCAGCCCAGCACCTTTGCTGACATAAAACAACGAAGGTCATTTCTGCTCTGAATCAACAGCAAAAAAAAAGGGAAAGGAGGAAAAGTGAATATATCACTCTCCACATCTTCATCCCACAGCATATTCCAGGGGCCACAACTTGATCATAACTTCTCTCACTCTCCCGTGACCTCTTGCAAAATAATCCTTCCTCGCATGCAAGTTATAAAGGAAAGCAGTTCCTTTCACACTGAAAGTGCACTCTGACTGTGATGGAAAGATAAAAGTCATCCAACAACACACACAATTTCAGCTTATCTTGAGAAAAATGATACCTCAGCCTCAAATGGCAGGGGCTGTGCAGTGAACACAACCTGTTCAAGGTTATGGGGAGATCCACATTACAGAGAACTCAGACTCTCCATTCCTGAGCTGCTTCAGCACACAAGTGAGGCAAAAGGTCTGTTGCCCTTAAATTATACTGAGTATCCACCACAACCAAACTGCACAACAGCACTTATCCAAGGGAGCTGCCTTCCCCTTCCCAAACCTTCAGGAAGCACTAGTGGGACATGGCTATGCTGTGCATCTACCCCAGACCTGTGTCCAGATGGTGCCTCACACAATCGTCAACACATGCCCTAAAACAAGGTGACTGTTTTATTAGTCCAGGATTGAGGCTGCTTCTTACTGAAGCCTGTGCAGGAGGAAAGCCTACCTGTTTGGGACCATGCTTCCTCCTCTATTTTCAATCACATGGACACAGCACATGGATGTAGAAGCTACAACATCCAGGACCATAGCCTCGCTGGGAAGAGTGGAAACTCCAACCCTGGGAAGTGCAGGTGCAGTATCATTTCCAGCCATGCTGCTCTTTCATCCCAGGCTCTGCTCCTGGGGAAGCAGCCTTCATCACCCCCCTTTCCCTCGACACAATCCCACTTATTTTGCTGCACTCAGAGGCAAACACTGAGCTGCAGATCACAAATGGCATTTCAGGTTCCTTTGTGTATCAACAGCAACATCTGAGCCAAGTCTGGGTGCAGGTTTAGACTTCCTTTGGCTTTAGTGTGTATCCAGGGGAGAAAGCACATCTTGATCCTCTACACCAAGGACCTCTGCTTGTGGTCAGACTCACACCAATCACAGCTGAGGAGTATGTTACATTTCTTTCCTTCAGACAATGCTCCAAAAATTCCTGTGTTGGACTACAGAAAACACAAATGATGTGGTTGTTTAAACTGATCACCCTGGCAGTGATTTTAAAAGAAACAAAACAGAGCCAGGAAAACCCTGATTTATAGACCTGCAGCCTGTTTCCTCGTAGCATGAAGGAGAAAACCTGCTTGTATGCACATGTTTTTCCAGCCCCCAAATTTGTTATCTGTACTGGTCTTACATCCAAAGGTATTTCTCCAAGATACCTCCAGGTAAGCAGGAATATAACCACAACCCCTTTTCATGCAAGCCAGATGTCACAAAGACAGCCAAAGCTACAGGCCTATCTTTTTGTCTGCTCTTAGAAATAAACATTAAGTTTAACTGAGTAGGAGAAACACTGGGCCAGTCACTGCGCAGGAACCCCAGATACATTTCCAAACAGCAAATTACACACATATAAAGACTTGGCAAATGAGACAGGCCTGCTCCAGTGCCACAGGCTCACCCTCCATGTGGCCTTCATCCCTTCATTTCCATCACTGACCATTTTACTGCATAATCATGCCTTTACAAAAGTGCAATGCCTTCTCCTGATAACATCACCCCTGGGAAGCCAAAGCACTCCAAATGCAATGGCTGGCATTAAACAAGGAGAGGTATTGTTACACTTCTTACCCTGACTTGAGCTCGATTTGGACATAGATTAGAAGTGCAGAACAGACGGACAACTGCTGAAAGCAGAGAAAATACTGAGGTTTCTTGTCCAAGGCAGAAGAGGGGGAGGGAAACAGGCTGGAGGTGGCTGTTCCTTAGCCAGCCTCCGCTAATCGAAGCGAGCCATCCTCATCAATATCACTTTGCTTTGGCAACCTTTCAAGAGGGAAAAAAAAGAAAAAAAAAAAAATCCCACTCCCCCTGTGCAACACACTTTAATTGCTATGTGTATCACACACCAAAGAGGAAAGCCAGGGGGTAGCAGCAACGTGATGAGCTGCACCACCTTTATTGCTTTAAAGAGAAAATTCTTGCAGTTGGGGAGCGAGAAGGGGGACGGCGCATCCCCCTGTGACCCACAGGCCACATTCTTTGCCACTCCATCTGCCACCCCCAGCTGCTAAATCCTCCATCACCAGCACAAGGTGATCTCAGAGCAAAGCACACTCTAACACATGAAAGGAAACAACTTTGGCTGGTTGCCTCCTTACAAGCCCAGCTCTCCCCACCCCCTTCCTTCGCTTCCTCCCTGACATGTTTGAAGCATCTGAACGTCAAGGTACTGAGATATCACAGAGCGAGTTTCCCTTTCCTATCGCACTCAGATGGCTCTTGTCAGCAGCTCCCTTCAGCCCTGTTTTCCATGAGGATTTCCTTCCCTCCTGCTCTGGAGCCACTGCGCTGGAGCTCACATTATTTGATTTCTTGGAGCCTACAGTCTGGAGCCAGTGAGGTTTGTCTGCTTCCCCGGGTTCAGCTAATAAATTGGGATCAGGGGGTCACACAGCAGGGGACTTGGAAGCCTGAGAGCCTCTGACACCATTTTTATTAGTTTTTACTATACATACCATTTCAGGAGCCGGGATGCCATCCCAGTGGGGCCCTACCCATTGCTTAGTAACTAAGATTTTGTAATCTAAGTTTTGACAAGGTCATTTTTTACCTTGGGAGAGGGTGGGGGAGGGAGAACCCCCACATACGTTAATTACACAAACACTGTGGGGACAATGCAAATAGGAACCCATTTCCCTTTTGCATCAGAGCCAAAGAACAGAAAATCATTTTACTGTAGGGCTGTTACAAGGCAAACAGGCCAGGATATTTTAAACAACATGCTGATACAGTCCCATCCTCTGCTTGAAGATTGGAAGAGTGCATTTTAGCCTTTCTTCTGTCTCTCCCTAAAAAACACCCCATGCCATCAGCAAAAGTGTCCAAACTCGGAGGTAGCCACAGAGCCTGGATGCCCAGGTGGTAATAAACGCCCCCAAGCACCTGATGGGAGCATAGTGACCCTGATCAAGCTAAAATTGAGCAGCAAAACTTCCACCAGCATCAGCATCCCCATGATGATTAACCCAGTGCTTAGTTAATCACCACTGGCATGTTGGGTATAAATGATCTCTTGGCAAGCTCTTGTCCCTGCAGACAGAGATCGAAGAACCCAAACACCCACTGGCCCTTCTGATTAACCAGAGACAGTTTTTTTCCCCCTATACAAAGTTTCTTAGGCTAACAAGCAGGATGTTTAAAAAGCATGGGAAACAAGGAAACAATTCCATGGGAGCAGGTCCAGGTCAAAGCCAAGGCAGCAGGAGCTTTGTGGTGACATCCCACTGCCATCGGCACAGGGAAATGGTGCTGGTGTGGGGAAATGAGCTGCCAACCACCCTGACCTGCTGAAATAAGGCAAAGCAGGCATTGTGGCCCAGACACACAGGATGGTGAAAAGAGTCAGTCTGCCTTCCCTTGTGCACTTAGAGCTGCTCTCTACAACTGCAGCTTTGCTGTGTTCATTAACCCTGAGTATGTTTTTCTTTTTCTGTGTTTTTACATCTGCTGTGATAAATTTGTTCTAGAAAGAGGAAAACGGTCCTTTGGTCACTACTACCTTTCACTTCCACCCTCTCTCCCAAGCCAGAGCTGCATGAGGTGAAAGCCTCTGATGTGGTTAAAAGAAGGCCGAGATTGAGTAAGGCTTTGAGGTCCCTCAGAATGTGTCTTGCTGGTTGTCACCTCATTGGGCTCCAGCACATGCTTTGAGGTTAAGTCCCAGTGTTTGTGTTTTGGGCCTTTGTTGTGGTTCCTTGATATGTTCATGATGACTTTGGCTCTGCCATCCCAGAAGCAAATGCAAAATTCACAAAGTGGTGAGTCAGTCATTTTATCCACTGGCAGCAGCAGCAGCTGGCAGAGGCTCAAAACAGATCAGAGAACAGGGCAACAAGTGTCTCCAAGATGGATTTCAGACAAACAAGGAAAAATGAAAAACCTGAAAATGCAGGGAGAGAGAAGAAGCCTGATATTAAATAAAGAGACAGAAAAACAGCTGGAATGTCAAGTATAGACTGAAGAGATCAAAAGTAAATCAGCTCTCTGACAGACAAGGAGCTGTACTGTGCTTCGGAACAGCAGCACTCAAAATACAGCAACTCGCTGGCCCATACAGATTGTTCCATTGGTTAAACTCAGCCTGCACATCAAAAGAACTTGCTTTTGGCTGCCAGCACTGGAAGCTCAAAGCAGAGCCTACAGATCAAGCTGTTTTCTTCCTGCTTGAGGCAACAGCCCTAAAAATAAAATGACCCTGGAGGACTCAAAGCTGGCTTGCTCGTTTGGCTGATGGTGTATGAAGTAGGATAGCAGGCCTTGTGCTTGTTCTTCTGCAGTTCAGTGGGCTCTTTGGGTTTTCAAATAACTAAATACATCCCCATACATGAAGGGAAACTTCACCATGACCTGGTTTTACATCATGGTAACACCTTCATCCCTGGAAAAGAGTGCTCCCTATAATATATCCTCTCCTGTCTGAACATGCAGTACCACAAGCACTTGCTCAGTGGACACACAGAACTGTGAGTAACATCCATGAACAGTCATTCAGCCAGGCCACACGTCTGAACTGAAGCTGGGAGCTTTCCAATAAAAGCAAGACATCATGAGCTATGATGCACATAAAAAGGATGTTTCCATATTAGCCATGTTTCAGGCTGAACACACGACAAACTATCACATATGGACTAATATAAGGGACTCTACTACAAAATACCAAGTTTGTAGAAGCAGAAAAGATGGTCTTGTGTTTAAGCAAAGCACCAGAGTCACAACATCTGGATTCTGTTCTTGGTGTGACCCATGGCCATCCTGTGATACCTCAGGCAAGTCTTGTCTTAGCTAAGAGTTATGAAATCACTACAGAGGACAGTGATTTTTTTTTCCTTTAATTTTTTTTTTTTTTTTTTTTAAACAGTGCACAGCAATTTACATTCAGGGAGCTTTACAACTCATTTCTGTCTGTTTGATCTCCAGCCCCAACTTTTCTGGCAAAATAGCAATTAAAGCACAAGTGCTGAGCCGGCTCTTTGTTGCTGCCCATGCCCTACTAGACTCCAAAACCGACTGCGCCTCAGTCACCTAGGCTGCATTCTGTTTATTCATGTGTAAACTGGGAATCATTATAACTGCTTTCTAAGCATTAATTGATTATTCCTCACAGCACTACTATAGAATTCCTAGAACAGAGAGGAAGAAAACCAACAAGAGGAGCAGACAGCAGCAGAACTGCAAACTACTAATAGTTTTTTGTTTACTTCTTTTCTCTCCTTCTGAAGATGGGCTGAAGGAAGAACTTGCTAGTCATGTCCTGGTTTACCATGCTGTGGTTTGCTCTGTGACTTCAGTCCATCTATCTCAGCTTTATTCTTTACTTCCAACTCCATCTCGGAAGTGAAAGTTTATGTTCCCAGGGGTTTCCTGGCTCCCATTTACAACAAAGATATGTCCTCTCATACCTTTACCTATATTTATCTTTGTCATTAGCGGGGAAGATAGGTGGATATCAGATGACTCAAGAGTTTCTAGGTGCAGTTACCTCCTTCTACACCTTCTCTCTGCATTTGTGTATCTCCAGTCACCGCTCTCACATACAAACCCACATTTTCTCCAGCTGGCTGACCCTTGTGTAGCCCTGCACATCTCCCTGCCTGTTAAAGCAGGACGTTGGAAAGAATTGTGACCAACACACTGATCTGTATACAGAGAAATTAATTCCTTTCCTTCCTGGGGCTGAACTGCCTTGAGTGCAGTGTGGATAGAGCAGCAACTACATCCCAGAGAAAGCAAGGAATCCACTGAGAGTGGCAGTAAGTGTGTTACACAGATTTACTTCATGCCCTTAATCATTTCCAGCAACAAAACAACCAAAATAAAACACAAATCAGACTACAAAACTCAGGCCTGGTTCTCCTTCAGGGGAAAAAAACCCCAACAACCCTAACAGTAAAAATACAAGCCTAAAACAGCCACCTTTGGAATTCACTCACATGGAAAGAGGCAGGTATATAGCACAGCTTGGTAATGCAAACAGTCTCCTTTTCCCTAATGGAGTATATGCTCAGCTCATAAAAAGTACTGCTTTACAGAGTCATAGTTTGAGTTTTGGTTTTTATGGTGTTAGGCTAAAATTATTTTACTAGTGTAGTTATTTAGTCACAGGTCAATCAGTCACACAACAGCAACTGCTCTCACAGAAGATTAACTGGGAGTATGGCCTGCACATTTTACTCCAAAATGAAGTTTCCTCTCATCTCAGGTGACAACATGGAAATGTATTGAAAGGACAAAAGTAACATTCAAACACACTAGTAAAGATTCAGGCAGATATTCTCAGCTGCCTGTAAGACACTCAGAGAATTGTCCCACCTGAAAACCACATGTTTCTTGTGGCAGAGGAGAAAGTTATTTGGGAAAAATACAGAAGTGAAAAATCAGACTTTTCTGGTAGCAGGCAGCTAGCTGGACACTCGTTTTTCTCCTCAGAGAATGTTTTAATGGAAAAACTGACTGATCTGGCAGAGACCATTCCAAGACAGTGATACTGAGTCATAAAGCAAAGCCGTAGCTACCATACAGCCTGATCCAATGGCCCTGAAGTCAATAGGAAGGCTCTGGAACAGGCCCACACAAATTAAATAAAGTTTGCAGCATGGCTGTTATTAGCTCAGACCCACTGGAAGAGCTGGCACTGAAAAGCTGCTGCTTTCAGAACGACTCTGCTCTCACTATTAGCAGTGTCATTTCTGTCCGAGGATGTTCTGCAAATTGTGACAGGCACCAAACTGAGGGGTGTTCTCTGGACTTTGTTGTTCAAAGAGGAGGGAAAACAGTTTCACAGCTGTAGGCTGAGCATGAAAAATGTGGCAGGTGACAGAAAGAGGGTCACCACACTGTGGGAGTGTCTCTGACAGTGTACAGGCTTGGTTTTCTGTTACACTGTGTGAATTTAGTGCTGGCAAAACATGGAAAAAATGCTAGTCTATTTAAATCCTGGGATGAGGAGCTGCAGCACCCACCTCTTGATAAGAGAAAATATTCTCGTTCAGAAGAAGGAGAAAAGAAAATCTATATAAAAGACAAGCAGTAACAGAAATTGGACATGGAAGCCTAAGTTGGGATATTAAAAAAAAAAGCAGCTCCAGAAGGGACACTGAACAGGCCTAATCGATCTCCTGATACAGAATACATCCCTTTAAGTCAGACATCTCTTTGAAGTGGGGAGAGGGACCAAAAACTGACAAAGCACAATAATCTGTTCGTTCAGGAGAACACAGAGAGACAGGATTGTGTGTCACAGCACTGAAGACAAGTGGTTAAGGGAGCCCATGACCTTCATCTCTCTGTCCAGACGCAGGACAGGAAGACCAGATGTGGCAATGGCTCCTTGTGCTGCAATGCTCAGCTCTCACTTGGAAGGACCCCAGGGAGGGGAGAAGAGCACCCAACCACCATCTACAAACAGCTGCATCAGTAAACCCTGTCCTTGATGGATTTCCATTGGAGACTATGGTCTGAATTCAAAGAGAGGATGAGGGAAAGAAATTATTTAATTAACTATACAACAATGCCAAAGGCCTGGGTAATAAACAAGAGGAAATAGAATTAGTCATTTATGAGCACTAATTTGACCTAGCTGCTATTACTGAACCTTGTAGAATGATTTGCATGACTGAATGTTTAAATCAATGGTTATAATCCACTTAAATAGGGCCGAGATCTTAGAAGAAAATGAGGAGTGGAAAAGATGGCATTACCCATAACCAAGTCACTGACAATTAAAAAAAAAAAAAGGCTGTCCTGATTGCTTCCTTCTTGATGACCCTGATAAAACAACAAGATGGAATAATAGCTGTCATCCCATTCCACCCTGTTGGAAACCAGGGTGGCTAATACAAAAACTGGTTGATTGTTAGGTGTGGAATGAAAAGACAATCTAACCCCAAGGTCTCCCTCATGAGAGATCAGTGCTAACCCTTCTTAGAACTGCTAAATATCCTTGTTGTCACGTGTCAAGGTGGCAGAGAATCATCAGGTTGGGGAAAACCTCTACCAACTTACTCTTGACAGCACAGCAACCAGTGGTAACATATGTAGAATTAATTGTGAGTCAATCATCCTTGTTACAGGCAACAATATCAAACTGTCTAAACTAGTAATGAGGTATACTTGGTGTTCTGAAATCCTTTCAGCTTTCTGAAACTCTTACAGGCAATTCAGTTGAGTCAAAAAGTCTCACTGACCAAACGTGACTGGGAATCGTTTATGAACATTGTACCAAAAGGCCCAGATGCCACAACTCAATAGAAAGGGGAAAGATGATACTGGTCAAATAACTCATGTACAGTAACAAATTGCAGAAACCTAATAAAAGCAGAGCAAATTATATAGCCAGCAGGATAATGCATTAAATAGAGTAAATCTGAAGTTTGTAAGGAATCTTAAAATGGAATTTGTGCTTAGAGCTAACACTGAAATGCAAAAAGTATTACCAGAGCAAGATATTTTTCAAGACAATATACCAAAGCAATTCTCATCTAAGAGAGCCCAAATTGAGAAGGAAATGCCTTCATCATACCTTGGAAGGAGGAATATTCTAGAAAATAAACTTGATGTTATGCCAAATAACTAATATACCAACACAATTAACAGATACATCACTCAGATACTTGGCTTTGTAACACGTGGTACAAACAGGGCTGGGAACTGCAGTGCAGGGCAAGAGCCGACTGTCACCATCAGCAGGAGTGCAGAGCAAGGCACCACTGCTAAGGCTGTCCACAGCCTCAGGGTGGGCACATTTTGCAGGTGTATTAGGAGTAAGAATAGGATTAACACAATTTTACAAACATAGTAAGGCATATTCACCAGCCTAGTTCATTGTCTCCACAATTCCTCCTCCTGAGACACGGACAAACACATGAAGAATGGCAACACAAAAAGAGAATGCCTTCTAAAGGCACTACACTTCTCTGAGGCCACTTAATAACTATTCTGCTTTTTAACAGATCCCAATTGTGTCCCAAATCTGCATTTGTTGATATAAAACAACGAAGCCTCATTTGGTTTAAGCCATACCTATTATTTGCTGTCATATCTTGCTCATCTCCAAAATACACTCTGGATATAAGGATCTAAGAAGGCAAGGCGCTGATATCATTGGTGTTAAAGGATCTTGCAGAAAGCAAAACCAAAGTCCTTGTGTAATGATACATACAGTGCTCTCTGTTGAAAATCATGCAGAGCAAGGACTGGCAATCATCACCCACTGACCTTCTACCATCCATGGCATGCCATAACCTTGACCTTACTTTTAACCTCTTCTATGCCACACCTTGCTGCCAGCCCTGCAGAGTTATGCCAGTTGAAGCTTCAGTGATTATTTCAAAGTGACAGATGGAGTGTCAAAGCAAACAGCATCTGTCCAAAGGGCCCCTGTAGGTGATGCTTCACAGAGTATCTTCTGAACATCTGCAGTAATTAAATGCTTAAGCTGAACAAAATTTAATTTTGCAGACTGTGTTGAATCAGATATAGTTCACTGCACAGGGGTCCTTGATCTGCTGTGCACTCCTAGAAAATAGTGTTGCTTCTCCCTAAGCCCTGTTCACCTCGAACTTCAGAACTATGGCAGCTTGTTTGTTCAAAAAACAGGCATTTTGTGACTAAACACCCAACTTGGTATCCAACAAAGTTGTTTCCCATGTCTAAAAGGGGACCAAATACCTCTTAAATTAAAACCTTTTGAATCTGGACATAGGTTGCATAATTGTGTACTTTAGAAGGTTACCAAGAGAGATTTCTCCACGTGACAAACCCCAGACTGACTTTATGGAAGGCCTAAACCCTCTCATCAAATCCTGCACTAAGTAGCACTTCGGACAGTCAGAAAAACTCAGAAAGAAAGGGAACAGGTTTTTTAAAAAAAAAAGTTGTGAGAAAGAAGGGACATTCACAACAGGCCTAATATGTGACTGGGGAACGGGAAAAGAGAAGACAAAATAAAGGCCATGTCAAATGACTCTGCTTTCCCCTCTGTTTCGTTTGGAGAGAAGATTAGGTTACTACAGTTCAACAAGACTCACTTTGCTTATTGCTTTGGGCATTAAGAACTTAATGCAAAAGTAATGAGTTAAACCTGTGGCATAGATAATGGTCATTAGCAGCCTTCTTTCCCTGTCATAAACCTGACCCTTGTTAACTCCCGTTTTATCTTTCTATGCAGATGACTTTGAATGGGGCAGGAAGTGTTCTCTATTCTGTCCAATTTGGGAAAAACGGCAGCTAGTGGGCATGCAGTGCTGCTCCCAAAACTGGAGCCCCTCTCCCCCACATTACAGCCCAGGTTGCATTACAAACTGAAGAGAAACACTAGGAAAAAAGCAGAATTGACAGAAAAATGTTTGGCTTGTAGTAGAACTGAGAGCTTCCAGAACTCATCTGGGATTGAAATCTCCTAAGGGGAGGATGCTAGGAAAAAGGCAAACATGAAAAAGTTTTCACAAGAAACAAATCCTATTTACTGCTTAACCCCTTTAACTTCTGTCCTCTACCTCCCAGGTAATGGAGCTCTTTCTCTGCTCATTAATTAAGCTCATTTAGAGTTTATTGACTGAGGGCAAAATTGCCCCTGCAAACAGATCCTTGATAGCTGCTGCAATGTTTCTGTGCCACTGCTCTGACAAAAGCAGTCCTGTTACCACACTCTGTTAAGGAACATCTCCCGTGTATGAAGTACAAAAATATGATCAAATATCATAATTATTCAGTAGTTATCTAAAAGTAAAATATTCTTTTGCCTGAGACCCAAAAGGAGTACAATTATAGCCAAAATGAACACATGACTGCATGGGGAAAACTCTGTCTCATTATCACCCAAGCCTGAAAAGATCACAGAATCAACAAAGTTGCAAGGGACCTCTGAGATCATCGAGTCCAATCTCAAAAAATGCTCTACCTCATCTGCTTTTAGAAGTAAGATGATGATTAGCAACTTTTTTATATGTTTACCTAATAATGGTCGGGCTTTTTTCTCCCCCCCTCGCCCCCACCCCCGCCGGGAATTATTGAAGAAACTTAATTTAAGGCTGCTAATTGAAGTGGCCATGCCATTGTCTATTTGCAAAAGGAGAAGGTATATATAGCAACATTGGCCTTAATGATAAATTAATCAATATGAGTTTTCATTGCCAAGTGAATCCAAACATACCTAAGAGGCAGCAATAGAGCCCTCAAGCAAATTGCAAAATTTCATTACCTTCAAAGGAAGGATCATCTGGCCCATCACATTTTTCAAAGTGAAAATGCTTCATAATACTGTCAGTCATCACAAGAGTTACACCTATATTTGAGTAACAGGGAGTGGATTAGTCATCACTTGATGAGCAAACAAAAAAAATGAATTTTTGAGCTATAGTCCCAGAGAATTATCTGTTTTCCTGTAAAATCACTAGAAGACAGGAAAACCACAGACTAAAATCTCAGCTTGGGGTAATTCTGTATTTCATTTTCAAATGGGGTCTGTACAGGACGTTGCTGAATAGACAGATAAGCCAGTCAAACTTTAAGGTGTAGAAGCCAATAGGGCTGCTTGAATCATCTCCCAATCTCCTGTTCAGCTTCTCATCCACTTATTTACACAGACATATGCGATTTTGTTGCCAGCTGGTGATTTGGCAATAAAATGAAATCTGAGCCTAATGTGCCTAGAAGATTTGTTTGGAAAAAAATAAACCCAAGATAAAAAAAACCAAACTAAGTAGTACTTGTTTATAGAAACATTACGGTACCTTTGATCCTTTCTTCTGTTCTGCTTCAATATGCTTGAGTAAAAAGAAAATACGCTGTAAATTTCAGAGAGCAGCATGGGGGCTCCTGTGTTTGTGTTGCAAAGACAGACTGAAGCCTTTAATCAAGACAAACTCCTGTAGGGCAAATTTCCCAACGCGGCATTAGTGTGGTGGTGTTGCTAGGTGGATCCCCATCCAACTGCTCCACAGCTCTTGTAACTGGTCTGACCCACTTGTGTGGCAGGGCAACCCTGCAAAATCATTTGGCCATGAGAGAAGGTGGGGAGGCAAGAAGGCGACACACAAGGAATAAAGACATAAGGTAATAAACACATAAAACCATGGAAAAATAAGGCAGGACACTTAAAAAAGGCTGAAGACACTGAGCTAGAAATACTAAAGCAGAGATACAAATGTAGAAGTATAGTACCCATATGAAGATGTTTCACATATCCACAACTCTGAATAAAAACATTAACTCCCTTGATCTTCTCTATACATACACGTGTCAGACAAATATGTACACATTGCTCTTAAAATCTTATCTATTGTATCTCGCATCAAAGCCTATCTGTACATGGACAGATTGTCATGGAATATGAGCGTGCAATAAGCATAGGGGGAGGAAAAAGGCATTAAAGTTGAGTGTCCTTATAGAAGTCTCAGTCAGATGATAATAACAAAAATTAGTGAATACTTTTGTATGTGAAATTGCTGTAATAATTACACTTAGATAACAGATCTGCAAATGTACCCTCAAGGCCTATTAGGACACCACCTTCATAATCTAAAATTTTACATTGGGTTAGTGTCTTCAAAAGACAATCAAGGGCTTTTCAAATGATTGTCAGAAGTGCCTAAGGTCTACAGTACCATGTTGTGCTTCAAACTGAAGTACATTGAGAAAGGCAATAGAGTATTCAAATATATGTTGAGAAATAAAATACAGTATTCAAGTAAGAATACATTTTAAAAACACAGGAATATTTTCTTTAAAAACTCTGTTTTAAAGAAGTGTGATGTATTCTTTTCTGACCAAAGCCTTGTCTCTTTTTGCAGAACAACTGTCAATATACTCAGTTGATTCTGAATTCTCTGTGATTAGATAAATAGTTAAAAACTCTTAAAAAAAACCAAACACAAAAAAAACCAAAAAAAACCTATCAGAAGGGATTCCACAACAACCAAGGAAAACCATAATTTGCCTCTGCAAGGACCCTGTGCATCACTGACAGAAAGTAAATTAATTTTTAAATAGAAGTTAGAAATCCTTACCCACCCCTTGAATTCTGGGAAGCAAGCAGCTGTACTGTAACCCAGCACCCTGGGTACCCAGGAGCCGTGGAAGGACACATGCAGAAATGTGCACTACTGAGGCAAAGGGATTAATTTAGCTGCCTCCTCACATCAACATGTTAGAGATGGTGCCAGGAAATCCCACAGAGGCCACCTGATGTGCCTACGTGGGTAATTCCAAAGTCTTCTCCATGGTTCTGCCTTTGTGCTAAGTCAAGCCTTTGATTGCAGGTGGTGCTCCATGGAGAGGTGGACTGATTTTTGTCCTCTCAGTTAAGGGGACACTGTAGAAATGGCTGATTGCGATCACTTTAGAGGGGATGGGAATCTGGACCTCCTCCAGCTCTGTAAAGACAAGTGGAAGCCATATACAGTTTCCTACAGCCATCCACAGAGTGCAGGAGCTGAAAGGTAACTTCCCCACCCATGTGGAGGAGCTTAAAGCCTGCTGAGAACTTCCCCCAGCCAAATGTCCGGGCTCCCTGTGCTGCAGTGATTTCTTCAGCCTTCTCTGTCTTTGAAACATGAGCAAGTTATTGTTGGCATACAAAGAAGCTGGCAAAGTGTCATCCCATGATTCAGCATATCAAGAAGAAAGATAGAATAATGAATCATTGTGCAAAAGGGTTGTGCAACAAGGACTGAAACAGTCCATATAAAAGTGCTGTTGCATTGGAATGGAAATGGCTTTTTCATGGAAGATACCCATCTGCCAAAAAAAACTTTGTATAACTAATGTTTTATGAGCAGAAGATCCAGAGGCAGATAGAGACACCAAAGCCTACTGTGACACAGACTCATGAGGAGATACTTTGGTTTGCCAGGATGATTTGCTTACAGTTGTAACATCTGGTACGGAAGGTTTTGAAAGAGATTCATTAATTGGAAAGAGGAGAAAAGATGTCCTGCATCTGATTTAAACTGCACTGTGAATTGGAGATAATCCATTGGAGTCAATGGAGATAACCTGGCACAAAACCATGCTCAATGCAAGAAGAATCAGAGCCAGAGAGCGTCAATACACAAAGCTTTACTGACTTTCTTTGTCCAGCCCAGGGGAGAGTTAGCAATCCCTCAGGCTTCTTCTGCTGTTTCCACATACAACTGTCTTTTCACCCCTCTGGCACTGTCCAGCAGCCCCTATCCCCACTAATTCCTCCCCAAGGGCTCTGACAGGGTCAGACACTGGCATCCTAGAGAATGCCAGTGCTGCACCCCATAAGGCACTGTGCCTGTTCCTGCCTCTTCATCTCCCTTGGGAATGGCTCTCCAGCTTGTTAACTGGTTATGTTGAGCTGCTCTCCAGCAGAAGAGCATCCTCACACCCTTCTTCCCAGCCTTTCCTCCTTGCTGGCAAAAATCAATGTGATTCCTAGGCAAAAGGCTCCAAAACACTCTTTTCTTTTAAGATTTAAAAAACCACCCAGCCTTTAAAAACCCAGTGGGGTCTTTTTGCTGAAAGAGCCGATGCTCTTGGGAAAAAAACGCTTCCTATATCAGGATTTTCTCAGCTTGCCTTAAATGCATGGACTGCTACTAAGGAATCTGGCAAACATATCTAAGAAAAGCAACTTCACACATCCCATGTGGTCCTTCATTTGAGTAGCACTTCTAAAGCGGGGAGGGTGGGGGGTGGCAGGTGGAGCAGTGCTGTCTCCGGGTTAAAATTTGGAAAAAGTAAAAGGTGCTGGGCTTTCTCTGTATCTATTGCTTGTGGACTGATATTGCACAACCACCAAGCAGAAGGCTCTGTCCTGATCTCAAGGCCTGCCCACACCAGCAGCTGTGTGTCAGCACGCTGGGACCAACAACTCCTTTTGCTGAACAGCCACTGGGCTGTCTCAGATGGCAACAGGGACTGACTCTGATCAGACAAGCCATGACAATCCAAGGAAAAAAAGCTCTTTGGATCATGAGCCATTTCCCTCTGCATCCTTCAGGCAGCCAGTTCCCATCCTCTGCTTCTTTCCATGTAGATAATTGGTTTCAATGCCTTGTTTAACTTCAGTTTTCCCTGTCTGTTGCTTCCTTCCTACTTCCATGCCTACAGAGCTGTTTTGTCACCATTTATCTGTTGACTGACTCAGATGTTATTAATTCTGTTAATAAAGATGGGAGACACAGGCAGCGAGGAAGGAAGGGCACACTGTTAGAAATAACATAAATAGATCAAACTTTCACCCTACACACTTCAAATTAGGGGAACTTAAAAGCAAGGCAGTAGTTAAGGGCCTCAGCCACTTGTATTGGCAAACCCGTCTTTCATAAGCATGCAATTTAGATTTAATAATATGCTTAATGAATGGTAATTAAAAACAAATTGCAATTAAAACAGTATTTAATGAGGTTTAACAGTGATGTGATAGATATGCATCTATCACCAAGTTCAACTTCAATAAATATTTTCTTAATAACAAACTGGCATTTAATTAGTATGGGAAAAATGTTGCTGTTAAATCTAAATTAAATTAAAATATAATTAGGGTACTTACCCACTTAATAGTATGTGTTAATGAAAATTATTTAAAAGGCTTTTCCTTTCTTTCTTTCTTTTTTTTTTTTTAAGGATAATGCTAACAAGAATTAAATAAAAGGAATTTAATTCATTGCAGTATATGAAGACACGATCCAGCCCTACACACAAACACTTCATTGATTTAAGAGTTTCCTAATGCACCATAACTACTCCATGACACATGGAAATGAACAAACAACCTGGCTACAAGTTGAGTGCAAGACTAAAATTTAACAAGTGTGACAGTTTACAAAGTCATACTCAAAATTCCCACCACACCTTCCCACTAACCTTTCCATGTCATTTGATGATCCATTATCATAAATATCTGAGCACCTGCCAAAAATTTTTAAATGGAAAAAAAGTGTTTTCTTTCTTCCTGCAGATATAAAGTTTAAATATTTCATAGAACCTTATTTGTTTAGTGGGAGAGGGCAGGAGAAGAAGTTTAGTACTGTGAGCTTAGCATATGTCAACTATTTTGTTTGAAACTGAGGTTTGTGAAATCTTTATTTCTCATAAAAGGTATTTAAGTAGCTTAAGCCCTGATCCTATCTGTCTCCTGTGCTCCCAAGACTCCTCATACTGGCTGATACTTTAATTGCTCCAGCACTCATTATGACTTGGACTAAATTCAAACAGAACATTTTATAGGGAAAAGAGCTTTTAGGAGAATACAACTTTTTTTTTTTTCCCCCCAAGAAAACACTGATCTTTATAACATTTAGTATTTTTGGTCAACTGTTTAGAGCTGGGAAGGACTATGGGAACACAAAATGAAAACTAAACAAGTATTTTATAAATCCCTTTTTACACCATTCTTTACTGATTACTTCAGGACAGACACTGGGGAAAATCCCAAACCCAAATGTTTTTCCCACAGATGTGACCAGAACTCTTTCTGTGTCTTCACAAACCCGCCACAAGGGGTCTGGCTCACAAGAAGGACACAACAGTAAGGCAGAGTTAAAATATAAATACAAACGGTTCCCTAGGGCAAAAAAAAAAGACTTTTCAATGTTTCGCTCTGCCGAAATTTTATACATAATGACGTTGCTGTGTAGCAACTTATGGTGCATGCACAGGTGTGTTTCTTATTACTGCTGACAGTATGTACTGTACCTATTTGCAGACAGAAACGTGCTTATAAAAAATGGCACAACATTAAATGTGATTTTAAAAAGGGAGGAAAATGCATTGGGACAATATTTGCCATGAGTTCACTATGACTTCCTTTTTTTCTTTTCAAGTGGAAAAGGCTTACAGGAACTAGATATTAAAAATACAATTTTAGCCTTTAGCTCTGTTCCTCTTGAAGACAACATCAAGAACAGGAGATGATAATCATAAACCTGGTCTCTCTGGACAGCTTCCCACTTAATCCCACCAGCAGCTGCTTGGCTCAAACCTCCTCTTTTTTCTTACATATCACAGATACACTAGAATGAGTACTAGTTTTAAATTTCAGTTATATTCTGTTGGACAACCTCAATCTTAGTTTCAAGCAATTGATCCAATGCTGCACAGTATTATTTAAAAAAGCAAAAGAACCAGCCATAGAAAATAGGTAACAGATAAGCAATGTGAGAATGAGTTACCAAATATAGAATATAATATTATGCCACATATAAACAGAGAGAAATAGCGTACATACCCAGCCAACCCATGATTGATCCTGAAAGCTCGGAAATATCAGTTGCAGAATGTAAAGGATGTTTTCCTGGCATGTTCAAGCTTCAGATATGATGCAGATACCACTTAGCATTAAATAGTGCTCCTATGATTTCCAGTTTTCAAGCATTTGACAATTCACTGCTAAATGTGACATCCTGGATGAAACAAATGACTTGATTAAGGACTTATTAACATGGAATCAGAACTGACTTCATGACTGATGACAGGTCCTACGGTACATGTCACACTGCATCAGAGCTGAAGGCAAAGATACCATCCTTCCTTCAGAAAAATGCAACTATTTAGGTAGGGAAATACCCACTCCACAGCAGCAGGCACAGAGGGAGCCTGGTTTCAGTAGGCAGGACAGAAATTCACAGCCAGGTTTTCAGTGCAGTGCTTCCAGGTTCACAGTGGTGGTTATTTCACACCTTACCACTCTCCTGCTTGGATGGAACAAAAACCGTTTAACTTGAATAAAATACCTGGGCATCCTATGAAATTAATAGTTCATAGAATCACAGAATAGTTGGGTTTGGAAGAGACCTCTAGAGATCAGTCAGTCCAACTGCCCTGCCAAGGCAGGGTCACCTAGCACAGGTTACACAGGAACGCATCCAGGTGGGTTAAGCTGTTGTGCTTGGAAGCAGACAATCTTCCTCCACTTGCTCCATTAAATAACTTTCTTAGAAGGCATAAAGACCCAACAGGGACCTTAAAAAACTGGTTTATATTATGAATTACTGGATAATTGTGGAAACGCCTCAGTATTACATCTGGTTTTGATGGCCAACTGTTCTGCTACAACACAATGCTGTCAGTACAAGTTGCAGTAAATATAAGGGCTCAGATGAAACTGACAGTCTTTGTCTTCCTAATCAAGGCTTTCAAAAATTTCACTTAAGACACAAGAAAAGAAAAAAGAGATGGGAAGCACAGGATCAGCAGAACTGAAGACTGATTTGTTTAGGGTTGGCAGGACTGCACCAAGCATGCATTGTCAGCCAGGGGAACTGATGCTCTTCCCAAGGGGAAGCAGCTACCACTGCTGATGCCACCAAAGGTCTAAATGGTCAGGAACTATCCCTCTTCCCCCAAGTATTTTGCACCAAAACTGGCAGTGAGATGCTGATAAAGATGGTGCTTTAACACCCTCAGCTTGTGGCTAACAGTCTGGCATCTCTGGTGATGCTCTGCTCAGGCTGAGACAAACAGGAGGCCCATGCCAAGATGCTTAGCAGTCAGTGGCCTGTTGCCAGAGTGCCATTTTTCACAGAAGGGACACAATACCAAGCAATCTGGCTGAGAATGAATAAAAATGTCATCTGTGTTCGCTCCACTTGTCGGGCTCGTGCAGTATTGTTCTCCTCATGTGCAATAAAATTCCAATTGATCCAAGAGACAGATCAAAAGATGCTTCTCAGGGACCTATTGGTCAGTCTTCCAACCTAGACAAGGAACTCACATCAAACCATTTCATTTTATAGCAGTGATTAAAAAGGTTCATTCTTTTCATGAGCTAGGGATGGTTTATTTTTTGCCTACAGGAAATTTGTCGCTTCTTTCACCCAGCAAAAAAGCACAAGACTGAGACAATGAGACAGCACAGAAATGAAATACGCTTAGCAGAAATAGCAAACCATCAGACTTGCACATTGCTGGAGATACAAAAGGAGAAATGATTGAGAAAAGGCTGCAAAGCCAAAAAAGCACTGACAAGATTTATCTGCCATCTGCGAAAAAGAAAGGAGCAAACAGAAATAAACACACGCGTGAGAAGGCAAGAGGAATGAACAGTGGTTTATTATCGTGGGGGACCTTCCAGTGACTGAACTTGAAAGACTTTTCTGAAACAGAGGCATATTTTCTGAAAAAGTTTATGTAATTTCTGTCCTCCCTGGCTGTATATGCACAGTGAGACAGCCTCCACTTGAGTCCTATCCTAGTAAAAGCACACAAGAGGTGCCCACAGAGCATGAGGATCACAGGCAGCTTTTATGTGTTTCCACAGAGAGGGGTCTCCATGTTTAAGTGGCCCTTTGCACATCACCTGCACTTGCTGTAAGGACATAAACTTGGGATAGGTAGTTGTGCAAGGTAAAGAAGATTTTTTTATTCCCCAGCCCCCACCCCGGTTAGACAAAATTCAAGGACTGCTTGAGAGTTGTTCAGCCTCCTCATTTCCTAAAGACAGCAATGGATGTTGGAGGTATTGAGTAACATGCAGAAAATCCCTGACAAATGGGCTGTACCAGCTGGTACTAATGGGAAACAGTGGCAGAGAGCTGGGAAAAGGGTAAAGCTGCCTTTGCCATCTCAGTACATTCCTGCCAACAGCTCCTGATATGATCTGATTCTAAACACAACCCTCAAGACTAGATTTTCATGCTTGGAGAGAGATGAGGAACAGCTGACAACAAGTCTCTGTGAACCATCATAATGAAGAAACTGTAAAATAGCAAACAGAAGCTGGTAATAGAGAAGAGCATGCACTCTTCACCTACTCTCATATAGGGAATAGAGGCACCGGATATTTAAAATTAGGAGCTTTTTTTCTCAATTCCCATGACAGGGTCCTGCATCCCCACTACTGAGTAAAACATGCTCTGACAGGACACTCCTTGAGCAATAAATGAGTTTGTGTCTTGGAAAAAAAAAAAAAAAAAAAAAAACAACAACCAGAAAATCCCATAGGAGACCTCTGCATTTTGAAACCTGAAGAATGACCCAAAGAATAAGGACAAACAGCACTGGAACAAGCCATGCTTCTTTTCTCCCATCCCCCTAGCCAGGATCTACTCTCCATAACCCGTCCCTGAACATGACTTGGTAAATCCTGATTTAAAAAAAATCACCAACAGCAATTACCACAGCCATTAGGATTCTCATCCTAATCCATGTGAATGGAGTTACAGGGAATGCATCCCAGCCATAAGTATATTCAATACCAGCTTGCTCTGTGACCGGAATATTCACCTGGCTCCAGCTTGGGAGAGGAAGCTCAGGGCAGGACTGAGAGCACAACAGCAGAGCTGGATTCAGCATCCAAGGTGCACTGCACAACTCGATACATCACTTAAAAAGGGGCTGCAGAAAGAAGTTGCCATAAAGTTTCCATTCCAAAGCACTAAAATCTTTACATTTGCTTATTAAATTTCAGCTGGGGCCCCAGGCAATTGAACAGAACACCGGTCTAGCTACTGCATTTTGCTTTGCTTACTGCTACTGACACACAGCCATAACTCACAGGAAGAAATTACAAAGCCTAGGACTCTAATCTTGGCTGACCATCCCTTCCACCTCTGGCTGTCAGGGTAAAACTGACAGCACCTTTCAGGTTTGGTTTTGGGGCTTTTCTTCTTCTTCTTTTTTTTCTTTTTTTTTCTTTTTTTTTTCTTTCTTTCCTTTTAAAAGCATTATGGGAGTGTGGAACAAAGCAAGAACAGCTTATCTTCTGTTTAAGAGCCCCTGATTCAAACCTGAGACAATGGCAGGATTTTTATGTACTTTGTAGGAATTTAAGAATAACCTAGTGAGTCTAATTGGAAATCTGGCACTCTCAGAGGTCTGCTGGGAATCTCTGCTCCCTGGTGCTCTCACCTGGTTGCCAATACAGATGGGTGGCAGGGCAGAGCCTTGAGAAATCCCCTGGCAGACCCACAGGATCACTGAGCAGTGCACACAAGGAGCTGGTGCTGAGTTAGAGCTCTGCTCCCAGGCGAGTTCTGCAAAGTGGAGCCTGAGATGATAAGACCTGTTGCAGCTGCAGTTCCTACTCTTTGACAACCATTTTAGAGGGTACAGACTTTGAAGCCTTCACCCTTTCTTGTGTGGTGTTTCTATAATGCTCAGTACAGTAAAGAAAGATGAATTTTCAAGACAAGTTTGATAAAAATTCCCCATAAGCTCAGCTTAAGGGGCTCAAGAAATTGCCAGCACTGAGTACTGAAAACCAGTCAGGTCTCAAGAAGGCTTGAAAAATCCTGAAAAATTAATAAGTGTAGATCTTTTACGTTCTTTTCGACTTTGGAGCCTACCTAGAACAAAGTGATCATATTGTGTTTTAATCTCTCTACACCACAACATGAGGGCTAGAAATGTGTGGGTTTGCACCTCTCTAAAAAAACAATGTGCTGGGGTTTATTTTTTGTATAATAAAAGCAAGAGTTCAAAGAAATAGCACAATTAACAAGAGCTCAGGCTTTAGGAGAACCCCCCAAGCATTACTGGAAAGATTCACAATAACATTGCCAGGCTTGGTACCCCCATACTCTTCCTCTAAGGCCAATCATCTCCACTCACAGCTGTGGATCTCCTTCCTTCAGGTAGCACTACAACAACAGGAGTGGCACATGCTGGAATCCAGAAGGAATAGGGCAAAGAGCTAAAGCATGTGCTTAACTCTGATCAACAGGGGTGCACACACACTTAAAACGTTAGGCATAGGTTTAAATATTATCCTGGATTGAGACCAGATGAGTTCTGCAGTAAGTTTATTGTTATCATTACTATGATCATCACTGCTGAAGAGAACACTCCATGTTAAAGCTGGCTAACCTTTTGCAAAATAATCTTTTTTAAGCAATTTGTCCAGAATATAGTGGCATTTACACTTTTCAAGTTAAGAATTCAAAAGAGCAAGATCAGTGACTATCGGATTTGTTATGACAAAGTTGAGCAGGTCTAACAACTACTCTGGTTTCAATAACCTACAGTTCCTTAAAAACACCAAAGGATGGAGCAGAATGTGCAACAAGTAAACACTAGCAGGAATATTTGGATACACAGAGCACAATAACTAGGGGACCTTAGGCATTCCTATCTTGTTTGTTTTTAAACACAATGTTCCTGCTGTAAAGAGACGGTTAAGAACAGATGTTGACATTCAAAACTCTTTTTCTTATTTAAAATACTAATACTGGGTAACATTACAACAGATGAGAGGATAGTGCTCCTCTAGAGAGATTTATTCTTTGCTTTTTTTAAACCGACGGGCATTTCAGATGTTCAGGAACTGTGACTGTAACACATCTGTATTTTTATTTAATTACCTTTTTCCTAAATGAGATTACAACATGGCATGTGGTGTCTTTCAAACCAGACACCTGTAGTCAGAATTAGAAGCTTCACAACTACCTCCCCTTAAGTTCCCAGGGGCTGGGGAGGTGGTGGGGAATTGTTCAGCTCAGACGCAGGGAAAGCTGGCAACCTCATCAGCAGCATTATCAAGGCCTCTGCAGATCTGAATAGCTTTCCTGTCTGTGTATTTTTGTATGTATGTACATATATTTATTTATTCATTTTATTTTAAGGCTAGTTCCAACAGGAAAAAGGTAATAGAACAGTGAGAATTTCCTGTGACAGTATAACCAGAAAAAAATAAAAAAGCCCATTAAATAAAATAAACCCAGACAAAGCCTTATGTGAAACTGAAATAAGGCTGAGATGCCGCAGGTGCAACGTCGGTCAACTGTCCTTCCTCCAGCTCAGTGCTGGAATCATGCCCAGCTTTTGTAAAAGGTCCCAAAGGCACGGGAGAAGGCTCAAGATGTTGAGTGGCCTTGGGCTACGCACTTGGCTGCTGCAGAGGCAGCGACCTTTGTTCCCAACACAGGGCTGGATTATTGTTTTTTTGGTTTTCACCAGCGTTCTTCCTTCTCACAGGAAAAAGAACCGCTCAGCAGTTGGGATTTGCAGCCTGACATTTTAGCATTTGGGTTTTTTTCACAGGCAAAACTCTCATTTAGAAAACGGATTGAAGGCCGATGTTCATACTGGTTTCACAGGGCTGGCAGCTCCAGGAGATGCTGGGCTGGAATACAGCTGCACAGTGTGCTGCAAAGCCCTAGCAGTATGATTTGATTCTGTCCTGCACAGGCCAGGGCACGAGGGACTTCATGCACTATGTCAAGCTTCTCCAAGGAACACCTCAATAAGGAAAAAAGAATGGAATCGAATGTGGTCGCATGATACTGCTGTCTGTTCTAAACAAACTCCAGTTCACACTCTGCAAGACCATTAAACTATCTGCCAGCAGCACTGATCTCCGAACAAAGTGGGCAGAAGACCCAAAAGTAGAATTGCAGAATGCTGGTCCCATCACTTGCCATCTTGCTTTGTAAGCCATTTCCAATTAAAAAGGTGTGGAGTAGGGAAGGGAATTCTCTCCTTCACATTTTTCCAGGAACAAGCAAAACCCACTCTCTTCCTCCAGCACCAGAGCTTGCTCAGTGATACGGGGGTAACAAACAAACACACAGTGCTATTAATACTTGCTTTTTAAATTACTGTTGTTATTTTATATTATAGCACCTGTGAATTCTCTTTGTGGGGCAGTAACCCACAGTGACAGGCAGCATGAAAAACCAGCACAGATGGTTCTTGAACCAGGGAGCCACCAAGCCAAGCCAAAAACCAGCAGTGGATATTACAGAGAAGGGCAGTCCATGGAAACCACCAAAGTTCTCACAGCCCAGCACACCAACAGCCTCACTGCTGTGAAAGGTTTACAGCCAACTAAGAAAAAGAGGTTTTGAAGGGATACTGGGAAGACAGTAATGCAGCTGGCTTATCAGCACTGGGAAACACACGAGGGTGCTTTCAAATTTTAAAAGCCAGGCAACACAGAGCGGCACGACGGGGTGATCAGAGGCCAAAGCTGACATCTTAACCACAAGTGAAAAATAGATATTGGGTGGAGAGAGGTCAAGAAAGACCTTGGGAACAAAGACAAGAAGATTATGAGTGATATTATCAAGAGCAGAGATTTGCAAGAGGAGCAGTGGGCAGGCAAGGCAAGTGATTTTTTCTTTTTGGACCATAAAGGACTTGCATGAACAGGGTGAGACTGGATTTGCCAAGGCCAGAATTAGCAATGTTGTAATAGTGATTGAGGAGCATGGTAATGACAGCCTGAGCAAGCATGTGAGCCAGGAGGGGGGACAGAAGTGGCAATGTTTTAGAAAGGCTACACAGAAACAAGTGGCCAGAGTTCAATTCTACCTGCAGGCATGAACCATAATTTGACATGAGTCAAATATAACATCCACAGGTCTGAGTGACAGGCAGGATCACAAGGTTGTCCACGTTGCCTAAAAGAGGCAAGATCTATGGGGAAAAGCCTTGTTTTAGGCATGTAGAGTATTAGTGACAGCTGGTCATCTGCAAGGGGACATTGTGGGGGGACAGGAACACCACTGAGATGGGAGGCACGTGGTGTAAGCAGGTGGTCTCAGTGGCATCAGCACGAGGGACAGAAACTGAATTTGGGTTTGCAGAGAAGACTATCAAGAGATAGGTTCCCAAAGGAATTCTAGTGAGGGCCTCTTCTGAACTCTGCTCTCCTTACACACAGCTGAACTTCTCCTTTCTGGGAGAGCTCATCTCTAGTGCTCATAAAAATACTTCCAAGAAAGTAGCTGTGTTCTCCCCAGTCTCCATGCCCTCCCTTTTCAGCTGATATTAAGAAATTGTAAACAGGACAACTTTTCCAGCAAACACGACTTTACAGCACAAACCTCATCACTCATCCTTCTTCACTTATTATAATAAGAGTATTTTTGTTTGTTTAAATGGGGAAAACAAACAAAGGAATCTATTCTGCAATACATGCCCCTATCCCTCACCCACAGAAACACTCCTAAAACACAAGCTTTACAGCTCGTGGCTTGAGAATTCTCTTTCATGTCAGTACCCACACTGAAGCCTTGGCAGGGGAAAGTGTCTGAACCAGCACCAGCTCTTTGCTGTCACCTGACACTTCCTTCTCCTTCCCTCTTCCTAAACACTGCCTCACCCTCCAAAAGTCACCCATGGAGAAACAAACCAAAATTCAACTTTGGTTTTACATAACTTAAAAAGCAGAGTATTTGTGTGATCTTTCACCTGCCATCAATCAGCTTTTTCTGAAGGCTGCTGGAGTCCCACTGATGTACAAGAAGCAATTCTGAGGTTGGTTCTGGAGGCAGATATTGCAGGTGCCAAAACAGACATGGGATCTTACATGTGATTACCAAGGACCTGCTGCATGGTGCTCCTAACTCTGGCAATGTTTTGGCAACAGACACTGTGTCCAGTTCCACTTCAAAGCCACCTCTGTGCTTTCAGAATCACGGTTAAGTGCTCTCTCTAATTACGACGTGTTTCCAGTATGTTTTTAATCATCATCATTAAGGGATTGAACAAAACCCACTGAGATACAGAAGTGTAAACATGAGCAATAATTATTCCAACCTCTTCCCTGGTTTCAGGTAATGATCACACTATATATTTAAAGCTGCTCCCCCGCTTATGATGGTCTGTTTTAGGATTATTTTATCCTAGGCATTTCTGGTTAAGGCCAACTAAAGGTTAAGGTCTGTAGGGGAAGGGGAAGCACGTTTTAAAATTATTTGAAAGGCTTTTAGTTATTTAAAGTCAATGCCTGTGACCTGTTAAGAATCAGCAAAGATGAAGACATCTGCCTTATGCTATTCCAGAGTAAACAGATCTGCTGCAGAACTAGAAGACAACTCAGAGTAGGAATTTCAGTTTAATTTATGGTAGACACGCCACTGGAATTTCTCAGTGTAGAAATGGTGATGTTAGTTTTAATCAAGCTAACATGGTGCTAGAATCATTCCAAACACAGCAGCCCAGCACTCGCAGATGTGCTAATATTTGCCCTAGTTTTCAAAAAAAACAAGTGGGAGAGGAAGGAGAGAGCTTGTCATTAAGTCACGAATTTGAAACGGCCTCTAAGGCCATGGGTCAGTGCCACACTCACCAAACCCCCCACACAACACACAGTGGCGTTCACTGTGACCCCCAAACCCATCTCCTGTAAGCAAAGCATAGCGGGTACAGGCTTTCCCATATAGTTTTGTAGTTACTGGTCACTTTTTTGGCCACTCAGCTGACACAGCCAGGCCAAGCAATGATAAATAACCTATGCTGAAGGCTCACCTCCTGCTCACCTGCCTGCCTGCCCTCACAGCATTGTGCAGTCACCCCACTTACCCATGAGTTCTTGTTCTGGGACTGTCCCAGATTTAATTATTTCAAATCTGACTCATCTGTCCCATAACAGAGATCTACAGCCTCCCAAATCCTTAAAAGGAGCTAGAGGGCTTTAACACACAAAAAGACTACCCAAGTGCTTTCTGATGGACAGTAAATGTCTGCACACATCACTTACTGCACTGCGGGAATGAATTTGAGCCAGTTTAGCTGATTTTCCTTTAAAAGTTACCTAAAAAACCTTACATTTGCCATGGGTGCAAATGTGAACATGTGACTCTGCGTGTCTAACCCTAAGCTACAATCTTTCCTGAGCAAAACTCTTTAAAGTGTTTTAGTCAGGAGGCATATTTTGTTTGGGGTTTTGTTGTTTCACCACTATCTTGTTTGTGTTTTAAAAAATACTTTTCCTTGTTTTCCACTGAAATACCAGACATGGAAAATTATTGTTGACGTGGTTTTAAAACCTCGTGATTTTTATTTTTTTTTTAACTTATTTTTCTTGGTAAAATATAAAGGAACTATCCGGCCACTGGAAACTTTGAAATAAATATAATATTTGCAAAATACCTTCTGAAAACTTTTTGAGGACCTTCCACCAGTCCTGTTCCAGTTTATCCTTGGCTCTGATGTGGAGCTCTGGGGTGACCTCATGACACAATTTTCTGTGCCACCATTCCCGATTTGTTGAGATAATAGAAATTCCAGTCTTCAAATAAGTGATTCTTCATCACAGAAGTGACAGTCCATCAGATTGAAGGTTACTGCAGATATATATCAGCTTTGAATAATTACGGCCTTTGTGGAAAATATTTCTCTGGTTCAAGATGGAAATTTCAGTGAAAAAAAAACCAAACAAAAAACCACTCAATCATCTTAATCATAATAATGATAATAAAAACCTCAAAACAGGCTGTTTCAAACCATAGCAAGGCTTTGTTTTTTCACAAGCTTTCTGGCATAAATAACAGGCTGAGCTTTACTCAGGGCCACAAAGGTGGAATTTCATTGAAAGTGCACTCACACCACCCACCAGCCGTGCCCGAACATCCAAAATGTAAATGAAAATCATTAGGCATGTACTGCAAACAGGCTGACACCCACTTTCGTGGGCGCAGTCCAAGGCATGTCCCAAACTGCTGCATGAAGCTGGCAGAGGCACAGAGAGCTCCATCAACCCCACTGCCCATCGGCCATCTGTGCCCACAGGTGGGGATGGGAAGAAAGGAAGGCTCCACCCTGTTCCCAGAGGATGGGTTCAACCTCTTCCCCCAAGTGAAAAGAGCTCAGCCAGGCTCACAGTCCTCAATTCATAAGTGTTCATCTATGAAATCGGATTCCCACCCCTCTCCACTAAGAATCTGCTATTTCAACGAAGCACAAGATGTCAGGATTTTTGCCAACATGAGCACAGCTGTCAAAATCTCATCCTTGGAATGGCTCCCAGATAGACACATGTTTTACCCCAGCCAAAATGGTCAAACTTTGCAGAGAAGCATTCAGAGAGGAAAAAGGTTCCATATTGTCACTGCGATAGCTTGGGATTGCTCACAGCCAGACAACTGGGATGCAGTGTTTTAATAGCTGAGCCATTAAAAGCAACAGGCATCTTGCTATTGACAGCAATAAGAACAGATTCAGTGCCTTTGGCAGAAGATTATCAAAAGCAGCATTGCAGGAAAGGAAATAAGCTTGTTTGAATTTGGGAGACAACAAATAAAGGGGAAAATATGCTTGCAATTTTCTATTTCTAGAGTATGTTTTTCTAAACAACTTCAGCACTTCTGCTTGGTATTTCCACTGGAAGTCCGAGGAGTCTTGGGTTTATATTGTCCTTGGCTTCATGTGTCTTCAAACCCACCTGGAAATCCAAGCCTAAGAGACTTTGCTGGATTTGCCATGGGTACATGGGGAGGATGCAGAAGCTTCCCTTCTGGATTATCCCAGGGACTAGAGACAGCCACAGCTCTGCCATGAGCAACCTGCAGGGAGCAGGAAGCACTGAGGCTGTGGCCCTGCTGGCCATGTTTAGGAAGATCCCTAGCCTGGACTTCTGCAGCCTCCCATGGTAGAACTGAGTAAGAACCAGCCAAGATTCCCAACTCACTGAGCAGGGAAGCATCAACTTGTTTCTCCTGATCTGAGATGCGAAGAGGACAAATTGTTTTGGTCAGGTCACACGTTGGGGGCAGTGGCAAAGCCAGCAGAGGTCCAGCAGTGCCCCAATCCTTCATGCAAACAGGACCTGCACATGTTGCCTTTCTCAGCAGGGCCCAAACCGTGTGTGAGCAGCAGGCAGGCAAGGAGTGAACTCCTGCAGCCGAGGGGTGGGGAGGTGAGGTGGCATCAGAAACAGCAACCATTATCCTCTTTACTGGAAACCGTGTATCTGAATGGCCAAATTTACTAGCTGTTCCAGATCTTTATGAGATTTATGAGACTTAAGAAAAAAAAAATTTACTAGAAAGACATAAAACTTCAGTGGTTTGAAATGGAAATGTTTGCAAGGAACTTGGGATCAGATGGTTTCAATTGCAGCCCTGTCTGAAGTAAGGAGGGCTTCACTTCAGGGCTGAGGACCTCAAACCTCTCCTGACCTGGCCCTCCCAAGACAGCTAGAGATTAAAGCTGGCTGGAGAGCCAATACTCCATCACTGGGAGGAGCTGTGGTAGCCCAGATAAAGGAAAGACACAGATAATAGAGATGATGAGGAGCACATGGCAGAGACACTCAAGTCTTCTTGTGCAAACTAGCCCGGTCCTGTGGGGCCAATCCTGAGCTTGAGCTAATGGCATCTGGTGAATCTAAACTGCTTCCTGCTCCTGCACCACCCACCACAGTGCCCCTGCTTCTGATGCGCTTATTAAATTGCATAGAAAGCTAAATCTGAGCTGTCTTTCTGCATTTACACCCTGCTGGCAGCACTACAACCTGACCTTCTGGCATGCATGGGGCCGGGACACCTGCATGGCTTGGATTTTAGCCCCACTGCTCACAGCATAGGACTGGTTCCCAGCAGAGGCGTGTGAACATCTCTGCACCCTGCTCCTTGTTTCCCTCGTTCGCAGGGAAACCCCTCCTGGTTCTGACAAAGCACATTGCCCCAGACTCAGCCTCTGCCTTCACAGAGGTAATCCCAAGCTTTAAGCTCTGTGAAGAAAGCTTATCTTGGGGCTGAATATGACCCAGTGCAAAACAGAAACTGAATTCCCCTCCAAGCATAACAGACAGAACAACAAAACACTTGGAAAATGTTGGGTTTACCATATCAGAAGCCCAAAACCACATTACACACATCTCTTAATGAGGGTAATAAGCTTTAACTTAGCAGCCTCTGAACTGAGCTCATCATCCACTTAGAGTAATACTCCCTCCAGTGCCTTGTAGGGCACGTGGGATCGGTTGGCCAACATTTCACACCTTTGCATTTGCCAGCATTTGTTCCTGGCTCTGAAACAAACACAAAACATACTGAAGATTTCCAAAGGGTATCCAAGGCTGGTGGGGAGCCGATGGGGATGCTGCTGCTGAGCTCATTGCAGTGCTCCCTCCCCTCCTCACCTTACAGGATGCTTAATTACAACGGGCTCCCGTGGGATTCACACCTTGCAGCTCACAACTGCTCTGATGGCAGCTCAATTCAGTGTGAACTGAAAGGTACGCGGGGCTCCTTCTGCCTCTCCCCTCCCCCTGAGTTACCAGAGAGTATTTCCCTTCCTTCTTCCTCTTGTTTTATCTCACATCCTACAGAGCAGGTGTACATCTGCCTGGGTCACCTGGCAGATACTCACTGAAAAAGCCACACAGTTCCCAGTTCATAATCCTCTTCACTGGGACTGCCTTTAATCCTGTGCAATTGAACACAACAAATGCTGCATTCTAATGCATAGCAAAGTTCTTTCATGCAAAGCCCTAGAGGCCACAAGGTGAGAACTGCTGTCCATACATGATTTCCCCCAGCAGATCAGCTCACCTGCCCAAGCTCCCGCCTCTGCACCAGCTCCCGCTTGGCAGTGCCATATCACATAATGCACTCATCCATACTCAGTGTTGCCATCAGAGGAAACAGTTTTACATAAATCTGCCCAGGCATCATTTATATCATTGAAATGTGATTTTTGGCTCGCTTTCCCTTGGTTGCAAGTTACATACAGTGTTTACTTGCCTACTGATGTTTAGAAAATCTTCTTGATCTGTTTAAGACATCCAGCTTCACAGCTTGTCCTGATAGCATCTTGCAGGAGGGAATCCACAAATTTACCTTGATCTGTATAAAGACAAATTCACCTTTTAAAATTAACTTCAGCTTTATCTTTCTACACTCTCTTACCAGACAAGCATGGTTATGAACATTTTTTGGCCCTGAAACCTGTTTACTCAGGTAGTTTCACTGAGCAATTAGGTTTTGAAATACAGAAACAAACTTCTCAGTCTACTTATAGCAGTTGTTAGGAGCATCCCACAGGCTGAGCCAGTGCTTTGATCAAGATTTCTATAGAACTGGCCAAACACGCTGCCTCAGGAACACGTTGTCTCAAAATCTGTAAGTTTTGACAAAGAAATGCAGGTTGGTGCCTAGCTTGGAATAAAAAACACTGAAGTGTTTTCTCCATGAGCAGCATCAATGCGAGCTATTGTCTGGAAGGGAATACAATTCTGGCTCTTACCTCCAGCTCAGTCCATGACATGAAGCATATGAGCTTCACTCCCCAGAGATGCAGTTCAGTGCACATCAGGCTGGAGCTGTGGTCCTGCTCTAGTTTCTCCAAGAAAGTTAAGGACTAAGAGGTGCTTGCCAAGCCTTGATCTTTTAATATTCTCTTCTCCCAGGACTCCCACTCCCTTCTCCCTGTCTGTGATTTCAAAAGGAAAGTTCACTGTGACTGACACAGTATCACGATTAACGAAATCACCTGCAATGCATGGACTGTGAGCTGCTTCTCACTACAAGAAACCCCAAACCAATCAAGGAGCATTGTCCTATGTCCCTAAGTGGGTATCCCATGGTCTGAGAGACTTATTACCAACACTTTTTTTTTCACTTCCCCAGTAATAGGGAAACAAGCTTTGAGGGTTTTTTTCCCCCTCCACATTTCAGTATATTCAACTTTCTTAGATAAACTCTTTACATGAACATGTTTCAGCCAGCAGGCTGCCTGCAACCTCTGCACATTGATTATTGACCATGATCCATGACCTGTGCTGCTCAGCTGCCCACTTGAGACACTCAGAACTGGTTCTGTTCCTGGCTTACAAGAGCAATAGCATGAACCCGAAGGGAGGGTTTCAGTAATACACAGGCAAATGTTCTCATTAGTGAAAATTAATTTATCTTCTTTTCTGTGAGTTTCTATAAAAAGAAAAGTAATGGTGATATGAATAAGCTGGGTAAGGAATAAATGCAACTATAAAAGTTTTTGTCCTTAATCTCATTAATATTTGCCATTGAAAACACTCACACTATTTTCGTGGGCATTCCTCACATGATAAAATACTATCCAGCCTAACAAAAGAATTCAATATGAATTTCTGTTTTTTACTGAAATATGCTTTTATTTATATTGTTTCAACTTTAAAAAATAGGGAGCATTACAAAGCATTTATGCATATTTATGTTTACTTGACTCTAAACTATCAAGAACATCTTCTATATCTGTCAAATACTGCATTCATGAATGATGATGTATTCAGATATGTGAAAGACCTTACAGTTTAGATTTTTAAAAAGTTAATGTCCTCTTACAACCAAATTTAGTCTTTTTAACTGTTCTGTATTTACCTGTTTCAGACCATTGACTAAATGCCCATACCTTAAACAATTAGTTAATGAGCAATGTAATTAGGAAGGAATTGTAATTTTCCAGAAACCTGAGAAACTGCGATCACTGAAAAAAGAAATCAAATTAAATCAACCAACTCCAAACCCCTTTCTGAGTATTTGGTAATACACAGGATTGCTAACATTTTCTCCAGTATTATTCTTCTTCCCTTCATCTCAAAAGGATTTGCAGCTTGGGTCACTGTAATATATTGCACTCTAACATGTTTCACCTGAAATTTCCAGTAAGGCACACGGCTCTTTTTGGCTTTCCACAGGCATCAACCACTAATTCTTTCAGGCCCCTCTTTAAATCTCAGCCTTTAATACTGCTGGATATCAGGGCACACGTATAGATTTACTACTATAGCTCTCTTTAACCAACCAAAAATAAAGCATGACAACATGGCATTGCCACTTTGGGGAATAGGCTGCTACAAGGAAGAGGTAGGAGGCCTTGAAATTGATTGTTTGAAGAACACCAGGACATACATAGATGGGGAAAAAATAAGAGGAGAAGAAAGAGGCGCTGTTTGTAAATGTAGACAGATCCTTCTTCAGACATCATTCAGGGGATATCCAACTTCACTGTCAAGTACAGTTTGTCTAATCCGACTTCAAAATCATTGTTTGCCCCTTAAAATACCTTGGTCGTATGAGACAAGATATGAGTCTTTAGGAGGCTGTCAGGGTGAAGAGAGGAAGAGCAAGAGGGAGACAGAAAGTCAACAGATCAATAAAAGCACTTTAGGATAATGGCTCTACCTCGAGCAGACCAGGTCTGGATTCCAGGCACTGCCAGGAAATGTGCATTTGCATGAGGAGAATGTTGAACTCACAGCGTAGTGGCACAAGGTGAGGTCCCGGTTCTGCTCCATCCTCTTTCAGGGCTGTGTTTCCCTTCCTGCTCATCCTTGATCTCACACAGTGTCCCATCAGTAGTCAGCAAGACCAGAGTCAGGGAGCCTGTGGATTTACAGCTTTTTGGAAAGAAAGACAGTAAAAAAAGGCATTAGGACAGAGTGGAGTGAAAAGACGGGACATAGAGGTGTAAGAACATTGGCTTACCTTTCCCACCCTTTTGTTTTTGTTTTGTTGGGGTTTTTTATGGGCATTTGCATGGAAGCAACGAAGTGCCTGAGTCAGGTCAGAGCTGATCTTTAAGAAGTCAGCACCGATATCTGTATATGCACACCACCTCCAAGAGTCTTCCCAACTCGATGGAATTTTCTTACAGTAAGGGCCCCATCTACTGCCACAAATTTGCAGTGAATCAAACCACATGCTTAAATATCTTTTCTTTCATTAGGATACTTTTATTAAGTAACTCCCAGCCATTCCACTACACTTTCCATTTCTCACTCTCATCCCTACACATGAGAAATCATCCATCAGCAAGCACATCCATTCACCAAGCACACCAACCATGCACAGGTCAGAAAAGGCTGCCCATGGACCAGAAAAAACAAAAATCCATGGAAAGTTTACCTTCTTACTGTACACCTACAACCCGCACTTATAAGGGCTCCATATAGTACGAAGCTTCAAGTTGCTCAGGAGTTTGTAACCACAATCCCTAACTGTATGACTGTGGCACAAAACCAAGTGTTGGAAGCAGAAGAACTGGGGCCTGAGTAGAAAACAAAATAGTTCAAATGGAACAGCATATTTATACTAACATAAAGGGGGTTAATTATGGGGCATAAGTCATGCTCAAGGTTTGATTTACACAGTTGAAGTTACTTTCAGGCTGGTGGGATTTTAGAAGCTATCAATATTTTTCAAGGGAATTTTTTTCCCCCTTTACCACAACAGAAATAGTCACACAAGTGGATGGCCCTATAGCCTGATAACTAAAAGCACCTCTGTAGGAAGGACCTTAATTCACTGCAAGGTGCAAGAGTCTGGCGGGAAGCGAGGAGTGAATTCCTGCTGCAGAACTGCCCATGGAGCCACCCACACACCACCCTCCTGAAAAGAAAGCAATGTCTCTGTTTCTCAAGACCGAGTGAGGGGAGCACAACAAAATTAAGGGAAACTGTAATAAGACAAACATCAAAGACTGTTTCTCTTTAATTACCCTCTCTCAGTATCTTTGCTCATCAGCTGCAACTCCCTGTTGCTTTTTTAAAGTAAACAAAACAGTGAGGTTTTAATACTGACCCACCCCACTTCTTTGGCCTGACTAATTGCAGAAACCGGCCATAAATTGTCCATTTTGTGACACTCTGAATGGCCTCATTTATTCTGGACAGCACACATCTGTTTTTGTGTGTGCACACGCACGTGCACACTTACACAAACACATCCCTCTCCTGTGACCAGTGTACAATTTCAGCCCCATATTGAGTTTTGGCTGGTGTTGAGGACCCTGAGGCTGAAGAGAAATAAAGCTCTCAGAGGGGAAATGGCATGTAAACATGGCTCTTCTGTTTGGCTGCATGGAAAATGTTCCCTTCAGATGAGGCTGGTGAAGGATTCACATGAGGAAGGTTGGGAGCAAACTGCTTGCAGCCAGGTGGAGGGAAATACTGCAAAATGCATCTGTACTTTCTCCTCTCGGAGCAAACAGAGGCAGATTCCTAACAGGCTGAGCAACCAGTAAGAGTAGTGCACAGCCAGCCAGGGGAATGCTTGATGCTGAGCCATGTGATGCCATTTCAGACCCTCAGTCAGTGTTTCTGAGAAAAGATCTCAGTTTGCACATATATCAACATGCCATAAAACTAAATGAAGAAAAGATCTAACCAGCCAATCTCCCTTCTTTTTTCCCCTCTCATAACACTACGATGTAAATAATCCTTTTATCATGGTTACTCCAATTGCTTTAGATGTACCAGTCAATAAGTAGACCATTTAATCAGTGCTTTCTCTCATATGCATAGGTCCCAACTTGTTGCTCACTTAACACCTAAGCTACGCTTTTGTTAAATCAAACTCCACGATTTTTCATCAACACATTGATGACAGACATGGAGAAATTCCTCTCTCTGTGGAACACACAGTTTTCTGATGAACAGAGGGCGATGCCCTTGGCTCTCGGGCTCAGTGGCAGCGTGAGCAGACCAAACCCTTTCCTGGGGCAGCGGTGTCTGCCCAGGAGAATTTGGAGCCTCCTCCCCACCTCCACCTTCTCCTGCCCTACAGTGCTCCTGCAGAAGGTGGCACAAATGGCTGGGAATACAAGAAGGGCTCTGTATGCAAGTGCAAAAGTTCCTCAGGATGACAATCAGATGCACAGTTCACACAATCACCCACTAGCACTAAAAGGAGAATTTATCAAGAACTCTGACAGCACAAAATATTCAATGGGTTTTAAGGATTTTTTCCTTAGGTTTCAAGAGGATTTTTTTTTTCCTCATTCCTGGTGGGAAAGCTTACACCTTTAATTCTATAACTATAAACTAAATAATACATCAGGTTTTGTAGGTTGTTTTTTTTTTTTTTCTGTCAGGCATGGCAATGGTTCTGAACGTATGCAAAGTTTCCACTAAAGGTTTTTGTAACTTAATTTTCCTCTGGAGATTAGAGGAAGCCAGATATTCTGTTTCTTGCTGGAACTTGGCTGGTAGCCATGCTGCGCTCCGTTTCCCTGTCATCCATCCCCCGCCCCCCCCAGCCCCCGGCACTGTTAATCAGATGGCTGTATCTTCCCTATATTTCTCCTGTCAAGCCATTAAGGGGATACGGAAGAGAGAAAGAAGAGAATCAGCTGAGATATAAACCAGCCCAGGTCCCAGAGTGCCTCTCCCCCTTCTCAAGGTTGAGCTTGCTGTATTACTGTACACACTCCTGTCAGAGCGAAGGAGAACTTGCTTTCCTATGCCTGGAGTAAATGACTCAAGTTTATTTCTCAAACGAAGAGGGAACACAGAAATTCTTCTGCACAGAGCCATCACACCCCTGAAAAAGCATGAAAGCTGCAGCACAGAGAGGGAGCAAAATCACCAAGCCTGGGCTACAGGCTGAGCATATTCCCTTTGGCCATGCCTGCAGGGGGGAAACGCAGCCCTGGCTGGGGGTTTTATGGATTTGATAGCAGAGAGTTATCACAACTCCACGAGTTTTGGCAGCTTCCTTTGCTAGGGAATTCCTGGCACGTGCTCAGTGGTGAGTGGAGGTGGTTGGCTGGAGAAAAAGCTTTATAAGGTTCACAAAGAACCCCCAGATCCAAGTCAGATTTAGGGCTGAAAACACTGATTTTATCACATCACTCCCTCCTCCTCTGCCTTTGAAGCAGAACAAAAATGCTCAGTCCAACACACCCGACATCTATGGAGAGCTTTGCCTTCCACTGAAATGTTCCATGGAGACCCACTATCTTCACAAGGAGACAAAATCAACTCCCCTCTGTGGATATCTTAGGACTTTGAAAATAATTGGATACCAGCATATTTGGCTGGGTCTACCTCCCATCCTTGCATGCATCAATAAATGAGAAACAAAGCTAGCTAACATGGGTCCCACACATCAGAAACAACAACTTTTGCATGATTTTGGCCTAAGGTTCTTCTTTATAACCAACCAGGTAGCAAATAATCAAGAATACTACAAAAACACACTATTTTTCTGTAATTTGAGAGGTTGTGGTTGCAGCAGAGACCAGGCCCTGCACTCCAGCAACACATCGCACAGAGAATGATTTTATTTCAGACAAGTCCACTTTGCTCACCAGCGCTCTGATTTTAAAAAGTCCTTAGGTTTTTAAGAGACACTCAGCTCACCTCAGTTGTTTTGAAATATGGAACTTAGATATATATATATAAAAACAACATTACTTGGGCAATCCTTAAATTCCTTTGAAAACAAAATGTTCATGAACTAGATAAACATCTGTGGACAAGCATGATAGCACAATGGGTCACTAGACATATTTTTCCTAAATCTGTTTAATGGAGAGGAAAATCTAATTAATTTACCAATACCCAAGTTTCTTATTCAGGCAAAACATTTACTTACTTCAGAAAGACTCTCAGATTAGGGAATGAGATATAAACTTCTCAGCACACCTTAATGAAGTGTTTATTCTGGCCATCCTCTCTCTAAGTCTGAGCTTTTTTTGGGGGGTTTAGATGTGATAAAAAATTCAGTCCCTTCTCTCTGGGATTTTTGTTTTCCTTTGTACCTGGAAAGTGGAAAAAAAGACAATTCTATAAGTAACGGAGCTAAAGAATATTTAACACATATGCAGCTTGTGTTTCTAGATAAATGACTGCAAAAGTCCATATAAAAAGGAGGTGAGAAAGAGCACAGAAACACATGTGTGTGCCTGAAACAGCAAGCACACCTCCACACCAGGCGTGTGAGTAGGAAAGGTGCCACTGAGTTCTTATCACATCCTTCTGTATTCCAAAGTTGCTCAGCTTTCCTGTTCAAACTCACCTGCTTAAGCCTCCTCCCCAGCCAGGCTGCCCTTGCTGCAACCTTTTGTCTTTCACTCTCCTTTCCTTCCTTTATCTCTGTTCTATAGCCATTATCTCCATCAGCATAACTCCTTAAGATACACCTAGACATCATTTCGCCAATGAATGCATTTCACACAACATTAGTCATATTGTACTGTGGATAATTTTTATGATATTGCTGTGCCTCTCCTTGGTACATTGTTACAGTTTAATTTGTACATATTCTGCTGCTGATGTAGTGTCACTCAGCTGTAACCAGAGAGAGCACGATGGTTTTGTATGATTGCAACAAATTTTCCCTTAAAGAAAAAAAAAAAAAAAAAAAAAAAAAAAAAAAAGAAAGAAAAGGAGGGGAAAAAAAGAGAGAGAGAGAGAGAGGCTTTTTCTTAAGAGTAAGTCTGTCCCCTTTCTAGGACTAGTGAACTGTAGATAAGCTTGCAGGGTCAGCAGAGAGACAGATCCCTACTTTGCCCAGCAAAAAAAAAGGATTTAGATTCAGGGTTACATCTCAGGCCCATTACATACATAAGTATACGCTGCAAATTTGTGATTTGAACCAATTTTCCACTAAGTTCAGGGCAAGGGTTTCATATCTACTACAGTTCTTCAGACTCTGTCTAGCTACTCATCTTTACCAGACGAGCTAATCGAAGCTCTCTGTTTCTCTTCCAAACTATGATGCCCATTTTGTGGTTGGAGTTTGTGTTACAGATCAAATTTCAGCCCCAGGCATCACTTTTACATTTAGATGTGCAGGGCAGCCCTGCTGAAGCCTATCAACAGTTCTGGCTATTCAACAGCCAACATCAGCATCTACACAAAGCACTGACCACACTATTTTCAGTGCTTCTGCTCAGTGACAGAGTTCCCCATATGGAAATGTTTTGCAAAAATAAGGGATTACTTGGAAAGACACTGGGCTAACTCTGCTGAGTATCTGCTTTTCTTCTTCTTAGTTCTCCAGTGGAACGTTACTGCTGGTATTTTGGACAGTGACCATAAGGTCATAAGACTGAGTGATTGAAATTCCCTCAGCTCTTTGTTTACCTCTGGAAGACAAAACAATTGATAATTTCATCTAATAAACAAGAGTTCTGTCTAATTCTTTAAAAATACAAATTTATTTTTAAAGCAGCTAAGTTTGTCCCACATATTTGAACCCTCCCTGACAATGTTCTCTTGAGTAAAGACATCTCACTCTTGTTACAGCCAATCATAGTGTAAGCCTTTTTCCCCCCCCTCCTATTGATCTTAATCTATGACTTATAAAAATATTTCTTGCCCCACAGATTTACTCCTCCAAGCTGAGAACATTAAGCAGACATGACTGGCTTGTTATACTACACCCTAAGTAGAGTTATTTGACTCTTAAGATAAAATAATCTGAGTTGCTAAAGAAGAGCTAATCTCTTGGGCTGAGATCCCCGAAAGTATTTTGGTACCTTGAAGGTCTAGGATGTTCATCTCCCTGAGTTGTTTTGAAATAGTCATGTTCTTGTGCACTGAGAGAATGCCAGGGCAAGGAGTGCCCTCTCTTCTATTTCAGGCTCCTATTCTGAAAGAGTAGTTCACAATCTTAAGCCTCCACCATTTCATTTAAGGAAAAGTGGGTTTTACATCTTCTTGAAGGACAACTCACAATAATTAAGACCTTGGCATACTTAATAGGCTTTGCATTTAATATCCTGTAATATGGACAAATTCAACCATCTACTTTTATCCCTCCTCAGGTCCTCTAAACACATTCATTCAAAAAACCTACTCTGAGAAGGAGAACCATGATGGTTTTCTAAGTCTTCCTCAAATCTTTCACATCTTCTTTCTATTGAAAAGATATTTTAAAAGGTGTTTCATGGAATCATAGGATGGTTTGGGTTGGAAGGGACCTTAAAGATAATTTTGTTCCTCTTCCATGGGCAGGGACACCTCCCACCAGCCCAGGTTGCTCCAAGTCCTGTCCAGTCTGGCCTTGGACACTTCCAGGGTTGGGGCAGCCACAGCTTCTCTGGGCAACCTGTGCCAGGGCCTGCCCACCTTTACAGGGGAGAATTTCTTTCTAATATCTAAAACCAGTCAGGTTGGCCTAGATTAATTTATATATTCATTCAGGCATGGACTTTGCAAAATGCTCTTCCTGTTTATGTTGTTTTATAACTGAAGGACCTATTTAATGAACTGCAATATCAGTTAACACCAGAGAAGTTTGTTATGGGACAACAGGTAAGCTGGAGTTAAGAGCCTGACATATGGACTAACAGGATCATCTCAACATTTAAAAGGTGTAGACAGTAATTTTGCAGACTACGGGGGTTTCAGGCCTGAACCATTACAGAATATGAGTAATGTTGGCATACAGCACTTTGATGCTGTCATGAAAATTACCTGACATTATCTTACTCTACAAGAGAAAATGATAGGTGTAAAAGTCTCAAATTCTATCTATGAGGAGATGACTGGAAGAAAAATACCTTATGAAGAAGTAAATATTTAAGACATTTCAGACTAGAAATTGATTCACAGTTATATTATCCATCTGACATTTATAGGAATCTGTTATGTTCACAATTTCACACAAGAACACATATCCTTGACACCTTGACATGCAGGTGGCTTCTCTTGGCAGCTGTGGTATCTGGGAGACCAAGCCAGTGGCTCTCCCGCTGCCCACAAAGTCCTACATGGGTCCCTCTCTTAAGTGGAGGCCAAGAAATGAGTCAGACAGTAGAAGAGTGAAGGTTTCTCCCCAATCGCTCTGATGTTCCTCTACACAAGAACAAAGTCAGGCCATGCCCGAATGAGGCTGTAAAATGTCCATAAGCACTTGGCCCATAGAGAAGTTCTTATCATGCTCTGGTCCTGTGGATCAATCCTTTCAGTTAAGGTAGCTAGGGGATAAAATGATGTTTTTATTTGCAATTACAGCTTTAAATTAGGATCCATAGAGGCAGCTACAGACCTGCCATGCCAACAGTCCTGCATGGTTCTCAGGTTTCCAGAGAATACACTTCTGAAATAGTCTTTAATTTTCTATGAAAAACATAATAAAGTATCATAGGAAAAAAGCTTAGACCTTAATACAAGAAAAGACTCAAGGAATCTTATTTGGGTTTTGGTTTGTTTTCAGGTATCAAGCCAACAAAACTTTCTTCCCTATGGTTGCTTTCCTTATGGCCTTTCCATGGCCACATCTGGAATAAAGCAGGTGGGCACCAGGCCAGGTCAAAGCTGACTCTGTCAGAAGAGAAAATGGAAATACTCATCTATTTTAGTTACCATCCTGTATTTCTGACTTCTTCAGTGTAAAATTTTGCTTGATATGAAGCTTTTGCTGTAGACAAGTTTTTTTGATCAACACTTCCAAGGTTCTGTGTACCAAAATATGCAATGCTTTCAGTTTGCATTAATTCTGATTACAAAAAACAAAAAAAACCCACTAAATGGAACTTTTAATAGTGAATTGGGGCCTTATTTTTAAGAAACCTGTCAAAAAAAAAGGCATAAGCCTGTGTCATATTAGAGCTTTCCTAAGAATGAAATTGCAACAAAAGAACCTATTTCATGTGTTTCACATTTCATAGCATATTTCATAGTTGTTGTACAACTTTGGGTAATATCTACTATGATTTATAGAGGACCAGTGTTGTAAGAAGCCTCCCTTCTAATTATAACTGGTTATGAGGTACATCAGTCATATCAGCCTGAAATTTACTTCCATCTCAAACAAGATCTTTTTTTTTGCCTGTTTATTATCACAAACTGGCCACAGAAATGCTGATAATAACTTAATCCCTTCCCAGCTGAGGTTTTTTGTTTTAATGCAGACTTATTTTGAATCCTTGTTTACACGTTGCGATGTGTCAGACAGTAAACACCATCTCTCTTATGGAAAGTTATGCAATGAAAGCCTTTCCTGTTCCATGGACTCCATTAGGCAGAATGGCTGACTTTGACAGAATGTGCAAAAGAACCCATAAATCCAATGATTCCCTCCACTTTTACAGGCTGTGTGTGCAAGGGCTTCACATGTATAGTAGATGTTTCATTTGAATGCAAAACATGCTAAAATTTGTACTGAAAAGCACTTAGGCTTTAAAAACATACCATAATTCTAAGGAGAAAAACACCTGACATATCTTTTGGCTGATTTCAAATTCATATATATTTTAAATGATCTATATACCCTAAGCTGTGCATTTTATACAACAGCATGATAACCATTACCATTCCCCTCCTTCTAATCCATGGATGGTCTTGATTTATTGGCCAGTCATGTGTAGTCCACTGCCTCTCCTGAAATTCATGCTGTAATTTTAATTTCTGTTGTTGCTGCTGCTGTTATCTGGATGCAACACTTGCCATGAAGATACCATGGACTTACCCTGTAAACATAATTGATGCTATTGAAGATAATGATTTAGGATATCATCCATCTCCAGCACAGCTTGCCATTACGTGACTTGTTCTTGCAGGTATCTGATTTGTATCATGGACGAGTTGGCTTGATTGCTGTTTTGCCATAGAGTAATAGTTTCCTGGTTTCCCCTGACACACTGAGTCTCCCTTGATCACTCAGGTGATCAGTCAACACATGAGTTAATTATGGGTGAAGGGGTGTCTGAAGCCCAAAGATCAAAAGATACGCACGAGGTCTTCTCCAAGTCATTATTCACCTTCTTAAGCATCAGGCAGTCAGTTCAGATTCCTGTCTCCTGCACGGTCCCTAAATAAAGTGATATAACAGTAGGAAACCTGAAGTAGAGTCTCTAAAAAACACTAAATGAAAAATCCAATTTCTCCAAAAGAAGAGGGAAAAAAAATCCATGTGGAGCTGACTGCCTGCATGGGGGAAATCAGGGGTACTGCCATTCACTTCCCATTTTAAAAAAAAGATTTAAATAACCAATGGTAGGTATTTAGAGGTGGACAACCCAACTGCTTCTCCAGTAAAATTTCTTAGGTTTTAGCTGGCACTTCAGGAAAATGCTTTCAGATATTGTAATCATCTTAACTTCCATGCACAAAGAATAGAATTTATTGGCAGAAATTAAGAGTTACTGGACAAAATAATTAGAAGCCCTCTCAAAATGTAAAGGAAAAGCAGCTCTACCCAGAACTTTTTTCCCCTCTTTCAGCGACCCTCAAAACTCAAACACATGCATTAACATTATCAGAAGCTAATTACAGTTACTATCATGAAGCACCCGCAGGAGATTCACTCCTTGAGGCCGTGTCCTGCATTACTCGGGGGAATAGGTATCACAGCACCACAGTCTCCCTCCTGCTCCAAGACCCTGAGAGCTAAACACAGCTTCTTGGACAAGTCCATTGAACAGATGGGACCTACAAACAGCAAAGAGACTGTGGTGGTGTGCTGCAGCCACAGGGTTATTTATGTGGGTAGAAAGAACGATCTCCCCTGGGTTGCGCTCGCTGGAGACTTGGCTATCAACCTGCACCACTGACCTACACCTGTATTTACCCACCAAAACTGGTTCCTCCATCTCTGTGGTTTTCATGTTACTATATTAAAGGAGGCGTAACTGACCAATACACCTCAAAGGTTTATTTCCTAAAATAATATCATTATTACTCCACCCAAAAATCACCCTGCCTTTATTTTTAAGCAAAAGGAACTTAATCACTGAGTTGTCCCCCACCTTCTGTACTCCACAAGCACTACCTGGTGTTTGTATTGCCATGGTTTCTCCAAGAGAACAATCTGGCCTTGAAGCAAATAACAGATTGCTTTTTCCTACAGCTGGCCCAGCAAGCAATGTAAGATTTGAAAGTCAAGCTGGATCCCTCCTTCCTTGGCTTCCTCAAACCAGCAACAGCAGCTCCCCAGACCAAATGGCAATTGTCTGGTGTAAACTGGAGCAGAATTGCCACCTTCTGCTGTGTAAGAGAAACCTTTGCACTCATTATTAATACTATGGGACCTGAGCATCAGTTAGCTGATCTTGTTATAGCGCTTTAGCCAGCCCACTTATTCACCAGAAAGCAAATGACTGCTCAGGACGAAGTTTATGAAGCTTCTGGGATTCACAAATGTGTTTCATGAATTTCTGGCAGTTGTCTGAATGTTCACAAATAATGTGATGCCAGTAATCAAAACAAGTCAAAGTTTGACACTTTTATTCATAAATCAGGAGATGTTTTATTTTTACTGCTTGAATAGTTCTGTTCCCAAGCACGATCGAATTTGAACCATTGAACTGGAGGTGAAAGGACCTTTATTTAATGTATTTGTTTAGGTTTTTATGAAATATAAAAAGTGTCTATGCAGGACTCTAGCCACCTTTGCCATATATTAAAAAAAACAGGCCAACTCACACAGACAAAAATAAACTTAGTACCTTAGCCAAAGAAAGTATAAAAAAGCCTCCTGGGCAGAGACCTCAAAACTTTCAATATAAACTGAAAACTCTTGCACACACTATTTCTATTTTCTCCAGAGCCTGGGACATGAGGAGATGCATCCCTCAGGTCAGCAAAATTGGGACTCTCCCAGGCTGGAGTGGAAAGAGAGCATTCAGTCATGCTCTTGCCGAGGAGATCTATCCAGTATTCTCTCCTTTAAACCAAGAGGACTTCAGCCAAAATGCCTCTGTGGCTTGCAGCTGCAGTGCTATCACTAGGGAGACAGAGCAATCTATTAAGCAAAGAGAATCCAAGATCCAAGGTTTTATGCCAAGAATCTATTTTAGCCTCCCCCACAAGCCTGCAGACACAGCGTAGGTCCTGGAGCACCAGTTTTAAGCACTGATGGTGAGAACTCCCACTCATCACTCCATGCACACGGACATGACTCTGCAGACACCCCTGCCCATGTTCCCCTCCACACGCTGCACCTGCCCCCAGCCAGCCATCCTAGCCCAGGGGTTTCTCCCACTCTTGTACATTATGAAGTAGTTTCAATCAACCAGTTCCTCCTCCTTTCACTGTCAAAAAGTAGTAAATTTATGACCCCCAAAATAGGGGAGGGAAGAGAAAACCAACCTATTGACCTTCAAGCCTAGATTAAAACAAAGCCATTAAGATTTTCTATTGCAAGGTGGATGGTCCCTGCGGACCAGGGTCTGCCTTTCTGATGCTTGCACCAGCCAAGAGCACCATTCATTGTCCCACAGCATCTTGTTCCCTTTCAATCTCCCTTCGGAGTGGGAACAGGTACATGTGGGGAGACATGTCTTTATGAAATTGGCTTTTCTCCTCATATAGTCAGAATGTGCAAGTCTTTTAATGACAGCTTGGTCTCTACAGACAATCCCAGTTCTCCTATAGAAATTTCATTTCCAAAGTAAACACAAAAGTAAGAGAGGATCAGCTCTTTGCTCTTTTGAATGCTGCAGAAAGGAAGTGCTCATAAAAAAGGCTGCAAGAGGTTGTTACTCTCCGACACTGTGTGACATTTTCCAAACCCTCTACACAGAAACAAAACAGCATTTTGATTTTTTTTTTTTTTTTTTTAACTAGAAGCTGGCAACTTTAGGAAAGGATTCCTTTGAAAATATTGAGCTGAGATTTCTCTTAAGCAACAAGTGCCATTAGGAGACAGGTGAAGGAAGTCCAACAACCCTGTCCCTTCCCTTCATCCTGACCCTCAGCAAGGGATGAACCCCATCAGCAGCTGCCCGGGGTGAGGGGAGGCTGCATAGAGCAAAAAGAACTCTCTCCCTGAGGTTCTGCTCCAGCCAGAGTGGATCTAGATAAGGTTCAGGATCCACTGCACCCAGGCATGTAGAGCACAGTCAAACTTCCTCCCCTTCAAGCATCTAAAAAGCAACCTGACTGGATTTCCCCCTGGACAACTCAGCATTAAAACTGGCTGGTTAATCAAAAGCACCTCCCAGTTGCAATATCTCACTTGTCTTCTGACACTTACCCCTTCCATAACACCATTTACAGCCTCATTGTTGCAATAGAAAGCACTAAGGAGAACTGGCTCCTACAACATGTTGCCATCAGATTTTAGTCGAGGCTGAATGCAGCTGCACACCTCCCTACAAAATACAGTGCAGATCTATTAGATGCATAACTTCCTTGGCACCAAAATGTTAGCCTTTTAGCAGGTCTGCTTCTTCCCTGGGATTCTGATGAAGGGTGCTCTGCTGTGTTATGAAATACACCATGTTTGGTTGTGATACACAGAAAACATCTTTGTTTAATGTAACTTATCTTCTATCATGTCACTTTTCTATTGGATTTCTTTCCTGTGCACTGGAAGCACATTATTGTGACAGATGCACTGCTTTAGTGGGGCACTTTGCTACGTGACCTGCAGTGTTGGGGGAGGATCAGATCCTCCCCAAAACATAGGCTGAGCAGCTTGTTTACAACATGAACATAAAGGACTGGGACAAGCAATATAGCAACACTCCCATGTAGGTGGGCTGCAGAGACATTTTCCTGAAACACAAGTCTTCTACCAAAAAAATGTAAACTAAACTGTTATTTGATGAATTATCTTCATTATTCCGCTTATACACACTTACCAAAGTTAACATGAGAGCTCAAGAAAGTCCAGGAATACCATTGGCACATCCATTTTCCTAGGAGGAGACAGTGCGGTAACAGAGCACAAACCAATCTCACTGACTTGGAGTGTGTCCCTCTCACAACTGTCACTCTTGTAATTTCTTCCAGATCCTTCCAAAATGCATGGGAAATAAAACTTGGCAGAGAAGGATTCATTTTTCTGCTTCATTGTGACCTTCTACAAACACCTGGCAGGATGAAGTCCCAGGAGATACTTGCTCTGATAGCTCACCACTGCTGCAGTCAGTGTGGCAAACTGGTTCAGCAAAGATCTACCAAGAGCTGGGTGATACAGAAAGACTTCCCTCTTTTGGCAAGGGTGAACTGTCAGAGTAGCTCAGCCACTTTGCACAACTTGCCCTGTGGCTGCCTCCACTGAACAAATTCCCAACTCTTTATGCATCTTTGTTTCCAGCAGTAGTGCTCCTTATGCAGCTCAGCATCTAGGCATGTCACCACTTGAGCTGGGCTTCGTATCAAGCTCAGCCTAGCCCTGCTTGGACTCCCCACAACAGGTTTTCATCTCCCTCAAACCCTTGCAGGAGCTGCAGGTGAGTGCCAAGCCCTCCCAGGTGGGGCATGTTCCTCCCAGAGCCCTCTCCTAAGGCCTTCTCTCAGGCCAAACCATGCCACAGAATGCCACTGCTGCTTCACTGAATTAATCTGCACTCCTGCAGAAGCTCCACTTCCCAATCAGAGGGTTTCAAATAAGCATTTCCCTGTTCTAGAATGATGCTGTCGTTCCATGGCTACCTGCTCTTCTCCTCTCATCAAAGCCTTTCTACTTCACACCAAGGATTCAAACTTCATTGAGCAAATGAGCAGAGTGAACACCATGATTTTCACTTTCACCTCTTGACCACCATGCTCAGGAACTGCTCAGGAATTCCTGATACTGCCCTATGAGCCTTTTTCTGTAAATAGCAGAATTTGAAAGATGGGAGCCATTCTCAAGAAAAATGATGTCACAACATAGGTACCTTTCTGCTTGAGCAAAGGGAGGTCACCTTGGATTTCTTTGGCAACATCACAAACCTCCAAAAGGAGTGATTGACAAAAGCTCTTTTTAGGACCTAGAAAAGTCAGAACACCTTTTTCCTGGATTTAACCTCCAAGTCCCTTTTACTCAAATCAAACAACCTGAGTAGGTGATTGAGGTGCCAAACCCTGGATGCAGTTTGGGGTTGCAGTGCCAAAGCCATTGTTGACCTATGACACATTTGATATCCTCTCATGTTTCCCGAGCTTAGTGGCTTGAAACAGTCATGTCTCTTCCCTACAAGGGGACTCTGGTGGGAACCAACATCTGACAAGCAGATTCACCCAGCCCAAAGGACAAACCAAGACTTTGACAGTACACAGGTTGGGTTCAAGCCCAAAGTCAAGGTCCAAATTGATTCAACAGCAGGTGAATTTTTGACTTCTCCTGCACCTCACTCCCTCCTGTGCTAAGTACACAGAAGCACGTATTTCCAGGATTGCTTTATGGAAAAATTTTGTTAAAGGTTATTCAGGTGCCTGTAGTAAAGGCCATTGAAACAGCTAAGGCAGGGAGGCAGGTGTGGTACAAGCCCCCTTCCCACCCCCCTCAGCAGAGGGGACTTGCCATGCCTGTTTTTGGATTTCAGATTCATTACAGCCAGGCAGGAAAAGATGGCTCATATGCACACAGTGCTTATCCTGCTGATCAATAAGCTTCCTTCCTGCCCGGTAACCAAACCACTTATAATATTAACAGTGTTATTTAAGATCTGTGGAAACTTTGTCTGATCCAAGCAAACCAGAAATATCTTGACCTAGATACTGAGAACAAAACAATATTGAGTAAACTTCAGGATTGCCAGTTCATCTATCATTGCACTTGAAGTTTTATTGAGGAACTGGAGAAAAACTATTTTACCCCAAAGATTCTTACACCAGCATATTTATTCAGGGAGAGAAAAATCTGGCACTTTGCCCCTCTCTATTCAGATTAAAAGGAGTGTATTTTATAGTCCATTAATAAGGCACCTCAGCTGCCCTTTCAATGACTGCAGATAGCAAACACAATTATATCAGAAAGCATAAATGAGACTCATCTCTATTTCCTTCTGAGGATAAAAGGAGTGTGAAGAAAGAGTATTTTTCCTCCATGTTACAAGACTGAGACAGGGACCTGCACTGGAAGAGATGGTCACTGATGCAAAATGCTTCAATATATGTTTTCAAAAGCACCATCAGGCTGTTGCTTCTTTGGGCTTTAAGTAATGCTGGGCACGTGCAGCACTTTTGCAAAGCAAGGCCTTATTTCCTTCAAGGTCTGTACCAAAATTTCTACAGAAAGGCACACCTGCACAATATGTCTAACACATCCAGCTGCAAAGCTAAGGGACAACTTGAGTATCCAACCTTCTGTCCCGGAGCTGGAGCCTCACTGAACCTCACACTCTAATCTAGCAGATTTCTGCTTGTTCCTCTTATCCATGCAAATTTAGGTGCTTGCCTGTACATATTTCAGCAGGTGGAGCATTTTAACTATTTACCTACCTGGAAGACAGACAGCTTAACAAAAGGTAGAAAAGGAAAAGAAAGACTTTCAGAAAAGATCAAATAGATCATAAGCTTGGCAGACACTGTAGCCCTGAAACAGCAGTTTGAAACTTGCACCATAACAAATCTTCTCCTATACATTATCTCACAGGAAACAACACATGATAAATTCTTAGCACAATGTGATTCCCCTCCTTCCACCTCCTCCCCACTTCAGAAAGATTTAACATCTAATTCAGCTTTTGACGAGCTGCTTCATCACTGCGGGAATGCTGTTGATCTCTGTCGGAACCCTGCGGCCTTGGACAGAACAAACTGAAAGGGGGAAAAAAAATTTTGGCCGTCTGTAATGATAAATAAATACATTACAGGATACAACTCTGGGGAATGGAGGCTGACACTGACTGAGCACCATGACCTCCACGCAGCTGCCAAGTCTCAGCCGCTTAACAAAAGTCAACTTTTGTTTGCCTTCTCCCCCACCCCGCCTCAATGACAATTTCTTAAAGAGCAAAAGCAGGATGGAAAAAGAAAAAAAAAGAAAACCAATAAAAGAGAGTTCCCAAACCAACCTCATCTGCTACCCAGAGGCAGTTTGGTTTTAACAGAAGAGTATTTTATTTCTTTGGTCTTCTGGAAATTGGGGGAAACCAGTCCATGCTGCATCAGCAGCAGCGGGACAGGGAAGCCATGCCACAGGGAATGCTCAAATCCCTTTTAAAAAAGTTTTTGCATTAGGTTGTGCCTGCCTTCAGGCTAGTTCTTGACTCAAATTTGATTTTCTGTCTACTTAAGTTCCACTCACAAAATCAAATATGTATTGCAGCTGCTGGGTCTTCACATCAATAGCAACAATAACTAAGTAGAGAGGAAGCAATTGGTTGCCCCACAGACAAGCCACCTCCTCACGCCTGAAAGCCTCACCCGCTTCTATCAACTTGTCTCCTAGACTCTCCTTTTCCACCTCTCTCCAATCTCTTTCCCATTTCTCTCCAGTCATACCGAAAGGTGGGACCTGCTGCAACCTCTCCTCATTTTACACACGCACAGAGCAATAAATAAAGTGTCATGACAAAGTCACTCAAGTTAAAATTCAGGTATGGACTGCTAGCATTAACTCTTGTGTGTGTCTTGTGCTTATCATTAACTCCATGTGCTTTATGGGAACCACAAAGGGATTCAGCTTGATCACACAAGTTCATGGTTAAGTCCCCAGGGCCCATCGGCATCTTACAGCAAAGCACAGCACAGAAAACCCTTCCCTAACTCTGACAAAGCTAATCCCAGCCCAAAAAGGAAAGAGCCTCACCAGAGCGGTGCTAATCAACCTCCCTGGCTTGCTGAGCTCATCTCAAGGACAAAGCTAATGTAGCTACACCACTCCTGAAGCCACACCAGCGTTTCTTTGCACAGTGCAGATGCTCCAGCTCTCTCTGAGCTATCTCAGGGATACATGGCACAGCTTGTTCCCAGGGATTCTTCTGCTCCCTGTGCTCCCCTCTAAGAGGTGTCTCCTGGCAGCTCACCACATTTTCCTGCTGCTGACAGCAGGCTCTACCTTCACAGCTCTGGGTCTGCAGATCATCTAACTCAGCTATTCACCAAAGCACCTATTTAATCCACTCTTCTCACTACTATTAAAACACTTCGTATTTTCAAATGTCCTGTGACTACTTATGCTTCATAATGTCCATCTTACTTCCCCTGTTGCCTGCCCTTGGTACACACAGCAAAGTGGATAAAGGAGTGATGATTAGACTCATCCAAACAGAGGAAGACTCATGATTCAGTCCCTTTTTCTTTTCTGTGAGGTTTACATTTTTAATTTCTCAGTCTATCTTGTTTCATTCTCCTTAGGTTTAGAGGATTTGAATGGGTCCCCTTGAGTTAATGGCAGGATCTTTCTAACATGTCTTCTTATATTTGATTACTCTCCCGAAGATTTTCCATTGCTTCAAAATTCCCTCTGAGAGTAACTGGAGAGTTTTCTTCAGCTTCATAAATTCCCTAAGTCTGTTCTGCCAGGGAATACTTATTTCACACTAATTATATCTTTGATTGTCCTTTTAGTTGTTTCCTGCAAACCTAAGTTGAGTGCATTATGGTTTCTGTTAGCAAAGCTTGATGCCCCACAGGGGCTAGAGTTACAGACTTCCATAAAACCAGTCGGGAGATCTAAGTGGTGCACAAGCATTCCCCAAACCACCACTGAACTCATGCCTTGACCTGCCCATCAGAACAAGATTGACAATTACTAGGAGAGAGCGGATAAGGAGAAAAAAGTACCATAAATAAATAGGAAATCCATTTTCAAAGCTACACATCCCAAACATTTAACTGGAGTCAAATAAAACAAACACCAAAAAGCAGGACAAAACAAAATCCAACTTAAATGCAGAGAAGCTCTAGCTCTGATGCAGGTACAACAGAAACAAGGGCCCTTCTAGGTCAGTCAACACTTTTGAATGGGAATTCCTCCCCTTTATAAACCAATGAGGCCTTTGCTCCACCACAGGCTATCTGCTGAGATCTGTGTCTCCAGCTGAGAGGAAATGCAAAGCTTCTGCAGGAGTCAAAGTGGGTGGAAATCAGACCTGGACATCTGGCTGGACATTATCTGCCAGAGCAACCCTCTCTGCTGCAGTGCCTTCCCTCTTGCTGCTGCAGAGATCCGACGTGTCCATTCTCTGCCCGTGTGTTTAAACACAAAGGCTGATAAGGAGGACTTGTCTGTCAGCAGTATCTGAAGCCCATGGCTCTTTGAGAGCAGTTGGGTTTACTTGGCGGGTCATGCTGACTCCTTGTGAACCGTTTATCATCACAAAAAAACTCCAGAGATTGGCACCATGCCAGGGCCTTCTCTTGTCTTCCCTCCCCCACCCCTTTCTCCCCTCCTGGGTATTGATGCTACATCAAAACAAACCTCCAGTTCACATAGCAACAGAACATTTTTATATAACCTCTGCATGGGAACGCTGCACAAACCGTTGGACAATCACTTGTGAGCACGTTAGGTAATTCCAGGATATTTTTCTGTTTTCTGTCAAAAACACTCCTCATTAAATGAACTATAAAAATGGAAGAGGATCTTTGGCACATGGGCCAGATTTGAAACACATCTTGGCACTGAGGACGTCAGGGGATTAGTGCACCTATTGGTTCCATGTTCTAAATTTTGCCATTTTCTATCTCACTTGGAATCAAACTGAGGAGTCCAAAGTATTTAAGCCAGTTTGTGCATAATGTAATTGAAAGCAAAATGACACTGAGGGGATCTGCTGAGTCAGGGCTTTAATAAGACAAAGACTGAAATTTAGATTTTGGTGGACACTGAACAATCCCATTGCTATCCAAAGCAGAGATATCTGTGCAGACTGTGTACTTACACAGCCATAAAATAGCTAGGTCATCTTAACTTCTCTTCCCTCATCCTGTCACAAAAGGTTAATACTTTCAGTAAGGACTTAAAAAACATGTTACTTCAAACCTTTTCAAAGCACGCCCACTTCATCTTTATACTGGGTTAATCCCATCTTTCAGGGCTTCCACTACTTTGCTGCAAGGATCAAAAAGACCTTATATATCAAAAGGGGGGGAAATTGACTCAGGATTTCTACTGCTTTTCCCTAATTCACTGAAGGTATCCCTAACTAGAATAGGGCACATCAGAACCTACAGCGACATAAGAGCCACTGTTCACTCTTGGTATACCACATTCAACCCATCACAAGACAGTGGATTAAGAAGGAAAGAGCTTTCCTCCAAGCCCTATTGACAGCAATCATCCAAGACTTTTTGCCTGCACCACCAGCACCCTAGGATTTCCTGGGGATTTCAGCAAGTTACCTGCAGTTCTCAGGCCTTGGGACGCTGCTGATGACTTTGATTTCTCCTGCTCTCTTCCTCTACTGTATTATAGCCTTTTGGTCTTTTTCATTAGGTCTTCAATAAGTCATTGAAAAACATTTTGTAGCAAGTAGGTGGTATGTGAAATATATTCTCTGGACCTTTCCAGACTAAACATCTACAGCCTGATTGCCTCCAGGTGTGGTGTCATGCACAGGTTCACTGCTCCTGCACCATTTGGGAAAGATAATAGTTAAGGTGTATCTATCTATATAGGTTATTATACAGTGCAGATCATTAAGGGATAATTCATGCAACAGCCAGAACACAGTTAACATATAACAAAAATTATGGACTAACTTTTGCAGTTCTCAAGAAACTTTTCTATGCACCCTTTTCATGACTGCAATGATAGAAGTGACACAATGTCCAAGTCAATCCTTCCCCCACTATCTCTTAATTCCTTTGGATCATTGCCATCATCATGGTGACCCTTTAATTGCCTGCAACAAATTAATATGGACTAAAAGAAAATCCTTTTTGCAGGGTTGTTTTCAAATCAAATATGTTTTCTGTCCTCCTTCACAGTCACACAGATTTATCACCAAAACCCACAGGATCAGCACCCTGCAGCAAATGCCTGGAAACAAGCAGCAGACTGGGGGAATCGGACATTCCCCAGTACAACCACCAAAGCCTTCCTCATCTAGCACCACAGCCCCCACTGTAGGCCTGCATGTAGGAATCAGGAGTGATGCTACCTATGATTATTTCTGAGTGAACCGTACATTAGTTTAAAATGTAAATTTGAGAAAGTATCACTAACTGATTTTTTTTTTTTAACAGAATTACTACTGCAAGAAAAGGACACACCTGAGAGCTTACAGCACACAGAAGAGACTGCCTGCTGGTGTGGGGGAGAGGTCTGTGCGTGGCCTTACTCAGCCCATAAAACCTGACACCCCACTGTCACTGAAAGGGCAGGAATTTTACTGTTCTTCCATCTTCCCCACTTCCAGCTGCACAACTCCAGCCTTGCCTCTGCAGCTCTGCTGCTCATGGGTCCTTTCCTTGAGCTACAGGAGGTCACTAACTCAAGAGTCAGCAGTTAATTAGCTCAAACCAACTTATTCTGGTGATCCTATTTCTCTCAGCAGCAGCAAACAGACAAAATCTTTTTTTTTTTTTTTTTTTTTTTCAGCAACTGTACCCTAAGTGCAGGACTGTGAAGAGAAGTTTAAAGGAAATTCAATGGAAAGGCAAATCAGGTCCAGACCCATTGGAGGATCAAGACCTGCAAGGACAGCTGGACTCCATGTTCCCCAGGAATTTGAAAGTTAGTACAAAATCACTTAGGTGATAATTCACAGCACCCCTTCTCCTGTCCACACCAGGGGAGATGAGCAGGGCATTCGTGTAGCAGCCCAGAGGGTCTGCCCTCACATCAACCCCACATACAGCACGCTGAGCTTTCATGCAGCAAATTATTTAGAGATATGTCCCCTAGTCTGAAACTGGCTCAAAAAGTCACTTGAAAGCCTCTAGTTTTGCTGTCCCAGGAACACTCGCGACTAAACATGGGCTTCAGCATTTCAGTCCTTACTTTAATGCCTTTCACATCCAGGGAAGCTCAGCCATCCAGGATTGTTAGGAGGTGTTAATGGACTGCAGTGACTCTCTCTAATCCAGCACTGGATGCTGAGTTATCACACCCCATTGTCACTTCATTAGTTGGCAGCCTGGGACAGCACAGGTGCCTTCCCTGTGCTCCAGGTAGCTCCCACTGGTGAAGAGCCCAGGAAAGCATCCACTGGAGCTTCCCATCCTCAGGATCAATATTAAAATCCTCAATTTGCTGTGTAATCTTTGGATTTCAAGACAAAATTAGATTTTTTTTTTTCTTTTTCCCCCAAGCAACTCATTCAGTAATAAACTCACCAACTACTTTGTCAAATTGGCCTCCACACATATCTTGTCTCAGGCATTCAACAAATGCATACACTTTTTTTCCTGAGAACAAACTTGTGAAACCTTTTGGGGAACACTTAATTCCCTGTTTCACAGAGATAAAGCAGAACACAACAAGCTTATCTAAAAGGTTAAACACATTGTCTATTTTAGGTGCATAACACAAGAGCAATGCAGAGAGAGACACATCTAGGAGGAAATTCAAGGCCCTAAGACAGGCTCTGCAAATCAGCATGACCAGCTCTATAAAATGTAAAAATAAGGGAAACCAAATGTATGCAGCCAACTTGGTGAAGCTCCATTGGCAACCAATTATGCCCCAGGCCTTATTTTCAAAAGTGTGTGCATGTAATGGTGTGTGCAAAAATGAACAATCAATAGTGTCCTTCATTTATATGACTCCCCGTGATTGCATCCTGCAGCCATGGTAACTGTGCACCCACCTGAGGGGCTGAATGAACAGGCATGCAGAGACACTGCTGAGCTCCCATCCCAGCCGCTGAGAAAACCTTGTTTCAGGTGACTTCAAATGGCAAAGTCATGTTTGACAGAAGAGCCCTCGCAGCAGCAAACAGGTCTGTGTTGTTACACGTATATAAATGCACACACGTGAGCCTATTCATATGTAGACAAAACAACATGATGGGTTTAATCTATGACATTACTGGTGACAGTGAGGAAGAGGCGTTAACTAAATCTCTTCCCCACGCTGCTGCTGCATGCAGGGTCAGTGAGGACACTGCTGTGCCTCCTCTTCACGTGCATGTACATGAGCAGATACACATCGGGACACAGGGGTGACACTGGAACACCAGACACGCTCCAGACACGGGGAGGAGGAAGGCGGTGCGTGACTTCCCTGGTGAGCTGAGCTGCACCAACGCCCGTGCTCAGGGAGTGCTGACCAGAGCAAGGCCAAACAAGCAGGTGTGCAACTTCTCTGCAAAGCCTGAGAACCCATCAGTGCTCTGGTCTAGTTCAGTAAGTACGTAATGCTTTTGGAGAGCAAAGAATCCTCTTACTCAGTCTTATGTTAAAACAATTATAAAGTCCATGCAGAAACCAGACATTTGCCTCTTGGTCTTTTCTTTAGAAGTCCTGCTTGCATTCCCAGCAAGGAGAAAAGGCTGGCCAGTATCAGACAGTGCAGTTTTTGGAATCCCAATTCGCAAATCAAGAGAAGCCCAAGGGTAAGGTGGGGAAGTGAAACTGCCAAGTGATGCAGCCACGGGTGAGTTGACCTTTTTTTCCTTTTTCCTCTGGAACACGCCAGGAAAAAAAAGCAAGAAGGAACAAGAGAAATATTTATTAAATCTACAAATGCTCACTTTCTCCATGTAGTGGAAAGCCTTTATGTCATAGTTGACAAAGAGACGAAAGCCCTGCAGGACTACTTCAAGCCACAGCATTGCTGTTCTGATCATTATGAGGAAGCTGCACACTGGAGGAGCCAACTGGGGGAATGCAGAGAGGCAGGGCACTGGGAGGGTGTCAGGAACACCAGAAATGTTGAAAATGGATTGCAAAGTGTTGCTACCTATACACAGCATAGATTTTGCAGTCTGGTCTGCCACACACACAGTTTCTATCCTGTGCCTGCGCACACACTTGGATGGCCTTGACACTGCTCAGGTCGCTCAGCTCCTCCCAGGTTTTGTTTACTGCCAGTTATTTTTGAGAGCAGTGCATGGCATCTCCTTTTAAAGAAGTCCTAGTACAGAAAAACAAAGCTCATTTATCCAGTTTAACCACTGGATAAAGCCTAAACACACTGGATAAAGCATTCTACAGCCTCTACATTCATTACCAATTAATTATTGAAAGGGTATCTATTGAGTGTTTTTAATATGCATAAAAGTAAAGACAATTCCTGTTGCCACGCAACTGGCTGAGAACCATGTAAACATAAATGCAGTAGTTTCATTTTCATGAATAATGTTATGTATCTGGAGAGGACTGAGCAGGGCCACAGTGCATCAGAGCAGAGGAGCAGCATTAAGGGTGCAGAGGAATTAACCACTAGATAGCTGGGAGCCTACCTTTTAGGAATTAATTTGATTATCAGTGTAGCAAAAAGGGCCAGGACCTTGTATCCATGGACTAAGGTATAACCATGTGGACCCTGGAATTGCATCCTACAAGACTGACATGGAATATTTATATAAGATGCAATCAAGTGAGGTCTTATTGACAATCAACCATAGCTCAGCATGCAGCCTGATAAGATTTGTAATTATACAGATGAAAAAAGAAAGGACAAAAGATGTATGTGATCATTCCAGCTGATCTCTCCTGTTTCACACAGACACCATTAATCTCTGTTTAGTTTGGTTTAAAGTACCGATGGTTCCACTAAGGATCAGAGATTCCAGTACATATACAGGTTGGGATTGAACATTTTCTCAAGGAATTTGCTAAAGAGATGAACTTTAGAAAAACAAAAATATTCATGAGTTCAGGCAAGATGTGGGAATTATTTTTGTAAATAAGATAATTGTTTAAAAGTCTTTTTATAAAATAGAAGTGAACAATATGTTTTTATTTCAGAAAAATTGATCAAAATTTTGGTCTGTGGGAGTTTTATTGTTGTTTTTCTTTCTCTCAACATTATTCTTTCAGTTTCCTTTGGAACAAACTTTACTTTTTGGCACAGTTACAATAAAAAGAAAGAAATAGAATTGTTTGCCAAGTGCATAGACTGAACAACATAAACACAGCAGAAATATCTCCCACATTCAGAAGCAGAAAGTAAACACAGTTTCAATTCTATTCCACCTCTTTCTCCAAAACCCCTCTCTCCTGTAGTCTAAACAATCTGATTTAGCTCTTAGCAAGCCCAAGTCCTGCCTTAATATCTAATTTACAAACTCCTCAGCTTGTTTGTTTTTACTGCTGTCCTCGTGCAAAGACCTGCATCCTGCAGGTGATGCCACTGTTATTCTCTTCACCTGTTTCACAAAGTTTTCTCTTCCATCTCCCTTTCCCCTTTGCTGCTGACAGACCTGTCAGGGCACAGATTTTCTCAGGCTGAAATTTAAATCACAGGAGTGTGAACCTGAACCAAATTTTTGTAACTGATTGATAGGTTTAGATGATATATTTTTTTTTCCTTAGGGTTTTGTTTGTTGCTGCTTTTCTATACCTGCATACAATTTATAGGACTAAGCAGTATAGTCTTAAACACTGTTAATATTATTCCTTAATCCACCCAAAAGAAATGTTAGGCACTTAACTTTAAAATAAAAGGTATCAATTAGGAACTGTCAATGTTTTCAGTAGTGATATCTAATTACTGTAACTTGCTATAGGCTATCTTGTTAAATTCTAGTTGAATGACTAAGTATTCCTGACAAGTTTAATGCATTATTAAAGGTGTAATTACTTGGTTATTGCTCATGTAATTCTGAGTTAATTACATGACATCTAAATTCATCATTTTTATGTTTATTGAACTTTGGTAAATTCACTTTTAGCTATTGCTTGATATTTACACTGTGACTCTCCTCTACTCATTGTGAACTTAAAGGAGAGTGGAGCTACATTTTCTCAGCACAGCAGGAGAAACCAGGAAGGGGGATGGGACTGTAATCATAGCAAGTCTGATTTTCCTATCAGTTTTCCATTTTCCTATGCTTTTCTTGCCTGCTACCCTTTAACCACATGATGGTTTGCTCAACTTTCAACAGAAGGAAATTAGGCTACAAGTTTCCACAACTGAAATCGTGATCCTGCTGAAGCCAATGGCAAAATCTCATACTGAGTGACAGGAGTTTACCTTTGGGATCCCTTGTTCTGGGATAAGAGAGTGAACTACCCCAAGGGCTCTGAGACACAGGATTTTCTCATTGTTGGCATCAATAGTCAGATGCCAAAGGGGTGTTTCCATGAGTCAGTCACTGCAGTTTCCACTCACAGCATTCAGAAGAAGTGTATAAATAAAAGATGCATTTGAAATTCCTTCCTACCTAAATAATGCCTTTTCCCCACTCTTGATCTATAAACACAGCCTCTTGTGCTCCACCTAGTTCATGCCACAGTCCTCGGCTCACCAGGGCCCACACTGTGTTGACCCACAGCAGGTGGAAAGAGTAAATGCTATCCATGGCACAGCTACCAAATGAAAACCTTGACAAGCTCAAGTGCCATCGTTACACAGCCAGTGGATCTGAGGGTATAAATCTTGCTTCATTCCCATTTGGAAGAAAGATCTTCAATTAAGCAGAAATTGATTTTCTAATGATTTTTTTCCTGCTCATGATTGGTAGATTGTTTGAAACTGTTCCAGCCCAACAACATACAGACAGAACAATTAAACATGCATTGTAGCTGACAGCAGGACAGATTTTTAAGTCAGTGAATTCAATTTAGCTCTTTGATTTTTGGCAAGAAGTGCACCTTGCAACAATTATGAAGAAAGAAAATATTATTCTAGCTAAACTTTGCAACTATCAAGACAGTCAGAAAGCAAGGAGGAAATGCAATGGGGCTTGGGAAGTTGTTTCTGATCTTATGGAATCCCTCACAACTCTGCAGTGCAGTAACACTGACTTTAGTGCACTTTGCAATTAAATAAATTACTTAAGTAGTTAGTGATGACTGAGACATTAGTGGAGGTTTAAATAAGCTATTCAGCAGATCAGATGCCACATTGTCATTGTTGATAATGATACTGAAGAAATTATGGACCGACAATCACAGTTTTCAAAGCATATTTAAATTTTAGTGTTGATGGAAAAAACTGAAAATGGATTGATTCAAAGCCTATTAAGCTTAGTTGGAGTTTTTCCATTAATTTCAAAGCCCTCTAGACCAACATTTAAGACATGGTCCTTCTGTAAAATAATACTTTTTGATGTGCACAGAGAACAATCAGAATAGGATTAAAATCCTATTAAATGTGAACTAAACTAATAACTTAAACCTTATTCTATAATGATACGTTGACAGGCACTGGTTTACCTTCTAAACTCTCTAGACGTAGCTCTGATCCTACTCATTTTGTTAATAAGTATAATTAAAATTGAGATCCTTACATCTACAGGACAACACTGAATGCAATTACCCATGTTGTGTTAATAATTAGTGGTGCTCACCTTGAGTTTATTGTCCCTGGAGGGATCTAAAAGATGTGTGGATGTGGTGCTTGGGGACATGGGTTAGTGCTGGGCTTGGCAGTGCTGGGGGAACGCTGGACTTGACCTGAAAGGCATTTTCCAGTCTAAAAGATTCCATGATTTCCTGAAACAGCTGTGACAGGGATGATACAAGCACAGGACAAAAAGACAAACTGCTCTCTGAGAAGTTAAAATGCCACTGTCAAAGCAACAGGCAGTAGACTCAGAAAAACTGGGCATTCAAAGAAGCTCAGAGACAATGTCATTTGTCAAGAAAGACAAGATATAGGGGCATATTAGCAATTTAATCCTTGTTGTAACTTTGTGGGCATCCTAACCCTGAAAAAACCACTGGAGCACAAGCCAATGCTGAGCCAAGCTTGTCCTACAAGTCACAGTCATTTCAAAGATGGACCATGGTATGTCTCCAGTTTAACCGTTTTCATCTGCACATGGTGTTGGCCAGGAGAGTCTAAACCTTCCTAGAACAAGTCGGTGAAAGTAAGTGCAATGTTTTCTTGAAGCAATCAAAGTAAATCCCATTTTCTATCAGCCTAATAAGGAAAGTTTGGAGATTTTCAGCTTGCATTTCCTCGTATGTTAATTTCATCATTGCCCACATATTATTCTGCTTGATCTGACCTGAATCTGACTTATTGCATTTCCCAAACTACTTTTCACCCAGCGGTTAATTAAAAGATTTGGTCCCTGACACACTGCTTACAGCCCTTATTGGCACCCATTAGCCCAGCTAGACTAATTCTCCTGAAAAGCAAACCTCCTTATATTCTCAGGGTCAAAAGTTCACAGACAATTCCCTAAATCTTTAACATTCACTATTAGTTCATTATTTGAACCTACTCTGCTGTAAGAGGCTGCATTCAAATGTAGGCATAAAAAGTCATTCAAAAAAGACAGTTTCTCACACAAATTCATCACTTGCCCGTTCACTCCATCACTGTCTGTACAACATTGGGACTGTACAGTGAAAGAGATTTGAAATTATTTTTTTTTAACTTTCCTTTGAGTAACTTAATGTTTAATATACAATTAACAAAGAAAAAGAACATATTCTAATTTACACTGAGCAATTAGCATATGTATCGTGCCTCAAAATTACCTGAGCAGCTGATTTTCCTGTGTATGCACCCAGAGTATGGCTTTGCCTTTCAGGCACATACAGGACTAAAATACATACACAGACACCAATATACACTGAAAGCAACAGCACCTATATTGTGATAGTCACATTTAAATAGTATCAAAATTCCAGACCAGATCTCAGCTGAGACTGTAAATAAATACCCACTGTTGTTCACACACACACACCGCAATCTCACAGTGCACACTTACGATAACATTGAAATTCATCTCATTTTAGAAAGAAAAGATAAATCAGAAATTATAGATTTGGATCTAGGTGATAGAGCCCCCAAAGCCCTGAATCTCTGAGAAATCTGGCTCCTGGGCTTTGGTTCTGTCTTTACTGTACTGAGATAAAGCAAAACCAACACTTGGGCAGGTGTGTGGGAAGGGAAAAAGGCAAAGTTTAATTTTTAAAACTATGTGGCTGTGCAAGCATCCTACGTAAGTTAAGAGGAGTTGTCATTAAACTCAACCTTTCCCCCTTGAACCCGGTGTCTGGAATAGCTCAGACACCAATGACGACCTTATGTATTTCTTTTAATTATTCTGAAGTAACCTCCTCCAGCTCACTACAAGCCCTCAGCTACTTCAAGCAAAGACATTCTAATGATTTCGATTAAATCTTGGCCTCTCCCCAACAAAGCACAAATTAAAAGCATTACTAGGAGGATACAAGCTTCAGCGCTTGGAAGTGTTATATAAAGAATGGGGAAAGCTGCCAAGAGCTTGTTGTCATTTCATATGCAGTGGGGGATGATTAACCCCTTGGTGGCTTTTCATAGCCTGGGAAGATCACATGTCTCACTCCCCAGGAGGTTTCCTCATGATTGTCCCCCACACGACACTTTACACCCATTTTAACCTGATATTTGGATCATATATTCTGGCCATTCTGCCAAGTAATCACTGTCATATATAGGCTCCAAAATCAGCTGTGTTATACTGACATAATTTGGAGAAGGGAGATCTAAATGGGCTCTTCAAATCCAGAGGTCCTCTAACCTGTCCTATACATGGCTGCACTTTTACACATAATTATCATTTTTGCTCAGTAGAAATCAGAATGCAGAGTCTGAGCACAGCTTTGCTGACGCCCATCACTTCAGCTGAAGGACCAATTCCATCAGCTGGTGGCAACAGCAAATTATCATCCTCTGGTGGCCCAGTCTCTAACAGAGATGGCAATACGCAGCAAATACGTGTTCTATCTGCGAACAAACACATGAGGATTTTTTTTTTTCCATGTGAAATCACGGGGGATCAAAGCAAAACCTCTCTTCTGAAAAGCAGCCTTATACATTATCTTTTTAACAGTACATTCAGCTGATCATGATTTCAAGAAACCACACACTGGGGTAACCATGAGATGGGCCTGAAATAAATACATTAAAATCTCATGTCAAAACAATTACCTCAAAGGAAGTATGAAGAGTGGGAATTAGGCAAATTTGGTTTAGATCCTGGTGTCATTATAAGCAACAGAGACCTGTATGTTTAGCCTCTCTCCACTTTCTTTCCTATTTGCTACATTTTAAAAATATAAATAACAAATCTAAGCAATTGAAAAGTACTTTAAGATATTTGCACAAGAACATTAAAAGTAGATTCCAGACCAAATTTCCCTTAAGGAGGAGTAACTGTCAAATCAGTCCTGGAAGTGCTTTACCTGCATTCCTTATAAGCAAAAACAATACAAGCCTGCAAATCCTGAATCTTATCCTTAACATGTGGCCACCTGCACTCAGGCAAATGAAAAAAGCTGTAAAAAAGGCACTATCCATGCACTGTACCTACTTTGAACAGCAGTATTTCAGTGCCTGGGTGCCAGGCAGCATCGGTTCTGCCCACCAAGATGCTAAAATCCCCCCAGCATTGAGATGTGCCCAGGGCCTCGTGTGCAAATCAGAGGGTCAAAATTAGTTAGTTTCCAACAAAAACTCAAAAATAGTGGGAGAAAAGATTGCTATACTCAAACTTTTGGTCCAGTATTAAAAAATCAGAGAGCTAAAGCATCCCAGCAAAACCAATTTGGAAAGTACATTTTGAAAGGTGGCTGAGATGAGACACTGCGCTGGGAGGTGGCGTGGGGGAGCTGACGCAGCCTTGTGATGCCTCATACTCCAGATTTATACAAACCAAATCAAGGAAGCACTAAACCAGCAGGGGATTATTATCTCTAGAGATAACTACAGACAGTTTCATTTTTAAAACAATCAGCGTCATCATCACTGCATTTTCCATTTCTTGAAACACAGGAATGTGATGGAATATCCATCTCCTTCCAGAAGTCAGAGCAACTTTCTCCCTAAAGAAAAATCTCCATAAAAAGAATAAATTCACTTCATTTGTTCATTTTTTTCCCCCAAAGATGCTTTGCTGAGCCTGTGTTTCCCCCCTGCCTGCATCTCACCAGTCCTAGTGCTCATTGATATTCCTGTTTCTGCCCAACAGTAAAATATATTGGCTGCATCGTGATGTGGTCCAGAAGATGCTATGAAGATGCTCTGAGGGCTGGAGAACCACTGCTCTGGAGACAGGCTGGGAGACCTAGGGGTGTTCACCTGGAGAAGGCAGCAGCTACAGAGAGACCCGAGAGCCCTTCCCAGTGCCTAAAAGGTCTACAAGAGAGCTGGAGAGGGACTTTGGAAAAGGGTCTGGAGAGTCAGGACAAGGGGGAATGGCTTTAAACCGACAGTCTCAATTTAGATCGGATATTAGGAAGAAATTCTTCCCTGTGAGGGTGGGGAGGTCCTGGCACAGGTTGCCCAGAGAAGCTGTGGCTGCCCCATCCCTGGAAGTGTCCAAGGCCAGATTGGATGGGGCTTGGATCAACCTGGGATAGTGGAAGGTGTTCCTGCCCATGGCAGGGGGATGAAACTGGATGATCTTGAAGTTCCCTTCCAACTCAAACCACTCTATGATTCTACAATCTTAATTTCAAGGACAAGGACATAATTTCACATGTATTTCCTCTGATATCTACACCAGCTTAAACAGCTGCAATGTTTGCATGGCCAGGCAAGAAGGGAGCACTGATGCAAGGAGTTCGTTGCTTCAGCCAGGTTGGTTTCCACCCAGCTGCTCTCAGCAGCCAGCCTGGCACAGCAGAAGGGGTGGCACAGGGTGGCTTTTGATGTCAAAACCAGGCATGCTAAGGTCACCAGAAGAGTGCCTCACGTCCCATCAACCCACTGCTTTCTGGTCTGTTTGAAGGCTCCTAGGAATTCTCACATTTTTAGAAAAAAAATGATGTTCTGGATTGCCCAAATCATGTAAGTAAAGATTTTAAACCTGCAGTAATGCCACAAAACCAGATCTCACAGCTGAGTGGTGTGGATTTTTCTTTGCAAAGGATCTTTCCTTTGCTATCAAAGAGCTTCTCCAGTGTCCTTCGCTGCTCTTCCTTTACCATCCCTTTGTCATTGAAAAAAAGAGGGGGAAATCCAAAATATGCCTTTAATTTTGTAGTGAAAACATGCAGGTGGTCCACATTTTACATGAACACACTTCTTATTTTTCAATGAGTACTACTTGAAAACGCTTTGAAAGGGAGACACTATAAAAAAAATCTCTGAAGCCACTTCAGAGAAGAGAAGCCTGGGGTTGAAGGTAACAAGAGGAGAGGGGGGAAAAAGACTATTAGCCATGTGTAATAGTCATAGCACAGAAAAGTATGCTTAAATACATCTCCTCTTTCAGATTCATCCCATCATCCTCATTTTTATCCTCCTATTGCAATGAATCAGTGTTGTTTTGCTGAGCAATTCAGGATGAAAATTCCTTAATATAATAAGAAATCCCCAATCAATTAGGATGTCAAATCAGGAAATAATTCCCTATGCTACATCAAAAAGACTCACTCCTATCTTTTGTCAGTCTCTGGACTGAAATGAAGAGGTAGCTGCACACAAAATAAGCTGTCATGTCAAACAATACATCCTTCGCTTGTTCAAGATATAAACATCTTAAAATGTGGCAGGAGAAAAAGAGTCAATTGAACCTGTTTCATGGAATTGGTTAATTAGATAAATTCCACTTTGATAATAATGATAACCATTGAGGAAATATCCTGTCCTGTAGTTCTGCTGTTCAGTTCTCTGCTTGCTACTTACCCTTCTCACTCAATTCCCTGTGCTAGAAAACGTCACATAAAACTAATGAAAGACAAAGCTCTGCTTGACTGAAGGTTTCATCCATTAACTTTTACATAGTTTAGGATTCTGGAGTCAGGATAATAAATTTAGGATTGGGATTACATTCACAATAAGCAAACACAGCCTTTGAAACCAGGTTCCAATAACTGAAAAATTACTTTCTCTGAATACACATCACTATTCACACATAAAAAATTCTTTCTACAAATTCATACTGCTAGAAAACATGTAGGCTGGAATAAATAATATTAACCAGCTTGCCATTAGCATATGGCAGGCACACACTTGGAGAAAATTTTAACATTAAGCAAACATTTAATAATTAGAGTAACTATCCATTTATAGAATTTATATACCCATTTAATAATTAGTGTAACTATCCATTTATAGAATTGAAATATTTGGTTCTAAAATAATAAAATTTAAAAAAATAAAGTAGTCGTACTAAATAACCTCTCTTCTTGATACAAGGCAAGTAAAAATTTAACAAAACCATGATAAAACCTAGGTATCTGTGCTAATTCACATTCATTAACACTGCACAATGAATGGTGTTGACTTCCAACTCAGATGAGTTTCTTGAGCCTACAATATTAAGTAAAAGAATATTTAGGGGCATAAACCCCCCAGTTTCACACTCCTTTCCTCAGTATGTTCATCACCCACCACCCCTCTCTCCCCAGCCTGCAGTGGTTCAGTATCAGCCTGGTAAGGGCTCAGTCCACACTTAAAATAACAAATTTCTATGTATTTATTTGCTTTTACAACAAAAGTACAAGCAGAACAGCCACCAAGGGAAACCTAAAATGTAACTGCAGCTTAGGTCTGGATGTGAGGAAAAATGCTGACCTGGCTGGAAATGAAGAGGTACCACCGGCTTTCTGCTCATATTCCGCACACCCCAACCATCCTAAATTACTCTCAATCACAGCTCCATTCAGACCCAGACATCTCCAAATTGTACATAGAGTAAAACATAAAAAGGAATAATGTGAATCCTGTTATGGGTCATTGGATTTTTGTGATTATTAAGATAAACTCTGAGAGACAAAAGCTTATCAGTCTGCAGAAAGAGAAAAGGCTCTGTGATAATTGATTTAAGATGAAAATTGATCAAGTAGTTTTTGTAAGGCATAAAAAAATGATATTTTCAAAGAGTAATAAAAATTACAAATATTCATTTCTTATATCCCCTTAAGACACATGAGGAGTAGTCAGCCAAGATCTCCTTATCAGATGGTTGGCACCATCCAACAGAAGCAGGCGTCATTTGCAATTTGATTTGTACAGCACAGGGTTGAAATGAAGGGCAGTGAATTTCTGAACAACTACTACATTACATGAATCCATCCTGGAGCTTCATTTATCAGAATATTTTCTGTGGTGTAAAGTGTCTTTTAGTCACACTTAATATTTGACTAAAAAGTGAATGGCCTTAACGATGTTTGCTGCCACAACTTGAAGGTGTAGGAAAGGGGAAGCCTGTTCAGTGGTTAATTTAGCCAATTTTATTTTCCCTGTCATTTTGGAAACGTGCAGAAGCTCATGCTTGCCAAGGTTCATGGTCTGGCAGTTCTGGAAGATGCAATCTTTCAAAACCAGGACTCTGAGGCACAGGAGTTAATGCTTGGAGGCAGCTATGCTATTTGGCTCCTGGGGATTCCTCAAGATGCAAAGAGTGGCCTGTCTTTCCTCTTCCAGCATGAAAATCGTCTTATACCACCTTGTAAGAACAGATGACCAACACAAATTATTTACACAAAACACAGTGGCATAAGGAGACCATTATCCATGAAAAAGAAGTTGAATAAACAAAGCCCACATTAAAAAGATGAGGGTGTTCTAAAGTAAAAAATTATTTGTCTTCATTTCCCTTCTCATTCAGAGGTGATTTGCCACTGTAGTGTCCAAGCAATACCACTTAGAATAAAGAGTCAGGCCAAATCTGTTCCTTCCTTCCTCTGGCCAGAAGAAACTTCACTCCTCTTCCAGCCACACATCAACTGGAGTCTAAAGTTAAGCCTAGTCCTGTTGTCTCATTTGTTCTCAAAACCAGCATCTCTCAAACTACTCTTTTTTTGCTCTTGAAAGAGAAAAGGCATTTTCATCTTCAAATAGATAAATCAAATTAGTGATCAGGAAAGTCATACTTTGGAATGCCTGAAAGGTGGAAGGAGGAATGGGGAAAGAAAAGCTTTCAACTCCACTGAAGAAAGCCTTCTAAATGTTTTGGGATTTCACTTCCATTGAAAGGGTTGTGCATGTGAAGGAAAGTCTTCCTGGGAATTTCCTACAGGATCCCAGTGGACAAGTAATATTCCATGGAAAGACAGGCTGCCTTACTGACATCCACAGCCTCTCTGCCATCCCCTCCTGACAGGAGGTGTTTGCAGGGTGCTTTAGAGAAACACAAACACTAATCCAAAAAACAGTTGGGGAGTGGAAAATTCCAAAATTCCTAACAGTGCAACATGCAGTGTTTCAACAGCTTTTGTGAAAGCTTTTGAAAACATCAACAAGCCATGCAGCTCCCAACACTTTGCAAAACAAATGTACTCAGATATTAAGGCCGCAGAGGTGACTTTGTCAACCAGCAGAAAACAGAAAGCAGGGAATGCGGGGGAAGTTGTTTGGAATTTTTATTATTGTCAACTGTGGAGATAAAAATGCAGACAGAACTCGGCATCTACTCCCACAGGAAAATTGCATTCAACGTGGAAGTCTACTTGAAAAGAAAAACAACAAATAACAGAAAATGAGCAGGAAAAAATAAAGGCTATTTCAGCCAATTTCTCCATTCCCTATTTGGTACAAGACTGCAAGGAGGAAAGGAAAAGCTGAGTTTAAGACACCTTTTCACCTTCTGGGCCCACCACCAGATCAGCCAAGACCAGTTTAGCAGCTTGAGCTATTCCTACCCATGTGTGGTTTAAGCTGGATCCCAAAAAGGAAGGTTGCACTTCCCTGTAAGTTGCGAGATGCCCTGGATGAACTGTGGAACCCCTTCAATAAGCACTTCAGGTAGGAAACCAATATGAAAAGAAGCCTTAAGAAAGTATTTTACTGCCTGAATTAGCTCTCCTCAGGATTCCAGCAGAAAAAGTGGGAACTTCCCAAAGCAGGGGCAAGAGGGCTTTCCTGTGGATGCCAACAAGCCTTTGTGCCAATGCCAGAGGAACCATATTCTCTGGGACAATGACATTTCCTGTTATGCCAGAGGTCAGTGTGTCCCTCCCATCCCCCTCTCAACCATTGCCCCTGGAGACCCTCATCACCACACAGGAATATACACACTGTGTTCAAACACCAGCCTGGTTAACCAGGTTAACAGATCATTTGTGCCTCCAAAACAGTGCAAAGAGCAAAAGAGGTGTCACCAAATACTGCAAGTATCATTTGAGGGTTGATTCTGGTTACCAGCACCACTCCTGTCCACACTTATCTGCCCTTCCACCCACAGCTCTTAGTGGAAGTATTTCTAAGGCATCACTGTGAAATTATGCCATCTATAAATACATTTTATAAAATAGAAAGAAGCAAGTGAAATGCAGGTATTTGGCCTGATCCCCTCAAAGATCTGCCTCAAGGACCAGATCTACAAATGACTGTGTCAGCCAAACCAGGATGAGGAAAGAGAAACATTAACATGGCATTGAGAATGAGGCCCATGGAGGGCACAACCTCATAAAACCATCTTCTCTGCAAGTGCCAGAACAGCTACACTGGTGCAGTTTAAGATGGGCTTTTTGCACCTCCCACAAACCTTCAGTGTCCATGCCACTGACTCCAAGATGAAAACTAATCTTCTCCTAAAACACATTTTCCTCAGTGCTTAAACTGCAGGTTGGCCCAGGAACAAAAACAAGTGGAAACTGCACTCATACTGTATTAAAGTGGGAAGTGGGAGGGAACCCAAGAGGAATTTCAGTTCTTTGGGACCAGTAATGTTCAAAGACAAGAGCAGCTTTTTGTAACAGGCTTCCATCTGGGCTGTACCCAGGATTCCCACCTCAAAGTCAATGAACCTTGCAACGTTTTATCTTATAGCCCTCCAAGGCAGTAGCACGTTGAGTATGATCCATTTTTTATCCATACAAAGCAAAGGAATAGATTTTCCATATGTTTGTCACATGTTTTTTTTTTTTTCAAGTCCCATTGCCAGCTCTTAGCACAGCTGATGTGCAGTGCGTTCATAGGGCCTGACCTTGAAAGAGTTTAGTTTCAACTGTGTATTTTTGCCCACTTAATTCGTACAGCCACATTTGTATGCACTGAGCAATTACACCTGAAAATATCTCTTTCTCAAATACTTACCTGAGACCCCATCATATAAGATGTGATATGCACAGAATGGCTATGAAGGTTTGTTAAATCTTTTTTATTCTTTTTAAAACACACACGGGCACACCAAGTAAAGGCTACAGAAACTACCTAGGTGGTGAAGCAAACAATGTTACAGATACACACAATATTTATGTACACAGTAACAGGGTTTTATCACTCCAGTGTTTGAACTTTCTCCAGTTAAAGAGTTCCTTCCTTCCCCAAGTGTAAAAGCAGTAAATCTATTAGTCTACATGGATTTATATAGTGTATGGAAACAAAGAAATCATGTTTCCACTTTAAGATTACTTCATTTTGTTAAACTGTATTCTGACTACAACTATCTTTTCCAGAACCCAAGTTTAGAGTTTGGTTGTTTTTTACCCATATTATTTAACCGGTGAATTATAACATACTCAAACAGAAAGTAGCATGCTGTTCAGTTCAAATGTTTTCATTTTTCTTTAGAAAAATTCAACAAAAAGCTTTTTCTTTCTTCAACCTAAGAGGAAAAAGTGTAATTCATCTTAGGTAAAAGGGACAACAGGGACACTTTTCATCTGGTTTTAATAGTTACCTTCCCAACAAGAAACAATCTCAGTGTGTATGCCATTCCTAAGGTGTCTATGCTGCACAAGCAAAACAAAGCAACCCACCAACCCCCAGGAACTCATGTACAAAATTCTTCATCCTCAATCTTCAAGAGGAGAGCAGAACCAGCAGAGAAATTCAACTACACTCTTGTGAGTAAGAAATAAGGACAATTAATCCATTGCACCCTTCACTGCCCCAGGCTCCAAAACTCAGTCCTGGTTCTGCCAGCAATGCTGCTGCACAGTCTTGGGCAAGTCACATCACCTGCTATTTTCTCAAAACTTTTCCAATTTAGGTTTTGATTTTCCATTTGGACTGGAGGCTTTTCAGATCAGGAGGTGAATGCCATGACTTGCATGCCCAAAGTTTACAACTACCAAGGGTCAACTCTCCACTATGGCCCCAGCCCTTAGGATGATGGGCATGGTGAGACAACACGAGCAGCCCCCCCCTGTTGTTGTCTCTGTGTCTGATTACAGGGAGGTCAGATCCACTTTTAACCCTCATATTTTCAAATAATTACCTGTAACATGCCACAGGTGGGCACAGCCCATATAATTTAATGATTCTAAAGAGCTGAAAGGCCTATAGAGACCTGAAAGTGCAAAATGACCTTGAGCTGCCAGAGAGGCAAGTCACTGAGCCTCCTGGGTGATGGGGAGCAGGAACTAAGTTTCTGACCATTCAGATTCACATGCTGTGACAACTAAAGGCGTTTCAGTTTGGGATAATTTGGGGGGAAATAACCTCTGTACAGCAAAAAAATTAACTCCAAAGTTATTTCCCCATGTTTAGCTCCAGCCTTCTCACTCACACACAGCTGAGCTGGTTTCTCAAGTCTGTCTTGGCAGCTGGGGTTAAAAGTCAATTATTCAGCTAACTCCTGTCTGGAATGGTCAGTGTCCCTTCACTACAGCCAAGAACCAATGTTCTCCCACAATTCTCCAAAGACGCCTTCCATCAACATCATCTTTCCTATTACTTGCTCTGTGCTCTCACATTGGATGCTATTTCCCTGCTCAACAGAAGAGTTTACAGTTCCTGCCCTCACTAAAATTCTCTTAGTGATGAAAATGGATTTGTTCCACCCAAATCAAACCAGAATACTCTGAGAACTAGGGAAGGATGAGCTGTTTCAGGCGCTGCTCCAAAGGGTTAAGAACTTTAAAGGCCCTCCAGGCAACTGCTGCTGAACCACATCCTGTCTCCACTGCTGCACTTCTAGTAAAGTAGTGAGTATAACACAGCTCCCTTGTTAATCAGGTATTTTCTCTTTCATTTGCATATCCTTCAAGCTGCTGTGGATGCCAGCATCAGTGCTGTGACTGCATACACAATCCTCCACTACACCCCTGAACACCAATTTTTGCAACAAATCCTCATTATCCAGCACAAAGGTGGACACTCCACCTTGTACTACAAGGCCCCTGTGCAAGTTATTAATGATTAAAAGCAATTTCCTCCCTTTATGTTCACATCTCCATTGCCCATGCACTTTGAAAAACAGACTCTAATACAAATGACATGGCTTTCAAAAGTTTCTGCTTTACCCCTGGGCAAAAAAACAATAAACACCTTGATGGAGCTTTTATCAATCAATTTTCATTTAGTTTCTTTCTATTAAAAAGTCTTAAGATGTTATACTGAACACAAGGAGCAACAGCAATGTACTTCAGGGTAGAACAACAGTATTACTCAAAACAATGTGAATGGTATGTTCTGCAATTTGTGGAGGTAGATCCCATTGATCAACTTTATTGCAAATAACTGCGTATCATGGGATTAATTTGTTTTTTCAAATATAAACCAGAGTACATTACTCTGACTTGAAAGGATTTTATTTTGTATTAAATCGGTGAAGTAGCAAATACCATTTCATATACATTTGCCAAATAAGAACAGCTATATATATTGGGCAGCACACAATGTCACAAAATTATGGTTTCATTTCCCGAGGGAGTAGCTATGAAGGCACAGATACTCCACTCCTAATAAAATTCTAATTATTCTAATTATTCTATTAATAGTCAATGAAAATCAAAATTTTAATCCTGAGTTAATTTAAAAGCTTGACCTAGTGTGAGCCAGTGGTGTAAATTCAGAGAAGTTCCTGTGACATTCCTCTGGTTTTACATCAATCTGTTTGAAACCAGAAACTTGGCCCCAAATGCTAAAAAGCACAGAACAGCTGCCTATTGATGTCTGCATAGATTTGGAAGCTTGACGCAACAGCATTAGCATATTGATTTTCCCCCCCCTAGGAACTTGCAAGAAAAGAAATAGAAATTCAGTGTTTGATCCCAAATCTGAACAACCTTCAGGGCTTGCTTACAGTTTGGTACAGAAAAACAAAGCAAGGGAGATAAGAATGTACAAATTTCAGCTCATAGCAGGCAGTTACAAATGGGATACACTGACCACAAAGAAGACAAGAGGTTCTTTTAAGTTAAAAGAAAAGAAAAGAAACAGGGGTTGGAAATTATTTTCTTAGAGTGAAACATCTTGCAATGAAATGACTGAAGACTGAGGAATCCAATTACTACTATTGTGGGGAAAGAAGCCTCTAAATTTGGGCTGTCTGAATACAAGAGCAATCTTATTAAAGATTTCTTCATCAAACCTAAGGTCTCATCGGAATTACAGATCACTTAGGCACCAACATAACAGGCATCTAATACAGGTCTGACCCAGCTTCTACTCAAGTAAACTGAAAAAATCCCATTAATTAAAAACAAAACAAAACAAAACAAAACAAAACAAAAAAAAACCCAAACAAAAAAAAAACCACAAAAAAACACCCACATTCTATCATGCCTGAGATAACCAAGCCTGGCAAAAAGGAGGTTTGGATTTACAGTTAATGAAGTTGCTGGTGTTGGGAGTTGACTGTAATGAGGATGAATACAGAACTGGAACAATTCAAGGGAAACCAGTTTGCATGTCTCCCTTTACCTGAGTAAAAGCAGATTCTTTGATATCCAAGCTCCAGGCATTTTCAAAACCACTTAGCACATTCTAAAGCTCACCTGGTCACTCAAAATCTTGACCATACTTTGGGCTAATCATCCAGAACGCAGGCAGCTGAATTCCCAGAGCCCAGAACTGGCAGTCAGGTCACTCTGCGTCTCTGTCCTGAAAATCATGCTACGATGCAAGAACCACTTGGGATCCCACTATTTCTCCTTTACTTTTTACCCTTGGCTTGAAAATTACACAGACAAAAATTCAGGGGCTGAAAACTGCTCCTGAATTTTCTTTTTTTCTTTTCTTTTTTTTTTTTCTTTTTTAATAGAGGATGCAGTGAAAGGATTGCACGACACAAAACTTTGTTTCTGCTTCTATGAGCGCAGATAAATCAGTTCCACAAATATATGAGCTAATATCACTTGCCAGACACAAATATCAGCCACCAAGGTAGGAAAACATCCCTCCTGTCTCTCATCTCTGTCCCTGGTGATGGGTCCTCCCTTTCCTTTCCTCTCAATGTGGCATTCCCCACTCCCATCCATAAACTGATGCAACTCTCTTGCTCTGTATTTCCATCACGTGCTCACAAATTACTTAGAATGCAGTGGGATGTAGAAGCCCCATGTGCTGGCAACTGAAAAATGGTGAGAAAAAAGAGGTAATTTGCTTCCCAAAGAGATCACACCTTCAGAGCCCCCTTTTGCATCTCAACACACATTCAACTGTCCATACAAGATTTCCTTCAGTTTTTTTGCTTTAGCCATTTACTCCTCCATATCCCCTTTATCATCCCAGTAAATTGATGGTAATTATTTATTTGAATAGAAATTAAAATACATAAAAACACTTAACACCTTGTCCTTAAAACCAAACCAGTCTGCCCTGTACTAGAGTAAGCATGAAACTGGTAAGTAACCATGTAATGTGGAAGCCTTCCCTCATCACATCCCCTGACTCCACGTTGGGAAGTGCACTTCAACTCAACCAGTGCCCATGGGAAGCAAACCAGCAGCTATTTGCTGACATGAACAGAGTGATCAAATTTTTTTCCTGCTCAGTATTTAAATCTTGGCTACTTCTTAAGTCTACACAATGCTATGTGGAATGCCAGCTCTGAGCATGACCCACTATTTCCAGGCATAGCTCTGCAGTATTCCCTGAGGTTTACAACTCAAACAGCTCATTGTAGGAGCCCTTTATGTGCAGATACAGACATTGTGCGAGGTTCAAGAGCAGGTTAAGCTGTGTATGTAGACATAGCAGAGTGAAATCCTCATCTTCAACTAGGAAGTTAAGCCTTTCCACAATAAATATAATAAATAACAGGGGCAGCAGTCGTGTGCCAACTCCCTGTTTTGGTACTGACACAGGTGTGAAGCTGTGCTTGCACCTGAATTTTCTGTGAACTAGTTAACATTTCCATTGGATTTTTCACAAAAATGAAATAAAATCATCAGACAACTCTTCTAGCATAACTGAACTTTCCAGCAGAGCTTCCAAAGCTGGAAACATGGGTCAACACTGGAAATATTTCACATGGCACCTAACCAGTGTGGAAACAAATGCCAAGCATGATCTCGTGTCATCCAGATTAGCTCCTGCTGGTGCTTGGATTCAAATTAATGGGTTACCCTCCCAGCAAATGTCACAGGAAAACCTTGCCAGGAAAGAGCTTACCAAAACAAAAAAATAAAAAATCCTATTTCACCCTGAATGAGGGATGCCATTTCAGTCAGAAGGTTCCTTCCCATAATTTCTGTCTGAGCACAGCTTGGGAAATACTTTTGAGAAACGAGATCAAACATCATAAACAAACACCAGCTTACACACACAAGGAACCAACGTGGCAACTGTTGGTATCAAGACAATTCCTGTCCCCTGTGCCTCTTCATTCTCTTTAATATATTTGATTCCATTCAAAAAGTTGAAAGGTATTATACACCTTTCAGAAAGGAGAATGTTAACAGCAAGCAGCTTCAAAAGGCTGTGCCTTTGTTCCTGTTCTAGAGGAGGTTTAAACTCTGACATACCTCTAGGATGGAAGAATGCTTCACATAGTGTCTAAAATTTGAGACAAGCTCCTGAAAATCTTACTGACCAGAGAGAAAGGGCTGTCAGTTTTTCTCACTGTACTTTATCTACAAGTTTTCCATCTTCAAACAGACAAAATTCCCCTTTTAATTAGTTTTGTATAGCTAAAGGCAGATAATTTTCCTCTTTTGGATCCAAGAGGCTAAACTGGTAGGGAACTGGTCTTTTTTCAATCTTCTTCCTCACCCAGTTTAACTCCTTGGCCTGGCTTTTCTCACAGATGCCAATAAACACCAAAAACAGGGCAGGATCAGGCAGGTGGAGATAAGGAGGAGGGTAGGACTGACTAGTTTGATGGGAGCTGATGGTTACAGAATCACACTCCAAAGAGGTACCCTGAGCTAACCCACCTTGTTTTCCCACAACCCAAACTAACCAGCTGAATCTGAAGTAGTTCCAAAGAAGGGATAACCGCAGTATGGCCATTTGTGAACTACAGCTACAGACAGAAAAACCAGAAACACTCTTTCTTTGAGTGAGATTTGCAAAATGAGAGTACACAAGAAGGAAAGCCATTAAATAGTGGAGTATTTACTCAAATGGAATAAGCTGGTGTCAGTGGGCCTTGTCTACACACATTTGGATTACTTTAATAGAGCTCTGATTTTATGAATCTATGTTAATCGACAATAATAGAAATTTTTCAGACTTTTTGATGAGATTCAGAACCTCTCCAGCTACTCTAAGATATTATTTCTCTGAACCAACATCGTGAATTCAAGCAAGAGGATGCTGCAGCCCTTCTGCTAGACTCTCCCCAGTGAAACAAGTTTGGGTCAAAGCAATTTCGCTCACTGTAGTGAAACTCTGTGCTCAGTGTTAGGAAGCAACACCTGTGAAATGCCACCAACAGACACAATAGTGTTGACCAGATTCTCCATCCAAACCATCATAACTTCTCCAGGTGACACCAAAAGTTATGTTCAGAACTGTCTGCACCAGTGCTGGGTATTTAGGGCTATTCAGCTGCACCAGCATCTGTTCAGAGAGCTGACAGAAACCTTGAGCAGGGTTGAGCTCACCCCTTTTCTCACCACAGCTGGAGCTGTGATAAAACATGTGCACACCCTTCTGACCCAAAGAAATAGGATACTGTCTTCCTGCAAAGTGGAAATGTTACATTTACTATTTTACTTAACTTTAGATGTAATCTAAAATTAATCTGTTTCAGGAATCAAAATTCCTTAGCTCTCACAGTATTAGGACTGAGGAAAAAAACAGTTAAAAACCAGTTTACTTATTATCTTTTCTGCTGTTTGTTTACTCCTGTATGCCAGATGGCTTGGACTGTGAAAACAGATCCACGAGATGACACATAATCCTGCAAATATTCAGTGCCTGGACCTCCAGTGGAGCTCGCTAGAAGACCCATGCACATGGTGCCTGAGTGACTATTTCATTTCTGTTTATAATCAGCTTCACTTTCTCATTCTCTCAAATTAACAAAGTATTGCCACATTCAGGCTGCAGACAAAGAACATACATCCCACACATAGCTGTTCTATGAATCTGTTGTCTTCTTAACATCAGAAAACTGTTTATGTTATGGCTCTCCATAATCTACTTTGCCTACCGAGCCTCTGGATTTTTTTCCTTTTTAATTACTTATCAAACTGTTTCTAAAGGTAACTTCCCCTTCCTGGTTCATCTGATCTTCTGTCATGAATTAACTATGATGTAGAATCTTTGATATCGCACTGATTTCAATGGCATAGAAACATTTGTGTTGGAAAAGACCTGTCACTGAGTTACACAGGAAAGATCAGAGCTGCACATCCCCCATGACTGCCAGACACCCTTTTAGCATATCCCAGCATTGGCAAGTAATGAGTTCCCCCTCTTCCCCTGGCCATGGGCCCTTTTTGCCTTCTCCATGGATGACCTCACCAGGGTTTTCCTGCAGCTCTCAGGGAAGCCACACACAGCCTGTCCTTTGCTACTGCTGCTCTGTTCCTACCTTCACTCTTTCCCCTCACCCTTCCCAGAGCTCGTCCTCTGATCCCTCATTATGGCCTGAGGACACAGAGACTCTGAGGGTCTGCAGAGAAAGACCCACCTGCAGAAGAAGCAGCTGAGCTGGAACAGCATCTCTGACCAAACACAACCATGTGCAGTTCTGCCTAAGGAGCCCAAAGGTTATGGTATCCTTGTGCACATATTCACCAGCTTCCTCTCCATAATGGGAAAGACTTCCCAGACAAGCACCTGTAGCACTTCTCCACACCCCTGCTTGCCTGGGCCTGCCTGTGTGAAGCTTTGAGAGTCTTAAGCAACTCCACGAACAACCTACAAATCTGTGAACAGATCCATACTCCCTTAAAAACACTAAAGGAGCAGGGATTCTCAAAGGGATAAGGTACAATTAAGAGCCTAGAGCTCAGTGGTCTTTAATGGTGTTTAATTAATCCGGTCTGTGGCAAACTGACTAATATCAAAGTCTTTCCTGAAGCTGCCTGCCAGGATCTCTATGGGGGAAACCCTTTCCTTGCCTGCCCACCTATTATTGATATTAAACTGATACCAGCAGTGTCAGGACTAGTGCATGTTCAGTGCTGTACAGGCAGAGGCAGGCACCCCCTCTTTGCACAGAACTATAGGACTATTGCCATCCTTGTTTCCTGAAAAGCACTGAATTACAAGCTGAGGGTGTTAGGTGACACCAAAAAAGAGTGCATGTGTATCTATCATGGTTCATCAAGGACACACTCAGGTTTCCTCGTGACTACTAAAACTATCAAAAGCAAGAGAAAATAACAGGACATGAAAAAAAAAACCCAAAACAACTAGAAGGCAAGAAGAAGATGCTGCGAGTAATTCTATAATACTTTGTAGGTGTAAATCTGCAAATCATACTTAATAATACATTAGTTTTAAATCGATATGCCAGCTGCATCTATCCAAAGGTACCAATGCCTAATGAAATCCAGGCAACAAGAGTAAAACAACACCATTTTGTAAGGTAAAACTTTTCCTTTCCATTACTTTATCTGCATTTAACCTCCTAGAGGCTTCAGCCCAGCACAAGCCCACAGAATTAAATTCATTATTATTCATTATTCAAACACCATCCCTTTGTTTTCTGGAATAGCTTTGTAGCCTGGAGTCAAATGAGCTAAAGTAAAATTATGTGACTTGGCATTGAAAATATATTACCTCAGCTGCCAGAACGGATTTAGCAGAATATGTGCGCAGTTCGTCACTTCTTCCACAACTGCCTTCATGCACACAAAGGGGTATGACAGCCCCTGAGTTATGAGAGGCCATTCTAGGGGCTGTGATGGATTAGATTGTTTCATGCACTGACTTAAGATCTCATTTCCTGCAACATTCACAAGTGCTTTCTCCACGGCTGAATAGAAACCTGTTCTGTCCTATGTATATTGCCTTCCCCTGTTAGCCAGGAAAACTATAGATGTGGGTAATTCACACTAGAAGAGCTCCCACTTGCTCAGAGATTCAGGCAAAGTCTCCAAACAGGCTGAGACATTTAAGAAGTGACAAGCAGGTTCTGCCCGTGCTTTTTATTGAGTCCTAATCGATTTACTCTAGAAGAAGGGGAACAGTGAGATGCCTGCAGTGAGAAGAGAGCAGGAAGAAAAGTCTAATCACATCTCTGACAGGTCTCACTCTGCAAATCTTAAAACACTGAACTTGGGCTATTAGCAGAGGGACAACAGGATAAATTCTTCATCTGGGGCTTTCTGCACATTGCTAAATCTGCTCTTATCAGATGCTACAGTGTGAGGAGGTGTTAAATGTAGTTTTAGGTGCAGCAGTAACAAATCAGAAGTGCCCAGACACACTAACTCAGCTGTGCATCTGTATGACATAGAATCACAGAATGGTTTGGGTTGAAGGGGACCTTAGAGATCACCTTGTTCCAACCCCCTGCCATGGGCAGGGACACCATGAGCAGGTTACTCAACACACGATGGTCTCACCGTGCGAGTTCAAAGTCCCTCCTGGAGGCAGCAAGCTAGTGGAAAACAGCCCCAGTGTAGCTCCCACCCTGTGCTCTGGTGAACCTTCCAGAAGCACCAGCACTACACCACTGTAGATCCTGCTCAGATCTGCACCCCAGGTGTGGGGCAGTGCATGACTCTGTTATCAGCCACAGCTGAGCCACAGCCCAGACAGCCACCTGTGAAACATGAGTAACAACTGCCCTCCTTCCACCACTGAGATTAATTTCACTTCTTAAAGCATTAACAATTTTAACTGTTCTAACCTGACAAAAAATGCCACTAATTTTTTTTTTTTTTTAGTCCTAAAAACTCATCAACTACATTAAAATTAATGCAGATGGGAAACCATAACCAGGCAGCAGTTCTTGCATCATGCAGTGACAACCAACCAAAGACCACAAGCACAGGCTAACACATAATCACAGGCTAATCAGCTGGATTTTCCCCCGTTCCCTTTGCTTGAGCTATATCATAATAGAATCTATGAACTGCAAGGTACATGGTAATTAATCTTTGAACTACTTGTTAAGTTAAAGCATGAGTTGAATATTAAGTTGAATGTGTTTGCAATCACTGTCTTCAATAAAGGTGTGTGGAAAAATTACCAACAGAATGGAGAAGAAAAAAAAAAAAAGACCTAAAAGAAAACACAGAGCATCCTCTCCCAGCGTAAATAAGGGGTAAAGGAGATGAAATAAAGTCAGTAGTAAAAATAAGTCTCTTGAGAAGTTCTAGCCCTAATTTAACCCAGCACGGTGTTAGCTAGAGAGGTGCCCTCCAGTAATACAATTACAAGAAGGCCACCAAAATAGGTTTTCCCTCTGGAGAATTCACTGCCTTTACACTCTAAACCTGGCATATGAAGGAAGAAAAATTTTTTAAGTGTCTTCTTCACCCCCACCCCCAGTCTCTGAGCTAGATGAGGAAATGGGGGAAGCAAGAACACAGACACACACTTCTCTCTCCTTCATGCATTTTTTAGTGTAAAGATGGCAACAACAATATTAACAAAAATTAACGCAGGCAAGCGTGGGGAAAATATAATGCACTGGGAAAGAGATGGTCAGGGAAACCAGGCTAATTTTTAAAGAGGAATCTGGGAGGCTGAGCAAAAAGAGACCTTGATAACTATTTTTATGGAACATGAAAAGTTTGAAGACTTTTCCCCCTCCATTCTGAGCAATGCTGGAGACCAGAATGCCGAGCTAATGTTTACTATCATCAATATGTCTTTCATATGTTACTAGTCCATCACTGTACTGTACATGTGCCACAGAACAGATTCTGAAACATGTTTGTAATTTGCATTAACAAGAGCTCCGTTCTATACATATTCAATAGCCCAAAAGATACCACATAATCCAGTCTAATTTTAACCCACCTGCTTCTCTCTCTGCACCACATTTTTAAACTGTTTAGCTCAGGGCTCACTGGATTCAATGGAAAGTTTTCTATACAGTTCAATGAATAGTTGGTCCAACCATAAGACAAAAGTTAATCAGCTTATTTCTAGTTAGCATGCACTTAATACTGAACACACGTGCAACAGATTTGCTGAAAAGATAGATTTAAGCATGGGCTTAAAGGCCTCCTCAAACCAGGGCCTAGAAAAAATGAAATCCTAAAATACTGCAAAACTACCAAAATATTCGAGTGTTTTAATAGGCTATTTGACACATGCTTGCTAATTCTGAACAAACCATTATGAATCTATTTGGGTTTATATTTAAATGGCCATTAGTACACAGTTATGGTACAGAAGCTGGCCAAATATATATAAACCAAATCATTTGTACACATCATGACAGCAGAATACAAAGCTCTGGAGTCAGGACTATCAGATAGAATTTGTGGGACAACCCAATATTCTTGTAGGTTCTATTAATGAAACCGCTCATCTATTGGTTACAATCACAAATCAGAGGCTTGGGTTCACAATTGCAGAAGTATCATATTTACAGACAACTAGAACAACAATTTCAATAAGAACTGACAGAGTTGGCTGGCTTTTGTTCCAACAAATTTTTCCACATCTATATTGGCTCTAATTGCTCACCTTGTTATTAGTCCCCCGCCTTTACTTTTTTTCTGTTGAGTGAAAAAAAGAGAAAAGCATCTCACCACCCACCAGAGATGTGAACATAAGCTTGGGCTTTGCTCTGCAGCACCACTGCTTTGGACTTTACTTGGGGTGATGACCTGTGGACACGTTGCTATTACAGGGCACACAGTGCAAAGTGCCAATACAAATTATTTCCTCTGTAAGAGGATAACATTTGGGGTTTTGGGGTTTTTTTTGGTGTGTGTGTTTTTTGGGTTTCTTGTGGGGTGTTTTAATGAGGGGTTTTGGGGCTTTTAAGGGGTTTTTGGGGCGTTTTGGGTTTTTTTAGGGCTTTTTGGTTTTTTTAATGGGAGTTTTTGTGGGATTTTCTGGTGGGTTTTTTATGAGGTTTTTGGTGGGTTTTTAAGGGGGATATTTTGGAGGCTTTTTAAGGGTTTTTTTGCTGGGTTTTAAAGGGATTTTTTGGGGCATTTTAAGGGGGTTTTGGTGAGTTTTGAAGGGTTTTTTGGGAGTTTTTTTAGGGGGGATTATTCTGGTGA
>JAWWEU010000053.1:4248052-4293941 GCA_035583155.1 Acropternis orthonyx | reverse complement strand
GGGGAAAGATGCAGTTTCCCTGTGGCTGCAATGTTTTTAATTTATTATTAACCATCTCTCATGTGTTATCTGACAGCTCTGTTGAATTCTGGATGCAAAGGAAAGCAGTGCCTGCATTTACAGTTTACCAGGTTGATGTCCCCAGCCTTCCCAAAATCAAAGTCCAGGCTGCTCGTGGAGTTAACTTTGTAGGTGCTAATTTTAAACAAATAAATTAGTAGGAAATTAGTTTCCTAGGAGTTGGAAGGCTGTACCATTTCAAGGCCAAGATTACACAATGGAGAGGTCATTGACAGCCCAGGAGTGCAGGGTGAGACACAACAAGGAGTGGAACATGCAAAAGGAATTCTGCAGCTAGGCAGACCCCAGAACAGTCCAAAGTGTGTTTACGGCTTCTTCCTCATCTTTTTTTCAATGTGCCCCCAAAAATGGCTGAATATCTCAAATTTCTGTACTCTCCTCTTATGTCACAGTCATTTCAGTGTCTGAACACAACACGACTATTGGCACTGCACTGGTTAAGTTTCTGGTTAAGTAGTGATAGAGTTAGCCTTTTAGATGACCTTCCAGGAGCATGTTCCTTCTCGGAAAACAAGTGCTGGTGGCCTGATCCTACATGGAAGCCCACACTAGGTACACGTTTCCCCAGCTCTGATGCATAAATGCCAGAAGTCAGAACCAGCTCAGCCTTTTACACGAAAAACAGAGACCGGAGATCTGGAATCTTGTTCTCTGTCATCCTACACAGCCATGTAAAGAACAAAGTTAAAAAGCTCTAAGCACACCAGCACAGCACCAGAATGCTCATTAGGTGCAATCTCACAGCTACAAATGGCTGCACAACCCACGATGCTGGAAACCCAACTGATAACTTCAATTTTCAAAGCCACCAGTTGGTGACCACAGCAGGTAGGGGTCACTTCTGACTAGTGTTGATACATGGCCAGTGAGAACTGGCAGCTTTTCCTGACATCTCTTTGAAGAGGCTTGGAAAGAGAAGACGAGAACCTCATTCAGTGGTTACTGGGGCAGCACATGGTGTCCCTGATACTCACTACATTTTGTGTTATGCTGGTAACCAGCACTCCAAGGTAAGGGACCCATAGAAATGGATTTTTTTAGTTTTGCAGAAAATCTCGGCTAATATGAAATAATATTTAGTATGAGACAAAGCCAGTTAGCTGGGTTTTCCTACTGCAGCACACACAGCTGCAGGCTGGGACATCAGCAAACTGCAAGGTCAACGTCTTTGAACATCTCACTACACATAAGCCCAAAACAGCAATTCAAATCAAAGACCACCACAGCTGATATAAACGTGTTCTGCTGCAACACAATCCTCTCTCCATCCTTAGGCCAACCCATTTTTCTTTTCCTATTAGACTACTATCCTGACATTTGCGTTGAGAACCAGGGTTGGTGCAAGGACTTGAGGTTCACGACGTGCAGGATGCTCTGCTACCGCTCTTAAACACTGCCATCTCCTGGGAGAGGGGGGGCAGCACAACCCTCCTCTTCATCAACGAGGTGTTAATTGTCAACTAGAGGTTTTATCATCTAAGTGGACATCAGCAGCCCCAGCACTCAGTAAGACTTCAACCAGCCAGCCATGAAAACAGACAGCACCTGGAAAGGACACTCTGACTGCGTCTATCACCAAGATCTAACTACCAGTATGTTCCGTTAAAGGGTATTTTTCAAGGCCATCTAAAACATGGTGCCATACAACTTCATGCAGTTTTAGGGAAGCGTGTGTATTTAGTTCACTGTGTGAATGGGTGCAAGAGGAGGCTCCTTAAGATTCCCACCTCAGGGAAAAATGGAAAAATAATTTTCACTTGACCCCCGGGCTCCTCCAGAAGTATTACTCCCAAACCATCTATATCTCCATCGGCAAAACCCTTCATACCCTGTTTTATCTTATTGCTAAAAATAAATCACTTGTAAATTGTTTTATAAATTATGTATAAGAAGAGACCTCATAGTCTAAGATGTGCTACCAGTGTATTCTACTTGATAAAAAAAAATTCAAAAGGATCTCCAAGGGTGGGAGGGGGAAGGGAACAGAGCACTTTTATAAATAATATATTCAGTGGTCAAAGAAAGTTATCACCTTTTATGAAGTGTTTGGGATTCATTATGCATAAAAAGCGCAGCATTGCTTCTAGTGTGCATGATATCAGGATGTGATTATTAAGCATTACAGCCACCAACTAAGTGATTATTGGTGTCATCATTTGTTTATCTAACCAAAACCTAGACTGCCACCTCTCATCAGTGGAAACAAACAGCTGATGTGTTTGACTAGTGCCAAAGGAACGCTGTCGATTATTCACAGAAAGATGATGTCCCCATCACTGTGGGTTTCATTTGGTATTCATTGTAATAGCGCTGATCCTAATGAATTCATTTGGTATTCATGTGGATGTCACATGTATTTCCAGAGATGTTCTGCTGTAATTTAGCATGGGTTAATGGACACCTCTGTTAAAGTGTTATTGAAAGTTTGACATTCAAATAACCCAGTTTAAAATCAGACAAACCCAGATATTAAAGCTGAAGGGAGAATGGGGGGAGGGAACTGGAGTAAGAGGCAAGACTGAAATGCCACGTTAAGAGAGTAACTCTCATCTGCCTGCTGGGAAAGGAACACTGTCCTATCCCTTTCCTTCCTTTTCTGGCTAACCAAAAGCAGGGCTTCGACTGTTTTCAGAGACTTTGTGAGAGGTCCTTTTTCCAAACCTCCTGTCAGGGGTAGCTTGGCCAGCTCTTGGCCTGCCAAACTCTGCAGCAGGGGAGGGAAAAAGAGCCTTTGGGGGCACACAAAACCACAGTCAGGGTTTGACACTTCTATCTGCCATGACAGACTAGGCACGGACCCTGGAACTCCAAATTCATCAATAGGATTCAGGAATGAGGCTGAAATGAGTAGAAGTGCTTTTATCTCCTTGTTTTGAAATTCTGAAACCAATTTTTCTGTGGTGCAAATTCAGAAAACAGATAAGAATGGCAAGATTAGTCCAGAAAGTGGTAGCTCTAGGGTGTGGTGTCTTGTGAACTAAACCTGTTATGGAACAGGACAATTCCCTGGGCACTTTCAAAGAGCTCAAACCACTTATCCCTGCATTGTCAAAAATATGTTCAAATACCACAGAGAATCACCAAGCTATCACATTATAAAGAAATAATATCCAGACGGTGCTAAAAATTGTATTTTTCTTTTTTTTTCCAACAGTTTGTTCCATAAGACTTTTGTCAATGAAGAAGCCAACCCCGCCGAGCAGAGTCCCACAAGTGACTTCAAAGACTCCTCAAGCACTAAATTTATAACATGCCTATTCAATATGTGCCAATGATGGAATATATGATCAGAGACTGGTGGTGTAAAAGTTTTGCTCACATTCATTTGGGATGACCTGCATAGATACTCAGAATGTGACTAAAGGGAAAGTTGGAATTGGTGAGTAATGTGAGCATCCCAAACCTGATAAAATCTGGGCACCACAGCACCACAGTATAACCACACATGCAACCCATATACAGTAATTGTTTATATTAGACTCAGAGCCAGTGTACCGCATACTTGGGTAACATAATCATCACTTAAACTGATATTTCCCCAACCATGAAATAAATTGTAAGCCACAGAATAAACTGATTTTTTTTCCCCTGCATTGTACTAACACCACTCAGCTGCACCCCCACTAGTGCAGCCCCGTTGTGTCCCCAACGAGCAAAGCATTTGAAATACTAGAAACCTAAGGAAAATATCTGCCCTGCAGAATACGTGAGGCGGTGGGAAACTCAGAGGCTTGAAATGCCACTTGTTGCTCAGCCTCCTGGGTTTTGTTGGGTGCTTCCATTATACAACAGTCGCAGCAAACTTTGGCCTATCACAGATTTTATATGTTCCTGCCTGCAGATTAAATTGCCAGCTATAACCCTGCATGTGCTCTTTGTGGCCATTTTCCTAAATGCTACTTTGGGAGCAAAATATACAGATGCCTAATGAAAACTAACCTCCTCCCATTTTCCTTGCAAAGGTTGAAATTCAACCCTGTGGAGAGGTTCTCCACAAGCCTATTTATAAAATCCCACAGAAATGCCCCAAACTGAAGTTAATTAGGATTTAAGTGATACATAACTTTATGAAGCTCCATTAAACAGCTTTGACCTTTATTATCTGCCTGATTTTATTTGCACATTTGGGCTTGTTTTTCTGATAAAATACTTTGTCATGTTTTCCACCATATATAATCAATATCTCCGTGAGAACATCAGTGCTGAAATCCTGACTTTAACAAGTCAGTGGCAAAATTCCCATTGACCACATGAAGAGGAAACTTTTGCCTGATCAGATCAGGTACCTGCCATTACCTACTGAAGCTCCTAATGAGGGGGCAAGGTTGAGTGAGAGACTGTACAGACAACAAACTCTCACAGAACAATACCTGTAAAAAAGTTCTTTCTCAAAAAGAAAAGGGTAAGCAAGGTTAATAGGTATGCTCTGAAAAAAGAATGAAGCTTTTCTAAGCAAAGCTGAGTTTTGCATGAATTTGAGATAACTTGCTTTGTGGCCAGACCCAGACTGCCAAAGTTCCCCTGGGAAAAAAATAAGGACTGTCAGAAACTTCATTAACTTCTACTCTTAATTGCAAAGGATACATTGCACATTAGCTAAGACCTTAGTATTTGGGAACTTAATGCTAAATGCTTGGCCTTTACACAATTTCTGCTATATCTTGCTTTATGTGAAGGAACTGTATAGCTTGATGTAGCAATAAATAATTTTCATAAGTTTTATTGCAGTGCTGTGTGCCACTAATGGACAGTTTGGTGCTATTTTCAAGAGAGAGCAGCAGGCTGAATCACAAAGCAGCAGTGACTGTTTCATTAGAAACAAAAGTCCCTTCTCTCCTCCATTTCAAACACCAGTCAGCTTTCTTTGATCATTTCTCATCTCCCACCAAATGATGGGGAGATCCAGCTCTTCCCATCCAATAGTAATGGTCTCACAATCTCCAGCCCTTGCAAGAGGCGGTGTAATTGGGCACTGCTCTGTTGAGGTGTTTTAATGCAGCCATGGCTCCTGACCTCCAAGCCAGCAGGAGGAAAGAAAAGACTTTGCCCAAATTCATCTACGGTGGCTGCACACCGACTGATCTTCTCTCATCTGCATTTTTCCTTGAGATTAATGAGCAACAGGGAAGGTCCCTAAACTTAAATGAGCTGGAATAAAATTCTGAAATAAGCCTTGCCTATTAGATGGTGTTGGAAAGAGATTTTCAGGGAGTCTTTCTGTGGTAGCAATCATTACAAGGTGGCTGTTTAACTCTGTGGTTCAGGAGCACAGATGAGATCTAGAGGATGCAGGTTCCACTTCCATTCCTGCTCCTTGCTTTCCCTGCTTGGCACATGCCTTCTTTATCCCTATACCTCTGTGCTGTGGGTCTTGAAAGACACTGACCGTACTGCAATACTTGAAAATGCTGAAATTGGGCATCCTAACTTTTTATGGAGCCTGAGACAGCTGCAAAGACCTCAAGATGATAAAAACACAACCAGCAAATACCTGCAGCCTATTTCCAATTGCCTTTAGATCATGAAAACTTGAGGGTACAATCAAATAAACTTTCTGGCTCCACTGTTCATTGCAAACACCAACAGCCACACTCCCTCCTTTCCTAATGTCACTGTTACATTAAACACACAATCTGTTTTCCACAGGACTGTGCTGCTGTCCTCAATGGGGGCTGGTTGGCCTACACAAGATGAAAAATGGGTTGTAGGATAAGTGTCTCCCAAGACCCTGTGACCTAAAGAAATTCAGTTCCACTGTTGCTTTGGAAGATGCAGCATGCTGCACATCTCTGTTGATCTCCATAAGTTAGAAACAGCTGTAACTTTGCAGGAAAGCTACAGTTCAAGCTCAAAATGCAACTACAAAAGCAAACACAAAGAACAGAAAGTATACAACCAATGTTCTCCCAGATGATTTATCACTCATACAAGCATTTTAACTGTGTTTTAGAACTAAATCTAAACTTCTGTTATAGAATTTATTTCTTTTTTTCAATGCAAATAACCAAAATCAACTGAAGGAATACCAGCAGATTTTTCCAAATTAGCGAGAGGTAACACATCATGTCATCGTTCCATATCATACTGCACCAAGTCAACTAGTGCAAGGTATCCCGAGGATGTACACAGAGAGCAAGAGACTTATTGATATCAACACAGCCCTAATCACTGTCCCCTGACAATGCTATATTTAGCACAAATGCAAAACCAGCATGGATGGAGAGCAGATGAAAACTCAGATCAATTAAATCACAGTGACCTAGGATGTGGCAATCTGTGCTGAAATACAACAGATGCTGTTGAACCACACTGAGCACCTACTTGTGCCATCTTCCTGGGGGAATATAATGTGTTTCCATACATATCGAGGCCAGTTTTAAAGGATGACACCAGATCATACAAATCAGCGCAGCTGGGCAGCAACACACACTCACCAGAAGGAAAAGTATTCTTTCTAGCAAGAAAGATCTACCATGGTCAAGGTTTGTTCTCTCTTGGGCACTGCAAGAAGCAGAGCAGACCCTCCTGTCCTGCCTCACCTCCAGAGCACAGCCTCAGCACAACCCTCCTTTTTGCCTACCAGTGCTTTCACATCAGCTGGACACTTTTTTTCATAGGGCAAAATTTAAAACACAGCTTAATAAACTGCAGTGACCAACAACCCACTCCCCAACACCGGGTTCCAAGTCAAGAATGTATTTCAAGCTCTTGAAACACCATACACCCAGCTCTATTATGAAATAATAATCCAGGTAGCAGTACTGGGAATGTGATACAGTAACTGCAAAAGGCACTTACTTTGCAGAAATTAAGAGTCATAGGATGGACTACCAAGTGGGCTACCTTCACTCTCTGCTTTGATGGTTGCAGGGCTGTGTCCCTCCAAGAGCAGTCACCCCCGGGCTGCTCCTGCAGGGGGAGAGGCTCTGGTACAGCTCATTGAGGGAATCAGGTGCAGATCCTTATTTGTAAACTGAAGGAAACCGATCTCTGCCCACTTCAAAACAGATTATTGAGCTATAGTCCACAAACCATAATAAGACTTGGAACAAATCAACTGCCACGCTTCTCTAAGTGTAGCTTATTTAGCCATGAAATACAAGAAATAAACCATCTGAATTCACATTCCCATATTTTAAAAGTTTGGAACAGTGTGGCCCCCAGCATGTTTGATGCATATTTTTGGCACCAGACCTTTCCGTCCCATTCATTTATATTTAAACCATGCGTGTTAACCATGACACCTTTGAAATGAAATATTTTTAAAAAGTAAGCCTGTCTTTCTCTGTCTCACATGCAAAAACATTCATTATTTCTGGTTCCCTTTGGGTCAGATCCAAAGGTCTTCAAATTAACAGGAGTTTTTCATTTATGTCCATGGGCTTTGGATCAAGCCTTTAATTATAATTGCATTGCCCCTTTAAGATGCAGGACCCTCTCGTTTCCCCTGCAGGTTTCTGCTAGCAACTCTAGGATCCAATACAAGGCTCTCTTAACACCTGATTAAATATTAATCCAGAGGTGGGGGCCTCAGTCTTTTATGATCCTTTCCCTAGAAGCTCCTATTAGTAAATCACAGTCCAGCACAAGAGGAAATGTGGCCATTCCATTATCCTCAGTTCATGAACGGGCATTAATTCTTAATAAACTGGCCTGATTATAATAATACTCGAAGGATGCAAAATAAGGAATAGACAGGTTTACATCCATGTCTAAGATTAAACACATGTATGGTGCAGAGAGAGGAGGCGGGGACAGAAAGATAGAGAGAGGAGGGAGGGATGTAAACTGTGGCCTGAATTCCTGGCACAAGAGACTACACTGACAGTAGGCTAGTAAGTTTTTCTGTGCCTCATTCAAAATATTTGCTTCTAAAAAGAAAGAAAAACAAAATTATGCTTTTGCGTTTTTAACTTTGGGATCAGGGCAGTCCTGATCCCGAGAAGTGGCTACTATCATATAAAACACTGCAGATTTCAAGGTAAGTAGATTTCAAAGATTTGAGATAAAGCCCTGTATTATCCTCTCAAAAAGCTGAGTAACACATACATGACTGTGTTAACATATAAGAACCAAGTTCAAAAAGAGTGACAACTTGGGTATTCCGACACCAGCATTCCAACAGTTGCTGGTTTACAGGCAGTGATCCTGAGCAAGGAACATGCTGCAGGACACACACTATTTTATTCTTTCTGTCTTGCAATAGCAGCCTCTTTTAAGTGCAATTTCCCATGGCTGCAAGCAATGCTGGAAAGTCTCTGGGGCAAATCACTGCAAGAAGTTATGACACAGGAGTAACTGCAGTCTCCTCTGAGGTCTTGCAAAAACCTTTCTAAATACAGAGAAATACGGATTTGCTCTAACTGTGCCACATCTTACAAGTCCTTTCACACCCCTGCCAAATTCACCAAAACAACTTGCAAGGCTCCACAAACACCTTTGTAAGACGGTGCTGAAATACATGAATCACATCAACGCTCATCAGACGTTTCACATGGACAATGAGTACTGAAGGTACTCACAGAAGGGCAGCCCAGCACAGTTCACCTGTCTCCAGCCCTGCTGCTGCCTTCCTACCAATGACATTTCTTTTAAGGACACTAGCTAAGTACTCTGCTCTGGCAGTGTGACACCCCTCATGGCACTATGTAGCTGGTAAAAGAGAGAGCTCAGAGAAGAAAAAGGCTGTATAACTGTGCCTGTACTACAGTCTTGCTCGAGCTCATGGGAAGAGAAAATGTGAATTCAAGCTTCTCCCACCCAATGCCAGATCCCAGCCAGTCCTTCTCTCGTGGTGGCCTTCCCTCCAAATTATTTCAATATGCAACAAGATTAGACTTGAGCATGGTCACATGCTTAGAAAATTATATATAGGCAGGGCCATCAATGAGAACAGCCTTCAGATGTTATCAGAGAAGAGAGCCATTCCTCTGACATGAGTTGTGGTGATGGTCCTGGCTGATTGGACCAGTTAAAAGTTTATAGCACACTGTAGAGAAAGGCTGCTGCAGCCTCCAAGGATGGACACGCAACTTCTCACATGCAATTTCCACATTCAGCTGCCCCCAAGAGCATTATTATCTTTTTACTGTAGTGACCAAACCATGCAATTCCTCAAATCCTTTCCAAATGTTAATGAAATCAAATAAACCATCATACACTTCAGGGAATTGTACAGAAATAGCAAGCATTTAAGAGGAACCAAACACTGGCAAACCTCTCCGGAATCGATTCTTTAAATATGGGAAAGGCGGGATCCACTTTTTATACAGGGAAAGCCTCAGGCTGTTTTAAATTTTGAAAGAAAGTTTGATAGGGATGTAAGAGAGATCAATTATAATGCAAAGGTATTTGAACCATTTGATGCCTTAGTCATTATCTAGTTGCACCAGACCTAAATTCAGAGCTTTTCAGTGTTTCCACTGAAGATTAAGCAACAGCGGTGGTTTAACAGGGCAGGCAGCGAAATGCCCCACAGCTGCTCATGCCCTCACTCTGAGTGGGATGGAGGCGAAAACAAAATACAATAAAAAATAGTGGGGTGAGATAAAGACAGCTTAATAGGACAGAAAATAAAGGGAAAATAATAATAACAATGATAAAAGAAGAAAATAAAACCCAAGTGATGTACAATGCAGTCTTAATTTCAAGGAATCTGGAACGCTGAAAAGTGCCTTAAATTTAAATAATATCATTGCAAAATAACAGTTATAACAAAGTGATTTTATTTTTTTTTCCTATCATTTGTACTTTCAGCTGGAATAACTAAGATGTACAGGATCCTTTCCTATTCTTGTTGGGTTATCTGTCAGCTGTCTTTAGAAAATATACCCCCATTTATTTCAAAGCTCAAATGAAGCAACTAAGGGAATAGCTGGAACAAGATTATATTTGCTATATAAATGCAGAACCTGATTTAGCAGCCACTTAAAGCAGTGGTACTACCACAAATCCTCTGCTTGGTTCTCGGGGTGTTCAGCTCACAGCAGAGGTGAGCCATTCCAGGGTTTCAGCTGGCCTGTGCAGTGACAGTCACGCTGCTGTCACAGCCCCGTTTGAGCCCTTTGGGGATTGGTGCCAAAGGTATTGGCCCCTTCTATTTTAGCTGAACTGGGCCTAAACTACAGGCCATGCTGGTCATTTTCCAGTGCTGTGCTTGTTCATCTGCTTTCCAGAGGGAACATACACAGCCAACCCACACAAAACACAAAGACCAGAACATCCATGGGCCTTGAACAATCACCAAGAAAGAAAGACTGGTCTTTTCTTATTTCTAATTTTTTATTTCTTCCACAAACTGGGGCTTATTCATTTCAGCAGACTCTGCAATAGAGCCTGTGACAGCAGCATGGGGGCCTCTGCAACTCCAGCATGGTACGAGCCCACCCTACTGTTGGTGCAGGAAAGGCAGTGTGATGGGGTGCATTGCCCTGTTCTGGGCAGTTTTTGCTTTGCTTAACTGGACCCTTTAAAAGGTCCCATCTATTACACCACTGTAACAAGACTATTGCTGTCTTCCACACATCTGGTCTGAAGGATTAAAATAGAGGCTACTGCTGTTCTGCAATGAATTTTCCTGTTTGTTATCTCAGTCTATTCAAGGTCTCATAAATAGCACTGGAAGGATTCCATTGAAATTACAAATATTAGTAAACAGGGATTTCACTCCACCCCAAAAAGATAATTGTTCCATTATCAGTGCTCCACACTTACAGAGAGGGAATCCTAGGAACATACTGCACCTGGGTTCAGTGGAGGACTAGTGCCCTCTTTTGATGTCAATTTTACCCAAAGACTAATTAGGATTTCATTTTATTGCTGTACCTGCAAGACATTCTTCATTTCCCCATATGCTACACTTCAAATAACAATAATTAACACCTGAGTTGGTTTCACCTGTCAAGACCAAGAAAATTGCTAAACATTTGAGATAATATAATACTAAAACATTTGTAAATCAGCTTCAAAGCCATTAAGGTATGGCTTCAAACTGCAACTCAAACAGGTACAGAGCCCCCACTGCACTAATGGCTTTGTCTGAAACCCAGCAGATCCCTGGAAAGTTTTGCCTTCACTTGCACGAGGCTGAATAAGACCTTCAGGGATAAATGGCAATTTCTGGGTGTCATCTATGGACAATACCTGACCTCTGGAAGGAAGAAAAAGAGCAAATGTAGTTGAGATACTCCTGTTCTGCACATGCGTGAAGAGTCAAACCAGCTCTCAAGCTAAGTCTGGAACAACTTCCAACACAGTTCACACACAGCAAGTAACTGAATTATTTGCTACTGGTTGTATATATTGCAAACTCAAACTTCAAACTGAAATATCAGTAGGATTATCTATTATGTCTTTGAGTCTTATATCCTTATGAGGCCTCAGATGTTCACTCTGACTTACAATGCAAATGGCAAAATCTACTTGATTAACTTAAAACTGCACCTTCTGCTCTGCTTTGGTAGTTGTGAAATATTTAGACACAGACTGAAGAACTAAGTGATTACACTGTATTTATGTTTCCCTGTAGTCTGAAGGATGTTCTCAACAGACTTTTCAACAGGTAATTTTGGAAAAAAACCAATAATCTTATAACAAAGTTACTAAAAATAAAGAAACTCACATTACAAGGGCAACCATGCTTAAACCACAACAACCACATATCTCTGCTCTCTGACAGGGAAGGGAGCTGGACGGGTTCTACTAAGATTTCTTCTGCCAACACAGTTTGGTACCAATTTTACTGGTTTTCTATTCTTATGCATAGTTCCTATCAGATCAGGGTTGGAATAAGAAACAATATTGGGTAAGATGGCAATAAATTAGCAAATCACAAAACCTGAAACTTTTCAGGGAACAAAGGAGGGCAACAATTCCAAAAGGGATCAAGGCCAAGTCTTGAGCAACTTCCCATCCAGACTTTGGATGGATCAAAATCTTTTTCTTTTTAAAGTCACTTTGAGCAACAAAGCTACACCACACTGCAGCAGAGGAGCACTTTTTGTCTTGTGACAGCAAAATAGAACAGAAGTCCTGCCTGAGGATCACAGAACTCTTGAAGTTTCTGGGAGCATAAGGACAACAAAATTTCAATCCCTGGATTATTAGCAATCTAGGTATTTTTTAAACAATTTTGCATTTTCTCTTTGTCCTGTTCATGAACTATCACTGCGTGATTCAGAATAACTCCTCCACTCAAAAGACAAGTGCATTGGATGTTACAATTCAGGAGTATAAATAAAAAATACAAAATTTTTTGTGAAATTAAGAAGCTTATGGAAAGGAAGATTTCAGCTCAGTACTTTAACAGTATTTCTTGTTTAAAATAATGGAAGGTGAGAGCTGTGATGTTCAAAAAAGATACATAATTAAAAATGAAACCATCATGCATTGGTAGAGCTGAAGACAGCAGGGCCTGCCATTTTATTACGGTTACTTGTACTAGACCTAAACACTAACTCAGAACATTCCTGGAAACGTTAAAAGACAACATCAAGTAAGATGAGAAGTCAAAACAAAATAAAAATTGTGGATATAAAAATTCAAGTTTTATGTATACAAATATGACTTATGTAAACATATAGGCCTTTTCTTGGCCTTCAGTTTGGCAGGTACACTGTATCATACTCCGAATATTTAGTAAATATATCAAGTCAATTATCCATGACCACGGGTATTTGCTCATTTCTTCCAGTCATATTTATACATCTTCATGGGCATCCTTTGTTCATCAGCCTCTCGCTACTGAAAATAAGAAATGCTTTTAAAAAGGAATAAGAAGAGTTAATCAAAGCCATAACATTCTCTTTTTTTTTTCCTGATCACGTAGACAGTGACCAAAAATAGACAGAGCATTTTAGCATCACTCATGTCTTCTTGCTAATTGACATGTTTTAGATGCAGATGTTCTTCACTTTCAGAAGCTGATTTTTTTTTTTTTTTTTTTTTTTTTTTTTTTTTTTTTTTTTTGAGGAGTACAAAATCTGCTGTTTTGGCATTTCTGAACCCAGTAAAACTTGGATTTGCTGTACTGAAATAAGTATGAAATACCAGTAAAGAGCAATGCTTTTGTTTTTCACCATCTCTTATTCTGAATATTTCAACTCTCTTGAACACCAGTGTGTGTCATATCAGGCATTGAGAGAAGAGCCTTGGAAACGTGTCTGCTAATAACAGACTGGCCATTACAATTTATAATACAAATAATCAAGATTCCTGATCTGCTCCATGAAAACTGGTGCTTTAAAAACCAACAGCCAGAAGTGTATTGGATCCCACCCCCACAACATGCTCACACCACATCACATGGGACAGCTGTGACAGATTCTGAAAGACCAGGTTTGGTTTCACTGGCAGCCACATTATCAGGCACTTCTTTCACCTCTCTGACACACTAATCTGGGTAGTTGCAAAGCTTTCAATATTTCCAGCCAGAGTTGGCAGAAGGGTTAAAGTCAGGTGTTGAGCATACTGTATACAAACACTACCAAAGCAAACAGAAACCTGTGAATATTTTGTTCTAACAGTAGATAAAGGGAGCCAAATGAGCCACATTTTCATTCAATTCAGTTTTCACATCAACCTGAATATTACAGACAACACTGCAATATAATAACATCATAATAGAGAATAAAACCCTTTCTTTTCTGCTAGACATTTTATGAACTAACACATTCACTGTTCTGTTTCTAGTATGCTCAAAATGGCCTAAACCAGACATTTAAATTTTGGACACAGCTACTTAAATTCGCAAATTATTGGCCTTTGCACACCCAGACAGAAATTGTGCTTGTAGGTCAGTTTGTCAGAGCAGGTAAAAACAAGGCAGACAAATGTCCATTCACCAGTGAAAGTTATCACAAATAATTTTTGAAGTCTGCCTGAGGTAAAAGACTGAGAATTCACTTTAGCTGAACCCTGTAAGCCTAAATGAGTGTTATTCAATTCTAAGGATAATGTTATTTGCAAGTGTGGATACTCTTACTAATGTAAAATTGGGAAAGGGCTTTTGAAATTAAAGTGGATCAGAAGTCTTTCAGATTTGCTTTAAGTCAAAAGGAAAACAGTTAAAGAGCAATAAATAAACAGGTCAGTATTTCTTTAAAAAGCTGATGCCAAGTCATATACATTTTGAAGTTAATAAGAAGCATTAATTACAATTGCTCCTGGCAACAGAGCCTTCAGAAATACACATAGCTCATAGAGAATATAAATACAGCTTCTTGGCTTCAGATTGACCTAGAAGTAAGACTTTATGTATATGGCTTGCAAGTACCCTCAGAACCTCCTGATTTCTGTGCTTTTGAACCCAAAGAGAGAGCTGGATGATTGGGGAACCAACTGCATGCAGAGAACACTCAATATGCTTATGTGACCACCAAATTAGACATGGAAATTATATCCAAATTGCATAAAACGCTGTAATCCAGATCTCCTCTTGGAAAATGCCAGCGAGGATTTCACTTTCCAAAGCATCTCCCAGCGCCCATTCAGTTCAATTGTAATCAGTCATGCTCAGGACTTTGCAAAACAACACGATCGCCACTGAAAACGCTTTCAAAACTCCGTCCTTTGTACTACATTTATTCTATATGTTGAATTATATGCCATAAAGTGGCTCTGTCAGGCATTCAGAGCACAGCTGTGATGAGCAAGAGCCCATGATTAATTCTGTCCTTGCTCTTCATAAACTATTTGCCTTGTCTAATTAGAAAAAAGAACAATAGAAGTTACAAACATTTTCACCATTTCCAATTGGCCGCCAAAAATACAAGAGAAGCCAAGTCGCCTTTCACGAGTTGTGATGAATAATGTATAGAAAGACAAAGTCTCAAAGTTTACCCCATTTTGTATTAATTGTTCCCATTGCCTTCCTCCACATAATTTTTATTTTTCAAAAGCTGTTCTAAAAGCCACCTCAGCCCCGCTACATGGACCTTTAACAAACTTACAGGAACCATTTTTTAGCTTTTTCCCTAATTATTCAAGCTATTTTTTTCACCTGTCACAAGCATCAGCTCAGCCTCTGAAGTCCAGTTTTGCAGAATTCATCGAAAAATCTATACAAGCTAGTTGTCCCAAAGCCTGTGCTCCCTTAAATGCAAAACAGGCACAATATGCAAAGGTATCAATGTAAGAAATCAGGAGAGTTTAGCACAAGAGTAACTTTGTCACTTTGGGAATAACTAGAAAGAGCTCAGCAACACAAGGATAAAGCAAAACTCACCACTTCATGCTCCTGAGGTGCACTAGACCATCATTGTCACGACTGGGTTTGATGAGGAACACCACTAACTTCCTCCAGTATCTGATGCCAGAGATAATGTGCATATCTCCCATAATCCACATCTTTATCACCAACCATAGGGACAAAGCTGGAATAAAACAAATATATTTTCAATGATCTTCCGATATACAGTTTTCCAGATAATATCTAAAGATACCACAAGGAAAAGCATTGAATTTGTAAGTCCTGAGACATACTCAGCTATAAGTGTTTTGTAAAGTATTTAGAAGAAACCTGAATACTGCAAAATTTAAGCTACTAGAATAGTTCAATGGCCGCTACTTCCCTTTCACTTCAGAAAGCTTGAGACAGGCCTCCAGTGTCTCAGCTCCATCACTTAAAGGTCCACCTGAGATCTGACAAGTCAGAAGCATTATTTGAGCAACCTGCATGTGAAATACCTTCATCACACCCCTTAAAGAAGAGATGCAGTTTAATTATCATTGCTTTAGATAAAACTAAAACACCTAATCCACTATGGCCACTTGGCAATGTGGAGTTTAGGGCTCTCTCCTCCTTGTCTCAGATTGCTCAGCACCCAGAATTTCAATCCTTCATGCTAAGAGTCAAAAAATTCCCGTGGCAGAGCTGAATTTACACAGTCCCAGCAATGCCGGAGGAACTTTAAGTGCTGGTGCTGCCCATGAGCATCTCTGAGCTCAGGCAGACTGGCTCAAGGTAACACTCTTGATAACAAAGAACACACAGCCAAAACAAGTTTATCAGGGTTAAACCAAAACTCTTCTCCCTTTAGAGGAAGTTTACTGGGTTTCAGTAATTTTTTTGCTTGGGTCACAGGTACATTTTGGTTATTTTATGCAGGTTTTTTTGGTTTTTTAAATTAAAAAGGAAGGGCTCTTCATTAGGCTGCCTGAACACAGAAATCTTTGCTGCAAAGAGGAGCCCAAAATATTCCCAGAGTTGAAGTAGGTTGGTTGGACCTGAGACATTTATTCAGCTCCTTAAGGAAGTCCGGACAAGCTGCCAAGTCTGGATCCTGACCTCGACACTTTCCAAACAAACAAACAAAAGCATTCAGGATGTTTCAAATAATGTGCATCCTTTTTTAAGGGAGAACGTTTTCAAGCCAGATTTCACTTTCACAGCTCAGGCAGCATCTGGGACTGCGAAGGTTCAGCTCAGGCACAGGCACAGCAGCCACGCAGGTTTCTGCCTCTGAACGCTGAAAAGCTCTTCCGAGAGGGTGGTGTCAGTCATTTGGACTTGCAGATTGGCAGATGACACGTTTGGAGGCAGACCTGCCACAGATTAGACAGAGAGCTTTGCAGTGACTTTGCGCGAAGCACGAGATGAAACAAGCGCTGACGCCGCTCCCTTCCATAAGAGAGCGCAGCCATCTGCTGGCAGGCAGCCGGCAGGAGGGCAGGCACCAGGGCTTTCCCAAAAACCAGCATTCCCAAGGGCATGGAAGAACCACCTCAGTGCCCCAGGAGCAGCCAGCTCCTCTTCATTCAGATGAAATCCTTGAAACAGACACCAGAGATAAATGCAGCTAGGAAAATGCATACTTTAAAAACAGGAAAATACCATAAACCTCATCAAACGGTTCTGTAGAAGGGGATCTGAAGCCACAAGACATCTTTTGGAATTCTCAGTCTTATCTAAAGAAAGAAAGATTGCCATGTCTTTCATCTACAGACGAAAAGGAGCCAGCTGTACATCTGAAAATCAGCTGCGTATTGATCCCGCTCCTGTTAATATTCATGAAGCTATATCGTAAGACTGGAGATTTTAACACAGTGCCCCCAGACTCTAAATCAATTCCCATTGATTTCAATTGGCTTCTCCCATCCATGCATCGACCTCACCTCTCCCTTGGAAACATGCTCTCAAGGTCCTTTGAAACACACTTGGTGTATAATGAACTCTGAAGGATTGCATGTGCTTATTGGTATGTTCTTTCCTTCTCCACCCATTGAGGTTTTGAGGAGGCAGATACCATTATCTGATTTTATGTGAACATTTAAAAATTTGAACCTACGCCCCACAGGGCTCCCATCAGTTTCTGGAAGCCAGTATAAACTCTTCCTCTCCATTTAGATTTGCCTGAAAAGTTCAAGGCTAATGTGGTCATCTACCGAAATTGCATTTCTTGACATTGCCTGCTTCCAGGAGAAATATATATTGAAATGTTTCTGGTTCCTGTTTGTCAGACTTCTGGGGACTACAGCTAAAACAGGTTACAGGAGTGGCACATTCTCAGAGGAAAGGGTTGAAGGGTGAACTTAATTTGTTTCTCTCTCTAAAAATGCTGGGCCCTTGGGTGTGACCTTGCTCTCTGCTGAACTTTCTAGCACCTGACACTCAAGTCTGTGCAGGGTGAGTTATGAGGAGTTAAGGAGACTCAGCAAATAAGCAGATACATGTCGAAGCTGATGCCTCCATGGGCAGTTTATATCTAGTTATGTTCATTATTTCACCTCAACACATGAAGCAGGGGTTAGCACTCCTGGCTTCCAGTTGTATCTCAGATGCAAAATGAAGGAAAACACATTTAAAAATAAGACATTTTTCTATCAAAACATGTAGCTTTCTGAGGTTTTATTTCCTCAAGGAATATGAAAAAAGTACTAATGGGACTTAACCATATGTAACTTTTGGAAAGCTAAGTTAGCTGGTATCTGACCAAGAGTTCCTGTGTGAGCACAGAGCATCATTTAAAAGAGAGATTTTGAATTATGACATCAGGGAACATCACCAAAAGGACAACCCTGTACATCCAGTTTGTTAAAAATTCAGTTGAATACATGCAAGATTTTCTTCCTGCTTTCAGCTGTCCTTCCTCCTCTGATACCAGTTAGCTGTGCCTACATCTTACTTTTTTGCACTTTCACAGTTTGAAAATTATGCACTTAGCAGCTATTCAAAAGAAAGTTTTTTGAGAGAATGCTATGATGACCAGATAGCTTTTCAGAATTTAAATATATAGCTTTCGCCAATGTATGTAGAAGCCTAAATACCTGAATTTAATGTAATATTGCTTTCTAACTGCCCTCAGAAGTCTTTCCTATGTCACTGATTGAGTTACACACTTTGTCAGTTCCAATCAAACAGCAGGATTTTACTTGCCTCTTTGAAACAAAATGAGTCAATAATATACAGGTTTGGAGTTGAAGAGTCACGTCTGAGATTCTCCAAATGTTACAGTTCCAGGCAGGGCTGCCATCCAAACCAAACCAGCAAAACACATCACCATCATTCCAACATCATATCTACAATGAAGCTGACTAGCATGGAAATTCAGAAAAACCAACACTAATCAGGGTTGTAAAAACAAACACACAAAGGAAAAACTTGTTTTTCCTCTACAATTAATTTTCCTTCCCAGTCTTGATACTGTACACTAAGGCAACGCAGATGCTGACCCTTTCATGAAGGTTTGCTGTCAATCTTGCTTTCTTTCTGTAGTGATATTCCATTTATCATTATGCAAAAATCCCATATCCCTTGAGAAAAAGCACCTCAACCCAAGCCCTGCTCTCTCTGCGTGGGAGTACAAAGTCATACAAAAAACTATATCATGCCAGGGTGAAGGAAAGGCTGGTTCCAATGCAGTGAGACCCATAAACGGAGAAAACAACAATTCTCTGCCCCAAGTGAGAGTTGTTCAGAGAACAGCAGCAACATGAGAGGTTTGGCTTGATTTTTTAACTCCTCTAAGCTTCGGAGAGTGGCTGTAAGTTTGGAGAAAATACTTCAGAGAATATGCTGAGTTAGAAGGGACCCACAAGGATCATTGAGTCCAACTCCTGGCCCTGCACAGGAGGGTCCCCAAGAGTAACATCATGTGCATGAGAATATCATCAAAACGCTTCTTGAGCTCTGTCAGGCTTGGTGCTGTGACCACTGCCCTGGGAGAGCCTGTTCAGTACCCAGCCCCTCTCTGGGGGAAAAGCCTCTTTCCAATACCCAGCCTAAACCTCAGTCATTCCTCTCCCCAGCACAGACTGAAGAATATGATACAAAACTGAACCTCAGTGTTTGGTGAGACTTTCTTGGGCCAAACCTGTCCGTGCTGCAACCCTAGTAACCCCCCCACAGACAGAGAGCTCCGCTCTGTAATCACAGACATCCTTTGCACAGCTTCCCAAAGCCCCAGTGCAAGATGCTGCCTGTGCCCCTGCTCCGTTTCACTTTTCCTCACCGCAGAGTGCACTCCCACACGATCCATCCCTTCCTCCCTCCCTCCCAGAGTTTTCCCTTTCTGCAAGCTCCTTCCTGTCTCCCAGTGGCTTCTCCTATCGCACTGGAAATCAGAGAAGGCCGGACATCGCTTGGCTGAATGGGAGGAAGGCTCTGTAATTAACGGGATCCTTTGCTGTTTACATAAACACTTAAAATATACAGACAGCCGAAAGGTCAGCTCCAGCCACACAGGGCAAATTAAACGGAATACGAGGTGATTATTACAGAAAGCCATTTAACTAATGAGGTGCTGCTCCTTTGGAAAAATATTCAAGTATTTCTTTGAATGCTATTGTTATTCTGAATTTAAAAAAAAAAAAAAAAAAAAAAAAAAAAGAAGAAGAAAAAAAGCTTTAAATGTATTTAACAAGCCAGCCTAGAAGCAACACACACCCAGAGCACAGCTGGGTTTTGAACAGGACTCAGTTTGGACAGAAGAGGACAAGTCAGAGGACTGAGTGAATTTTCATCAGTTATGAATTGTCTTCCTGTTATCACCAAACACTTACAGAATTTCTTTTTATTAACAGGTTCTTTTTCTTAAACAAGTTATGCTTGGTGTACTGTGAAAATAAACTTATAATCTTTATTTATAGGTAGATGAAATAAGGAATGGTTGTAAAATTATGCACAGACAACCAAGAATCAGGAGAAGGGCACCTGGTGTGCTTTGCTGTCAAATTACCATAAGGTTTATCTTAAAATAGCCCAAACATTCATGACAGTATCTCAAAAAGCATTGTTTCAGAATATTTACAAACCCAGAAATTTAATAGAGATTTATTCTGAATAAAATAACAAATTAGAGTTTAATTACCATTAACCAGAATCTGGAAAAACCATCTGTTCTTATTTATACATCAACCACAGCAAGCCACATTCATGTCATCCATCTTCAGAACACTGAAGCATATACTCCAGCTTTAAGGACTTATCTAAGCACCTCTCAAGACTACAGGGTGTAAGCACATGCAAAATCTTGCATTGAGTCAGTTCCTCATCAAACAATTGCTGACATTTATGACTCAAAGAGCTTCACAACATTAATGGTGCACAGCAGAATCCAGACATCATCAACCCTAACCTCCAAGAGTATATTGCTGAAATTCACTGAGCCAGAGACTTAGCAGAAAAGGGGGGTGAAAATCAAATTAGAAATAATTAAAAAATGCATTAATTGAAAATTATGTCCAAAATTAATAAAGAAAACCATTTAAACACCTTGAGTCTCTCATGCTGTGTTTCTGTTAATAGTTAAGCAGTCAAACTTACCAATGGAATAGCTCATAGAAATTATTAAAGTGAATATTATGTAATATTTTAAAAGTTGTTTTAAAATACTTCTTTAAAAGGAAAGGCACCAGAAAACCTACATTTCACTGTGTTTGATACAGAGGCACAAAGTAGAACAGAACCTTGCCTACCTACCCACTTAATACGTTATAATTAGAGATGAGGAGGCAGTGTGAAAATCCAAGCTAGGTTTGATGGAGAAGATTAATTAGAGCTCATGGTAGAGTTCTGGGTAGAGAGAGAACTGGCATTCAGAGGCTTGAAGTTGCCAAATGAAAAACCTTTATTCACGGATTTCCCTCAAATCAGGTGTTCCAATGTCCCTTTTCAGGTGGCATTTTAGAGAAAACACTGCTTTGTAAAGTCAGGCTATACCCAAAGCAGTACAAACCTTTATAGTTTTTATTCTCCTCTCCAGTGGATCGATCTGCAGGTGTAAGGACACCATCACTCCCACACCCCATTTTTTCTGACATGAAACAGAAAACAAACTTCTTCCTGTTGGAGAGCCCTCCACGCTGCTTTGTCAGGCCCAGGTGGGACATGCAGAAGGAAGATTCCTGCCTCTGACAGATGCTCAGGGGTTTTGCAGCTCTGCCACTGTGCCACGATGCATTTTAAATTTTGATAATCCCTTTTTAGCCCTTTCAGACTAAGGCCATAACATGCCACAGCTCAAACAAAACCGGGTCCTGTCGGCCCATGTTCATACAAATAGCCCAAACCAAGATGATTTATTTACAACAGTTAATACAATTGGTAGTAACGACTTTATAGGCAACCTCTAAGTGCAGGCGAGATGAAAAATTTACTAAATTGGAGTATAAAAATTCATAAGAAAATGTACAGAATCAATATTTCATGGGACTTGCTTTACCTTGCCTTACACAAATCTACTCCAGAGCTCACATTAAAATTTAAACCAGCTTCGTGCGACAAGTTCAAATAGTGGGGCTGTTTCATATTAGTTTAACTTCCGAGGGTATTTTTTTTGTTTTGTTTTGTTTGTTTCATAAATTGGAAAAAAGCACTTAGGGAGCTGCACAGTTTGAGTGCTTGTGCGCTGCTTTTTCTATTTTCCACCTTTTAAGAATAAACTAATTGCTGACATAAATAGGGAGGACATTGCTCAAAGGAAAGAGACTCTGAAAATACCTTTGTATTCTCTTTTATACAGCACAGGAGATGAAATACCTTTGCATTCTCTTTAATACAGTGTACAGAGACACTGCTTAGAAAAGATACCTGAACAATACTCCTAAAAGGCCCTAATCTGGGAACAAAGCACAAAAAAAACTCACAAGCCAGTCTTGGTACGAGCAGTCCTGCAGGAACAGAAAGCTCTAGGCTTGACTAAGGTACAGCTCCCATCACCCCCAACAGCTCCACATGGCCCAGGAGACTCAACCACTGAGCTCAGGTGCTGGAGAACTTCAAAACCCTACTGCCCACCATGGCATTGCATCCTGCTGGGAGACTGAGGCTGCTCTGGGACGGCAGCAGGGGGATGCTAAATTAGGGCAGGAGGGGTGTGTGTCCTGACTTTAGAAAGCATGTGTGGAAGAGTTAACTCATTCACATTCACTTAACCAGAAGGACCAAGCCCTGGGTTGGCCTTGGAAGAGCAAGACATCTTTCACTGCAAAGATGCCCATTTGCAATAGGTCCAAAACACAACAGCATTATTATCATGGCAAATGTGCACTCCATGTATCATTCCATGGGTTACTCACAGGCATGGCAAATCCTGTGCTTTGCATCACCCCATCTGACCCTGTTTGCATGATTTTGCAGCTTTATCCACCTCTCACCTTGACATAAAAGTTTGTCCAGAAGAACAAATAGGATTTCTTTCTCTTAAAAGAAAACAGAAAGGAATGATTAAAAATCACCTCCTTGATATTTGCATATGGTTCACAAATAATAGAAGGAAAGGATGAAGCCCAAATATAAATGGGGGAGTAATCACCTGCAAGTATTTTGTTTGTACCTGCACACTCATATATATTCTTTTGTGGTTCACTGCAAATAAAATTTAAAAAAAAAAAAAAAAAAAAAAAGAAGTCACAGATGTTTTTTGGAGGACACAAAATACACTTGAAAAAAATGTATCTGTGTGACTGCACTCTCAAATTCCACAGTAATATTTTCATCAGTTTGAAAAAGTGGGGCCAGATTTTCAGGTTAGCTGTACAATTGCATGTGAAAATTGGGTTAATTATATCAGCAACTAATTGGCAAAAATAGAAGTATTTGCACAATTTAGGAGAAAAAAAGAACTTTATAAACTTATTCAAATATATGACCTTTAAAGGGCAATCTCAACCTTTTCTTGTTGACGTTATCCTACTGGAAGAAATAAAAAAGTCTGTATTCTGACAGTTAATATGTTATTTAAATACTATTGTGTTATTAAAAATAATTCACTGTCACAAACTACTGCTCTAGGAAAATTTAATGTTCACTTTCTCAAGTTAACAGCAGACTTCAGCATGCTAGCAAAAACTCGTGATCATTTATTACTTATACTGTAATTCATTAAAGGGGTAAGAAATATTTAGATACTTAATTGGCATTTAACAAGATAACTATAGAGAGCAAATGAGACATTAAATCCTCTTCTAAAATGCCCATTAGGTTTGCTTTGGAAATTAATTGATCTAATTCACTTGCTGTAAACCACTGTGGTCTGTGCCAGTTTAGAACTTTGAGATATTAACGACCCTCAAACCCAGAGCTGGTGGATGCCCTGACACAGTGTCAGACCAGTGGATAATACACTGATCACCTGTATTTATGATCCCAGCGAACAGACCGACAGGAAGCATTTATCTTAAAGGGCTGCTCTTCATCCCCTGGATCTCAATCACAGCCAGGATTCTCCTGGGCACCATCCACACTGTCAGGAGGGCTCTCTGGAGGGTGCAGAGCTGCATTTCCCAGCCCACTTTACAGCCTTCAGTTCTGCTAACAGCTGATCTCATCCTGCAGCCCCAAAAGAAACTTGTAAACTTCGGGGATTTCTACTTTGAGGCCTTCAGATGTCCAAACGTTTTTCTGAATGCCTATTTTTCATAAAACTTTATATTTTCACAGTCCATTTCCTCTTCAGTAAAACTGTTTTCTCTTAAATGACTATATACAGCAGGTGAGAAAATGCAACAGTCTTTACAACTTGCTAACTTCAGCTCCTCCCCAGTCTGAAGCAATGTGATAAATCCCCAGGAGAGCCCTAACTCTTCTGCTGAAGCCTCCATTAGTAGTTCACATCTGTATGTGGAGACTTTCATATCAATCACAACAGTACATGGGAACCGTATTCCTCGTTAACAAAGTGCCTTGAGGTCCATCAGCTTCTGCCTAATATGTATTAAATACTTTTTACATTCTCAGTGACTATTTCTAGGCAATTTATTGCTCATTTTTAGGAATAAAACAGCCTCAGTGTTTCTCTACTATTAAGTATCTACTTTGATCCTTGTAAAATGTTGAACATGCTTTGGTTAATTCCCAAGAAACAGGGGAAAGCACAGGGGGCTCTAATGCTCTCATAACACTACAAGCAAAGCAAGACTTGCACACAGTTTACATTTGGTTTCACAAGGCTGTTTTCAAACTCAGACCTGTGACTATCAGGAGAGAAAACCAAAAATCTTTGCCTTAATCTGCATCTTTATCAGATCTAAAACTAATGTTTAAAAGACACATGATTTATCATTCAACCAGAATGTAAGGGGTTTATTTCACAGCTCTAGAAACATTTGCAAGCCTTGGGAACAAAGCTAAATTCACTGAGACAGTCAATAATTCCAGTGGTGGAGTTATTACATACAGTAAGTCATACCTAGAATGCACAACTTTGCTACTACAGACACTGAGAAATACATTGACACACAACTTCTAACCAACATCACGTGCTGAGACACAACCCCAACATCAAAATTCCCTTTGGGTCAAATGGCTCTTTAGGTTTCTTACTGCCATAGGAGATGCTGGAATATGAGGCCAAGATTTTGCTGGCTCTGCCGGAGGAAGTTTGCCAATACATTTACCAGTAGACCAACACCAACAAAACCTTTGAGAGCTGACAAGGCCACGGGTACATATTTCTGTCAAGGACTGTTTACAATTTATGAAGGTCAGCTCTTCCTCTAGTAGAAATAAATCTTGCTCCAATGACTGCAGCAAAGACCCACCAGTAACACACCAGTGGAGGAACTGGCTCCTTCCATTCCAGGAGTCACATTGCTGACACTACAGCAGCACAGAAATTCAAACACAGGCAACTGCTCTCCCTTCACTCTCAGGGCAATTGTCTGTCTTTCATGTTTCTTATTTTCCTCGAGGGAAACATTAAGGAGCTACTGTTGAATTTTTAAGGTGGCTCATTAGTATCTGATGGCACCACAGCAGCGCCAAGTGCCAGCTATGATGGATTTCTCTGGTTGGGAGAAAAGCAAGAGGATGTGCTGGTGCAGCCTCACCTGGAGTGCTGGGGGCAGTTTTGGGAACCACAATATAAGAGAGATATAAAGATATCAGAGAGTGTTCAAAGGAGGGCTATGAAGATGGTGAAGGGTCTAGAGGGGAAACCATATGAGTAGGGGCTGACGTCAGACATCATCAGGTCCGCAGCTTCCTCATGAGGGGCAGCTCCAATCTCTGCTCTCTGTGACCAGTGACAGAACATGAGAGAACAGTATGGACCTGTGTCAGGGGAGGTTTAGGTTGGATATTAAGAAAAGGTTCCTCCCCCAGAGGGTGGTAGGCACTGAACAGGCTCCCCAGGACATTGGTCATGGCCTCAAGGCTGCCAGAACCCTAAGAGTGTTTGTACAACACCCTCAGGGACAGGATGGGATTTTTGGTGTTGTCCTGCAGAAAGCCAGGACCCAGACTCGACTTTGGGTTTCTCCAACTCAGCATATTCCATGATTCTCTGCTTGGTTCCTCCCAATATATTGCCTGAAAACCATTATACGGCCTGTAACTTCCACAAAGCACTCCATGGGGGTTATTTTCATAGCAAATACATCCTAAAAAACCATGCCATCCCAAGGTAAAACACAGAGAGCCAACAGAATTACCTGCATCCCCTCCCCCAGTTTTGAAGTTACCGTTTCTTAAGACGACTTGCATTTAGCTGAGCCTTTCAGGTTTTTCCATCTGCCAAGTCCTGTGTGTGCCCCTCTTTTCAAGTGGCATGGCCTTGGCCTCCCAAGGCATCTGAGGGTTAATCTTGCCATCTCAAGATCTTTCTAAGATGCCAGCCAAGCTCATCATCAATTTGACATAAATGTCTTTTGGGGAATCTGGGTTGCCTTTTCTTGGAGCCCTGTCCATCTGACAGACAGGAGGCTGTGCTGCAGCAGCCCCATCAGAACCCTTAGCTATGTCTGCTGCTGAAATCTCCAAATTAAACATTTAGAGCTGCAATTAAATCTGGGGGAAAAAAAACCAAAAAGGCAGCAAACATGTTTACAGAACTTCATAGCTAATTTATAAACTTTTCTATTCAAGCTCCCATTTTGCTTAACTACTTTAATTTGTAGAAGAAACACATCTCTGATTGTGCAGGGCAATGGATCAGAATTTGCCCAGGGACAGGTAGTGAAAAATGCAAAAGGCTGAACTGACATCACTGGGGTAATTTTTGACATGTATCTAGTTTTAAACAGCTGCTCAGAAAATTAGGGACATGTATTTTTTAAAAGTTTGTCACTGTGTGTGTCTGTCACAAGTGTGGTCTTTCACAAGCGCTTGTCCTTTCTTGCAACAAGCAATTCAGATTGAAAAGAAACATTCACAGAGCATGAAAATGTATTTCCTACTTCACACAGATGAGACAAACATAGCCCTCTCCACACTCGTGTTTTCACTTATTTTTTCATGCTGAATATACAGAACATTGTTTTCAGTTCAGGTGCAAATAAATCCCCATTACACACCTATGCATGTGGCTGGATTTTCAGAGATGTCAAAAATAAACCTCCACCATAGTTATACAGCAAATGCTCTCTCTCTTCTGGAGTCAGTGCAGTTCAGGGCTGAACACAATTTGCTCTAAGTTTTGCTGAAAATAAGTGCCTTCAGTTCACTGTGGTTCATGGAAAATCTTTTTACTTTTGTCTGATCTTGCAACCCTTGAATTTCAGAGTCTGAAAGTACTTTCGATAAAAACAAGCCATCAAGTCATGTCAAGCCCATGCACAGGCTGTGGTTTGCAACATGGGTTGCCATAAAATTTTAGTGAGGTTTTTCCACCAAAAACTAGACCAAGGTTTAATTTCATGCACACAAAAAGAGCTCAAGAATTATCCGGGCTTTGGGGTTTCAGAACAGAAGCCTCTGTGTTCACTGGCACACACTCATGCACACTTTCAAAACAATCTTATTTGCAATACAGACTGTGATTCCAAGAAACATCAGTGGGATTATCAGGGAACCTGGGATGCATGGGAACAGCAACTATAACTACTACATCAGGAACAGATTTTCAGCAGGACTAAACTACAATGAACACCAACTCCTCAGGGAAAAGGGGGAGGGGGGAAAACCAATTAAAAGGCAAATAGAAAAAGAACAATCCTTTACTGGGTTTGTATCCCTTTTTTTTTTTGTTGTTTATTTGTTTTTCTCCAGTTTTAAACTAACACAGCCCCTTTCCAAAGTTTCTCTGGGTGAACAAGTCCCTTGTTTGCACATTTCACTCAGCATCACCCAGCTCAGCCCCACCTGGAGGCACAGTTGGGGAACCTGCAACAGGTACAAACCAGGAATTACTGAGAAAATGAGAAGTTTTGCCTTTCATTGTCAGGTAGAGCCAAAGAGATGTTTCCATATACTTTTTACATTTGCCTGTGTTTCAGAAAGCTGCCCCTGGTGTCCAGCCACTATTTTGTGCTTCCACAGCATGGCTGTTGAAATTTCTTTTTCAGGACCTTGTGGATTCAGTCTCTCCCGGCAACTCAGCAAGCTTGATCTGACAAGAAAACTGAAGTATTTTCCCAGCAGCTCTTATCAGGAAACAATGTGTCAAACAAGATGAAACCAGCTCTCCATTCTGGGAAGATTTACTCCAATTCCCCCAATGCTCACAGGAGCAATGTTAACACTAACCAGCTACACAGTGTAAATACGGGCTGCTCTCCCACAAGGAGCAGCTCCTAGAAATGCTGCCTGTGGAAAACCTGTGAGGGCTTTTCCATCCTACCGTTTGCACTCTGATAAACATCTCCAGAGGGGTCTACACTGTGTTTTTCCCAATGGAGTTCTGCCTGGGGAAAAGGGACACAAATGGAGTTACCCCTAAGAGCCTCCTTGCTTTGCCCCTCCCTTGCCCTGCCCAACGTCTGCCACAGATGGTTTGGGTTCTCCTACACCGACTAGAGGCCAACACGAGAGCCTGGGATATTCCCACAGGGAACAGCCAAGGTGGGTTGGACAAAGGGGTAGCCACTCTATAAGTGACTGCAGAAGCAGAGGGGAGGATGGGAAGAGAGTTACTTTTCTGGGATCCTGGAACATCACCAGCACAAAGGGAGGTAAATGGAAAAAATATGTAGATGCTCACCTGGCACCAAGTCTATTACACTATTTATGACCGGTGTTCTTCCTGCCTGGAAGCAGGGATGTGAGTGATTATTGACTCCTTTAAAAATAGATGTCTGTTGCTAAATAAATAAAATAAATGCAAGTGTGTTCTGTTCTATGAGATGTCCCCAGAATTTGACTTTGTCTTTTTAATCCCATTTTCAACAGTAAAACACCAGGGAAAATAACAATTAGGGGTTAAATGAAGGCTGGTAAACAAAGCAGAAACACCTAATCTTGTATGCATCTTGGTTCCAAACCTTTCTTCTGAGATTTATTTTTCTGTTTGAACACTGGGGTCTTTCTGAATCCAAGATCCCTTGTTTACACCAGCCAGAAGAATCCTAAATCATGATCACCCTCATATTGCCATTTGTTAGGGCCTAAAACACAGAACTGGGACAGTTTAGGATCCTGAGTCACCAGGGAAAATTAACTAATGCTATAAATTAAGAACTCTGCTCATGCCAGAAACTACAGACTCCAAAGCAAGCAGCAAAACACAGCCCCAGAATATTTTGCTAAGTGCTTGTCTGTACTAGACTATGGGGCTGCAGGAATTATGGGTTGATAACACTGGAATTTATGAGAGACTGGATGGTTTCTGGATTTTTTTAGGAAGCCAGGGAACATGGAAGTGGAACACGTATTTGGCTGAGGCTGTTGGCAGCAACATGGAACTCACTTAACAAATATTCCCAATTCCCAAGGTAAAAGTGATCTGTGTTCCCACTTGGGCGTACTGTCATGGTCCTTGTGGCACCCAGGCAGGGGGAAAAGTCATCAAAGTCTCGAGAATATGGCTCAGATTGTTGAGCCAAAGAAAGCGAGGGCAGAATTGGGCCCATGATTCCACTTGCAGAATTCTTGTTCCATTCTCCTAAAACTAGCACCTTCCCTCACAGTGTCAGCCTTCTTCCAAACACATCTGACAGCTTCTTCCACAGTTTGTAAAATGACACCTGCTGAAATTTAAGCTATTAGTGCAGATAATAGAGCCATCACATGGAGAGCATTCATTTTTTCCCATGTTGTCAGAGTAATTTGTTTTGCTGTTTGGGATAGGTTCTACCAAGCATAAATATTTATGTCTGTGTGGATGTCAAATACTTTAATTAGGAAATACACCTAGAACTAGGTTGGATTTAATTGAATTCCTGAGCTAGATAGACACTCCCAAGGCTTCAACTCTTTGTCATATAAATATATTGGACCAGACCTTTACTGGGACAAGTTTTCTCTAGGAAAAAATTTCTTGTCATTATCTGGGGTCTTCTACAAAACGCTATAGCTGCTAAGACTGCAGGGAGAGCTACCTGCAACTAGAAGAACCCATAAGATGTATGGAGGAGGAGTAACAACAAACCAAAAAGCTGGATAGTGAGATTTCCCCAAGTGTCCCACCCTTACATGCCACACTTCTGAGTGAGGCTGTACTGCCCCAGCACAACACAACGCAGCCCAGCCAGGTCAGGAAACATCACAGCACTCCACAAGGGCTCATTACATTGACCAAGAGCTAAATTAGTGCAGGGGTGCTGCTCTACTGAGGCTTCCAGTACTATATATTAAAGCTAGTCTGGATATCACTGCCAGCAACTCCCAATTTAGTTTGCTTGGGTCCTGCTGGAAGCAACAATGAGTGTCAAGAGCAAAGTGAACACCAGCAGCACCCACCTGCTGGGGTTCCATGCTTTTTCCTAAAATCCCAGTGAAGAACTTAATGTTCCTCTCCTCATCACTGCCCCTCTTCTTCCATTTTATCCACCTCCCTAAATTAGCATTTTATCCCATGTCCTTCCTTACAACACTTCTTAAAAGTGGAGTCATTAAGTCTATCACCCATGTACAGCATGGCCCATCTCAAAAAACCTGAGCCAAAGCTCATCCTACCCCATATGAACAACTCCTGGCAAGCTGAGGTTGCTTTAGGCACCAGCACTCATGGTTCAAAAAGGGAAACTTGAGACAGGAGATGCTTCTTCACAGAGTAACAAATTGTATCCCCGTAACTGTCCCCAGAGAAGTTCTTACCTGAGAGCAGGGTCTCCAGACACCAAGAGCTGCTGCTGTACCACTGCCAGATGCCTACCAGAGCACTGGAAGCAGAGGTGCCCAGGCACCAAAACTCCTTGGAAAGGTTTTTAAACGCAGAAGACACCTAAGAGGCAAGGAGCCAGCAGCAAGCTCCTGCTCTAAAGGAGGCAGGGAGGGGCTGTGAGCCCCGGGCAGCAGGTGAGTGCAATGATGACCATCACCAACCCAGGCTGCCCTGGGCCCAGCTGTGCCACACACACAGGTGCAGATCACACACAGGGACCCACAAATGAGCACTTTCAGAGAAACAGACTGTGGTATCATTCCTCAATGGCAGCGGGTTTTTTACTTTCACAGATTTGAAGATCATAAAAAATCATTACGACCCTCTAGTCAGGTTCCTTGCTGGGAACACTGTGTACTGCCCGGCTGTGGTTTCAAAACACAAAGAGCTGTCACAGGAAGAGCCTCAGTGGAGCTCAATTCAATTTCCAGGTTAGCCACAGAATTTTTACATGTTTGTGGGCAATTCTATTTCATCCTTTTGCCTCAGTTTCACATTCTTCCCACAGGAGATACCGGAGGGTAAATTCACCACTGTCAGCAAAATGTGGATGGGAGGTTATTCAGGTACTTGAACTTGAATAACATCCACTCAAATCATGGTGCTGGGTCCACAGTTGGACTTGATGATCTTAAAGGTCATTTCCAACCTTAACAATTCTACAATTCTACGACCTTACACCATTTTAAAAAAAGAATAAGACATAAAGTCTGTACAAAGCAGCACAGTGTTAGCCCTGAGTACAATAAAACAACAATAACTCTCAAAATTGCTGCCCATCTCTGCAGATGACAGATTTTAGGATTTAAAAGTTTCGTATATCAAAAATAAGATTTCTCCTCTAAAGTCCAACCCAGCAAGGCTGAGAGTGTACAGCTCAGCTGGGGATTTCGCAAGGGCCAAGAAGTTAGACAATTACTTCATTTTGAGATGGCTTTGTGTTTGGGACACCTAATCTCTGAAAATTACATAAAACTGTATTAAACACACTTCACACACTGTACTGAATATCCATCAAATGATAACAGCTGTCATCAGACTGCCCTGGTCTCAATTTGAACCTCAAAGCTCTCAGTGAAACAGTGTTTATCAAAGATATATCTACAGAATGCTCCAGACAGAGAAAGCTATCACTGCATAATCATGGTCTGTAGGACGGCTGATGACTTCAGTATGCTTTTGCTACTCCTGAAATAATCCCCGATTCCTCTCAGGAGCATTCAGATCCACCCTTTGGAAAATAAAGATACAGCGTTAATAAAAAGTTTGAGCTCTGTTCTCAATTCAGCTATGCCTCTATTGACCGTCACACATTCAAAAAACATTAGAGAAGGCTGTTCCTCCAGAGACTCTGCCACGATGGCAAGAGAAAGCCTTGGCAATTATGTAAAGGCACCATGCTCCTGTTTTATTTAGCAGAGAGAGGGGTTTTTTTTCTTCTTCTTACAGCCCTTTTGTGCTCCCAGATGTTTTAATTACTGAGGAAAGGGAGCGGATGATTCTGGCCATATGTCTCCATTCCGCATAAATAAATATTGTCGCCAGCCCAGCGAAGTTTCGCGGAGCTGTCGATGATCCCGCTGACACTAAAGCTGTCGGGCCCGATAAGCATCTTCAATCCTTCAGTGAGCATGCTAATTCCAGGAGCACTGAGACTGATATCCCATGAAAATATTCAATCTAGAAACAATTAGGCTCATATTGCTGCAAAACGGTACCTCTAGGAATTTGGGTGCTCGCTTGATTAGAGCCTCGAGCAGGAGCTTTAAGGAGAGACACTGCAGGAACAAGTGAGGAGGAGAGAGCAGGTGAAACAGACTGTTCAAAGCAGCAATTACTGTACGTGTGTTGAAGTTGCTGTAGGCCACATTTGCCTTTCTCTGGCCCATTCACAGAGTCTCAGAGCACAACAGCTTCATAAATAAAGGGATTTAGTTACAACAGTGTTATAACTTTTGTTGATGAATGCATGGAACATCAATTGTTTTTATTGCAGGGAGTTTTGAAACAAACAATGGTCAGGCTCTGTTGGTGCTAGACAGCATGAAAACACAGTTGCAAACCTTCCCTTAGCAGCTTTCAGCCTAAATAAACACTCTAATATATCCCCCAGAAAAGAATACACAACCACAGTGACTGCGGGTGGTTGCAAACAAGTTGTGAAAGCTGTTAAGCAGAAGGGAGTAATTTAAGAGGAAAGGAATTAGCTAAATGAACTGACACGGAAGAGGGAGACAGGACAGGGCAGCCAGTGGCAATTTGAGGCTGTGAATATCCCCCCTCTTTTTACTACAAGAGCAAGATATCAAACTCCCCAACAGTCCCAAAGCCTCCCACCACAGCCAGGGATGGATGGGCCTCATGGAAGGCACTGGAGGACAGCAAGTGAGGATGCTTTTTGGTCAAATAAGAAAGTATTTCAAAACCTGAACTTCCAGGACAAGAAATTAAGGCATTAGCAACATCAATGCAATCCTAGTTTCCACAATCAAGCAGATAGGTTAGAATAAAATCCTTCTTTTGAAATGAAAATACATTTTTTTAATGACTGTTTTTCAAAGAACCTCAACCCATACCCTGTGAGCTTGTGAGCCACAGCAACCATTGCCATGAAGCAAGAATCACTGAGTTCTGCTGACATCACTTTTATCAGGAAACACGCAAAACCAAAGAAAGCTGCAGGAGAACTCATCACCCCACCAAAATGTGATCCAGCTTCTGAAGACTCCTCTGGTTCTGATGCTGATCCCTCAGGGATGGCAGAACAAGAGCCCATATGCTGCCAACATCTGTGCTCCATGGCAAGAGAGGCAGATAAGACAGACCTCCTCTCCAAGGTTGGAGATGCTGCTTAAAAGGGTCCTAAATGAGCCTCCAGCCCCACTCATAGCCCATATTTTATTAACTCCATAACTGTAGGCAATGGGGTTGTAGTCTAGCGACTCACAGGTGAATCCCAGTTTTCACTGGCAGAACTGAATCAAAATGTCTGATATCACATGCAAATAAAAACACAGAACTGAGACATGAATGGGGAGATTAAGAAATCCTGAACAAAGAAGATGGGAAAATCTGCAGCTCATCCACTCAACAATTCTGTGTTTGTTCTCCAGGTCATGACATTAGAGAATAACCAGCTCTGAAGAGTACTTACATATGGTACACACCTCGGCAAAGGCACTGTCCAAAAGCTGTCTATGTGGACAGGAAACATTCATTTGTTCTTTTCAGTGAACCTTTTTCCACCAACTCTCATTTTCAGAGCCATCTCCCTCCAGGACAGCACACAAAGTAAATCAAGCTGAGGCACAAGCAGCAGCCAGGCCGTACACACGGTTTGGAGGAGCACGCCAGGCTCTCCAGAGCTGTCTCCCATTAGCAGAACCTACATGATTGCTCTCAGAACCAGTTATATGTCAGTGGAAACACCCGAGGATAAACCAAGATTCAGGAGGTCCTTGTTGAAAAGGAAAAGACTCTGAAAGAGCCTAAAATATTACCTTCACTTAAATCACCAGTGAAGTAGTACATTCTCTCACCTCCCTTGGACTGAACCACAGCTATGAAGCACAGAAAAAAACCTGTCTGCTTCTCCTACTGAGGAAAAAGGAGGTATTTCTAAGAGATAAGGATATTTTGAATCATGACTAAGACCCTAACAACAACTGAGAAACTTACGGTTAGGCAAGCAGTGAGTCAAATCTGTTTGAAAAGGGATGGTTTTATCAACAAGGTAAAACCTGAAATGTACCTACAACAGAGCTGTACCTCCTCGCGTCATCACTACCAGTGTGTGCACATAGAAATAAGGATGGAATGATAAAACGCTTTTGTGCATAACACCCTATGCTGACTGTCAAATGAGTGTATGAGCTGTACTACATATTACTCAACTAAATTCTATCCTTGGTATTCTATAAGTGGTAAACATACAGAAAACAAAATCATTTGCTAGCTCATCTCCAGCTACAAAGCTCTATTTTAAAAATATGACTGTTTTCAGCCACCTCTAAACCGATCAAGTAGATCTTCCATAAGTCTAAACATCAGAATGCAAATTTTGTTTTGTACTTCCCGATATTGTGAATGGGAGCAGAATGAGCAGCAATGAAACACTGCAAAGAAAGCTGCTCCTGAGACATTTCTGACACTGCCAGAATAGAAACCTCCAGCTGGGATTTCCAGTTCACTTTTGCCAAAAGAAGAGACTGAGATAAGCATCTGATTTAAAGGCTCATCCAAAAAAATGGCATATGGAGAAAGAATTATTTTCTGCTGAGCTAAAGCACAGGATGAAAAGTCTGGAAATCTGAATTTTAATCTCAGTGACAGTAATTTTGTAACAAAAGTAAATCTACTGACATTAACAACTATAGAAGATTTAAGATTAGCTTAAGCAAGGTCAGAATCAGCATGTAGGTTCTGGGCCCAGCACTATTACAGACTCCCACTGTGATCTTGGGCAAAATCCATGTAGTGATGGAGTGATTCCATGGAGTGATTTTAGGAGCCTTGAATTTTAGATGACTACATTAAGCAACTCAAAGCAAGCAACCACAAAAATGATGTACTTAAAGTGCTCTGAAAATCCTGAGCTTAGCTTTTCTATGATTTAGATGTCTCGCCTTTTAAAAAATTATCGTTGTTACAATGATGGCCAGTTTTATAACAGAGACATCCTTCTTAAATTCTTTACTAAAAGCAAATTACATTAAGATTCTCAGAAGGCAATGAAGAAGCTTAAAATTATATTTAATTTATCACTACTTCTTCAGATGTATCAATTATCATTAATGTAGATGAGAAAGACAGACAGGGAATGTATCATTTCTCTCAAAGAAAAAGAAAGCACACCATAAGAAAAGTCTTATTCCTTTCCTGTTCATGTCCCCAGTTATTACAATTGTCCCTCAGTTCATCTACGACTACTCAGAGTGTGTTTTTACCCACTTGTAAAGAATATATATCAATATACGTATTTTCTATTTGTGTATTTATCTTGTTATTAAGTGCTGGTATGCAGTTGGAGATTTTGTGATTACATCTGCACAAAACTTAGAAATCTACATTTTAGAGTGACTGGTTCCTTCTTATAACTTATATCCAAAATGGTTTTGTTTGGTTCTTGGGGTTTCTTTTTCTAAGGGAAAAACAAGGTCTCAGCCTCTGTTCACCACTAAAAACTTGCTGGAACTCACATTCCACCAAGCTAAATAGTCAGCCTCAGCAAATTATGCCCTTGCAGTTCAGACACCACAGTTTCCACCAAAAAAAAGTTCTAAGAAGTCTGCAGGTAAACTGGAATCCAAAATCCAGCTTGAGAAGAGCAGTTATGAGCCAGTGGAGTGAGCTCCCAGTTGTGAAAACAAGCACACTGCAGGTGAAATACATCCTGCTTCCAAAATCCAGGCTTAGTGGGAGACACAGTGATGAAGAGAGGTAATAAATGCAGTTTTTTTCAGGTAAAGTTCAACTCCAAAGGTTTGGGAGCCAGTGGAATGGAATATGCTTTTCTCTTTGTGCAAAACTTCAACAACCCATTCGAGCTTAATAAAAACACATTTCAAATGCCTTCAGCCATTATCACTCCTGCATTTACCCCGGCACACATGAGGATGGACAACGCCCTTCACTAGGAGTGGTACTTATGCCCATTCTGTCACATTTCCATAATGCCTCTTGCAACACGTATTTCACCCAGCTCTCAAAATTTGTATCTTAAGGGCATTTTCAAATCTGAAATAAAATGAAACCTTCTAAAAACTACAAGCAAAGGTACATCAGCAATGCCCATGGCATGGGATGCAGAGAAAGAAGGAGCAAATGATTGTTGCCACAGTGGGATTTTTACTCCTCCAGAGGTAGTCAAAGATCTTCAAAGCAGCACCCACCATGTTAATAACACACTACAGTGTCTGGCCCAGTTTAAAATCTCAAATGCATTTACATGTAACTTACCCCAAAAGACTTTGAAAAGTATTGGAGGCATGAGGAAGATTTTCCATATACAGAAAAGTATAATTAAAACCTGCTAAATGCTATGAAAACATACATATGATGGACCCTGAGGACAATATTCCACCATCCCAACAGTGTAAAGGGGTTTTTGCTTGGTTTGGGGATTTTTTTTTCTAAACAACTTCATCTTGCCAAGATTTTATACCATAAATTGAATTACATCTCACAGGAGTATCAAGCATAATACAAACAAAGTAACTGTGCTTTTGATGAGCAAACAACTTCAAAGAGCACTTGCATGTTTATCTTGAACACAGGGATCCCACCAGAGCCCAGATGAACGAAGTTCAGTTTCCAACAGGACATCTCTCTGCCAGAGCTCAGCCACAGGCATTTATGAGGGGTGGGGGGAAGCTTTATCATCAATTCAATTTTAGAGTCATCATTTTTTCTGTGTTGCAAGTATGTTTCAGGATGCCACTGGGAGCACAGTGGATATGGCTTTCTCTTAACCAAACAATAGCTGCCTTCAGGAGGAAATCCCTCAGGAAACAGCCCTTAAATCTTGCAATGTATTGTGCCTTAACACCTGCCAAGCTTCATGGACCCCCACTTTGCCTAGAGCTACGTGAAGTGATTCAAACACAGGGCTGCAGTCACAATGTGAGGGGTGAGCTTTGAAAATAAATGACATTTTGTATTTCCATCAAACTAAAATCTACTTATTACAACACCAATAAATGAAATATCAATAAAGCACAGAAAAATATCATTTACATGTGTCCAGAAAAAGGAAATGAGAATTTTGAAATAAGAAAATTCTGGTTTGGTAGGGGCTTGAAGCAACCTGGCCTGGTGGAAGGTGCCCCTGCCCATGGCAGGAGGTTGGAATGAGATGATCTTTAAGGCCCCTTCCAACCCAAACCAGTCTATGATTTTATGAAGAAAATGCTGCTCATCTAAGCAAAGTACCCTCTTAGCTCTGCCCTATGTCACATCCTTTCTGGGGTAACAACAGGTTTCAGCAAGTCAATACAGAAGAAGCCATTCAAAGAATTATCTCAAACTGTAGACTCTCAGACACAAGCTTTCCTACTGGTATTATCAACTATTTCATAGCATGAAGGAGGGACAGAAGAGTCTAAACTGTTCTTATCCTGATTCTGGAACAAAGACTGCAGATGGGCAAAGTTATTCTGTTAGCACAATGCTGAGAAAGGTAGTGGTGTGTTAGTCTGGGACATCAAGGACAAATACGTACCATGTTCAAACGGATCTTCTCACAGAGTTTGCTGTGCTCTGTCCCAAAACAACTATCTCTGAAGAGGCAGACACAATCACCTTATGAATTCACATGGGAGCTGAAATTTTGTAAGAATCTGATGGCAAGGAGCTGTTTTAATTATTCTCCAACTTGCTGACTCCACCTTAATCAGAATATATTAAATAAAATGTATGGATGCTGGAGACTAGAATGCTGCAGTTCATAACTACAATTAACCACTATTAATTAATAGCTGAAAGATAAATGAGCCATGGGATCCATTTATTCCTAGGTTGGGAGTATTTAAATTCACAGTAGGACGCCAGCCCATTTTTCACAGCAGTGAATTAAAGGAAGTGTGAATCAAAGCTCACTACTGTAAGATGCAGGAGACATTTTCAGATCTGTTTGGTTCCTACCCTTTAAATGGTGAAAGAAGAGACACAAACGCACTGAAATTTCATCAGGAGAACAAAAAGAGAAAATTATAGTATTTCCCAGCCAGAGATGGAGTCTGGGTCTCAGAACTTTCTTTCCTGTCACCCAGTTCCAGCTTTTCAGGATGGACCAGGAAGATGGATTTCCCTGAGGCTGCACAGCACAGACATTGCTCTGCTCTCCCCTCACCTGGAGCCAAAGCACTCCAGGCCAATAACAGTGTTAGCTCAGCGTGGGAGCAACACATTCAAGCAAACATTCATGATCTTACTTCTCCTTTGTATCAAGGACACTTCCTGCCTCACATGGATTCTTAAAATTCAGTCAGGACTCGCTTTGCCCTCTATTGTCTACTTATACTTGGAAAATCCCATCAAGGCCTGCCATAAAACACATGGGTACTTTCCACGTCTTCTCCGGGAGAGTTAAAACGTGAAGTTGCTCAGAATATCTTGCAAGATAAAGATGTTCTTTCCAGAACTATAAGAAAAGTTGTCATTCAAGCCTCAGTAGAGCAATGGTTACCATCATTACCAGCAATTGATTTGACAGCAGCCTGAGGCTTGCACAGGTTAGGAATGCAGAGCCCAAATCCCCATGTTGGACATGCTGAGTGAGGTTGTCACATTCCCCAGCTGCTTATGACAGAAAGGGAAGACTGCCCAGAGAATTCTCCTGTAATGATCTAACGATTTGGTTTCTATTCTACTACTCAAAAAACTGTAAAAGGAATAAATGACACCCTATATTCATGTGATAATCTAAGTACTAAAGTAGAGAAATGACTGATCCTTGGAAGGTTTGAGATACAGATCCTTTATGTTTTCTGCCTTTCCTAACTGGAGTTCTTTAAACATAAAGCCATGTGCTATGGAAACTCCAGTATTTCTTCATTTGATTTGGTTTCCCAAATAAAAATATTTGTCAAAGGGAAAGGGTAGAGCAGAAAGTTCCAATATAATTTTTACTGGAGAAAATAAAAATACTTATAGTGGCTCTTAATAGAAAACATTTTAATATTTCCTGTTAGAACCAAATTAGATTCCATTCAACACTGAAATGCATCTTCTTCAAACACTGTGATGTCTCACAAGAGTTGGAGTTTAATGTCACATGGCCCCCAATATCTTGTAAGGACCTTGTTATACCTCCCTTGGGAAAAAAAATCCTTGAGTCATAATTACTTTATTTTCTACCAAAACGCCTTCCACCAAAATCTCCTGAAGAGCTGTCTTTCTAAGGCTTCATTCTGGACAGTGATCTCCATATTCTCTGAAAAGCAGATTCTCCTGAAAGGTTTATAAAAACTCCAGCTTCTCTTTGAGAGCAGTAACAACAGATTGTCATGAAGCATTTTGACACTTCAAATTCTCCAGTAATAACCATTTGGAAATCCAGAAGTATTTATGGATAAATACTTTCCACCACAAGATTTAAATGAAAATTTGAGATGGCTCCTCTTGCAAGAAAGCCATTGTTTTGTTCAGAGTCCTTGACATTGTAAGATCTTCTCAGCGTCTAAAAATTCTGTGGTAGAGAAACACGTCAATGATAAAGCCTTTAGGAAGCCAGGACATTGTCTTTTCTCACACAAAACTGTCATTGATTCTAAATAATCTTAAAGTGAGTTACTACACTGTGATAAAGGACTAAAGTATTCCCCAATAATACACAGATGTTATCACTTCATGCAGGAAATACCCAGTCTGCCCACTTGTTATTTGTATGCAATGAAAAGTGAGGAATATTCATTTAATTACTGGTGAGAACCCTCAATAGAGTCTGGTTTCATTAATGCTGGACCCAGAGTATGGTACATTCTTTCCCACAGGAAAAAAATAACCAAAACCAATACTCCCCCTGCCCCAATATCTAAGAGGAATTATTTTGTCAGGAGTTATTTTTCTATAAAAATGTGGAAATGAAAAAGAAATCAGATTTCACTATTAATTCTTTAAGCAGGTTCAAGGGAAAACAAAAAACACATGGATGGTTAAAATAATTGGGCCATAAAGCCTTTTGCCTCTGCAAAATAACTTTGCATTTTCAGCCCTGGTCTTCCAGCAGCAGTGTGAAAACAAGACTTTTTGAAGGCTAAAGAACTAAATACTTGAAAATGTAGCTCCTCTTTTTGGAACACTTATTTTGTTCTGCACACTTGCTGCACTTACAAATACTTTGTGTTACCACATGGTGGAATTTTCTGCAGATGGGTACGGGCTGGACAGGCCCGAGAGGGGTCTTGCCACTCCAGCTACTGCTCCCTGCTGTTGGGCTCCTTGAGGAATGGAAAGGGCATCCTTGCTGAAGTGTGGAAGGAGCAACAGGCACTAATGGTGAGGCTGGACCCTAGGCACAGCCAGGACAACCCCAGTGCTATGCTTAGGAGGCGTTGCTTCTCTTGGTTTGGGGCAGGCTGGGATCACACAGGTCTGCAGGGCAGAGGTGGGATCTCACCAGTACCATTCTTGCTCGGTTTGGGACCTAAGGAGCCGTGTCTGTCAGCACCACACAGCCCATGAGACAGGAAGGGTTTGGATAAAGACATCAGGAAATACTGCCCTTGTGGAGCCAAAATATCCCTGTATTAGTGAGGAAGATACAAGTGCTTCCTTGTCCCTGTAAACTGTAACTACCTCAGGCTGAATTCTGCCATGTTGTTTGGAGACAGAGACGGGACATGCTTTCTCAACTCCACTGCTTTTTCCAGTGAAATAAGAATATACTGATTTATAGCCTCTAACCCCACAAGAAACAGTGAACATCAGTTAATGTTTGTACAACTCTGTTGTTGGAGCTTGTCTCTTCTCTGTCCCTGAGTCAATGAAACTCCACTTCTGAGTTGCAACAAGAATTGTAAACTATTAGTATTACAGATCATTAACCTGGAATACAACTCTCTCCACAAGACACACAGAACAAGATGATGCTCAAAAGACACAACTGAACACACTGGTGTTCATTTTTAACCTGGTTGCCTTACCTCCAGTAGCACAACCAAATGTAATTACAGCCAGCAGCAAAAGGAAAATCAAGATCACAGACTCAATCCTGATTAAAATAAATAAATACAGAAAATATAGAAAGCATATGGGCACTGAGGAGCAGCATATGGATCACGTCCTGAAGTACAAGGCCTACCATATGCTTGCAGAGCCTGGTTCAAAGGAAAACCTCGCTCCCTCCTCCCAATGTCTTTGGCTAGGTCATGAATCAGCTGCCTCCCAACATCTTGTGCCATTGGGCAAGTTTGCTTTTGAATAATGAAGCAAGTTTCAGCTCAGCATGGGGAGAATCCCAGGTAGAAAATGGACAGATGGCTGGTCCTAGTTAAGCAGGCAGAGACCGAGATGAAGCATTCCCCTTTGCCTTCTTTCAGGCCAATCCTTACATTGTGCCCTACACCAGATGTATGTATCTAAACCTCTTTACCTCCCGTTTCCTTAAGAAAATAGTTCTTAATTTTTTTGACCTCCTGTGCTGACCTGCCAGCCCTGTAGGGAACGTTAATGAGCTGTTAACATTGCTTGGGATATGGCACTCAACCAGTTTGTGAGTTCTTTGGCCTCTTCCTACCCAAGCCTCCGTTTTTTCATGCTTCGCTGGCCCCAACCAACCCCATCTGCCTGTGGATGTCTAGCATATGTTCTGTGCCTGGCAGTGCCCGACAGGAAATGATGCCTTGCAGCTCTCTGTGTCTGGCATATGATAAGGACAATTTAGATTGCAATCAAGGAACAGCACTGCCCAAGTGTGGGGCTGGGAGAGGAAGAAGGAGGCAGCAATGACTGGTCCCGAAAGAGAGGATTTCCTGCCGTACCGCAACTGCAGTGATGAAGGAGAGAGAGATAGACTGTCCTCGATGGATGCCAAAGCCAATGCTGAGAACTTAAAAGTACCAGGAAGCAAAAGGTCTGCACTGCTGTTTGAATTCCACGGATGTCATACATGAAATGTATTTGCAATTATCGGGGGTGTCACTATGATCAAGGGGAGCAAAGACAAAAGCTCCTGCTCAGGGAGACTCACAGCCTTCAACAGATTGGGCCAGGGAACCCTGTTGGGACTTGGCTTTTCCAGCACACAGGAGCGGAGTGTGCTCCAGGCTGGTGGTTCCTGCTGACAGCAGCACTGATGGGAGCCAGCTGTGGGGCCATCGTGCTCCTCACCCCCAGCCAGCAGCCACGGGGCCAGGGCTGACACATAAGCTGACCATATGTCCAAGGAGTGCAGGAGAAGGAAGGACTCCTGTCCTGGTGGCTGCACTGCAGGCCCAGTCTTTCCAGGGAATTGCTTTCTTCTCCGGCCTATTGAGGTTCATTTTTACACTGGACCCATTTACAGAGCACACAGCATGGCAGAACTGGGGTGTTTGGGTCAGCCTTCCCTACCAGAATTTCCACTTCAGACTACTCTACTGCTGTCAAATGTGGGCACTCAAAAGGCAGGAGTCAGGACTTAAGGTCACAAAGCTATACCAAAAAAAAAAAAAAAAATATATGTATATATATATATATATATATATACCCAAGACCAAACCCCCCACCCTGTTTAACCAATAGTCATGTTACTTTTCAAGTTTTAAATCACTAGTTTGGCTCTAGATCCCAGATTTTCTCTTCCATCTGGGAGGACTTGATATTCACCTAGTTCTAGAATGCCAAGAACTGTGGCTTTAGGAAAAATACTGAGAAAATCCAGATGAGACTGACATTTAGCTACACCATCATCTGGAGGTTTTTTTGGCAATATTAATGTCAATGTGAGAAAAGTTGTAATTGCTGTCTTATACTCTGTATTCAAATGATTTTAAATTTGCACTAACATGGGAAGGGTTGGTCTTATTTCATTGTCTTGCTTATATTAGAAGTTTCTTCTAAAAAGAAAGAAAGAGATGGAAAAATAAGGATAGAAATGGAAAAACTGAAAGCCTCAAAATGAATCATCCTTGTGCTACAACAGAAAAAATAAACTCTACAAACAAACCAAAACCACCCCTCAAAACCCCCAGCAAAACAAATAAACAAAACAAAAAACAACACAACAACAAAACAAAAAAAAAAATCCACAAATGCTCAAAGTTTGAAGTAGCAATAGCTAGAACCAGAAAGAAAATTCATATTGTAGACTTTTGGACCTTGAAGACACATTCAGGACATAGTGGTAGGACAAGGGAGAATGCTTTTAAACAAAAAGAAGGGAGGTTTAGATTAGGTGTTAGGAGGAAATACTTTATTCAGAGAGTGGTAAGGCTGTCAAGAGAAGCTGTGGCTGCCCCATCCCTCGAACTGTCCAAGGCCAGGTTGGACCGGGCTTGGAGCAACCTGGGATAGTGGAAGTTGTCCCTGCCCACGGCAGGGGGTTGGAATTAGATGGTCTTTAAGGTCCCTTCCAACCCAAACCATCCAATGATGCCATGATTCAGTGAGAACTAGACTCAAAATTACAGCTCTTTATGCTCAATAGCTCTGTGTTTAAGCTGCTTTCTGGTTCTGTGCTCAGCACTTAATTTTTTCTGAAGCAGAGCCTGTTTCTTTACTCATGACAAATATTTCACCATGCAGAGTACTCCTGAAGGTTGCAGAACAACAAGCATTGCTCTTTACAGACAGATTCACCTTCCTCACATTCTCATGCACAGCTCACCAGAATGTCTTCACACACCAAAGTTTTGCAAAGAAAAAAAAGGAAAACCTCCGAGAGAGCCAACAAAAACAAAGCCCGGTAATGGAAGGTGGCTCACAGCTTCAGTGCTACAGAAATTAATCCCCTAGGAAAGGTAGTGCTACAGCAGAGTTTAAAATATTGACATAAAAAGTTCACTGCTTTATCACATTCCCCCTCGGGATCAGGTTTCTCCACGTTCTTTGGATTGTTTCACAAAACATATTGTTCCCCTATTTATGAAACAGGTACAAAACTGAGAAATTTCTGTTTAACAGAAATAGCTCTTAGGAGAATATGTTTTAATATACTGGTATATGAAATATAACAACCTGATCTCCGTTTCTTGTGGAGATCAAGACTTTTGACAAATCCTGGTTTCCAATAACCATTAACTGAAAAAGGGTCTATCGTAATTGTATCCTTAACATCTAACTAAAATACACTAAAAGCATCATAAATGTTGCTAGGTCTAACCACTGCTATCTGTAAAAAACTTATACAGACTTTTTAGAAAAACATTTCAGAATAATTTTCCACCGAAAGCTAAGACGAATATGGAAAAATAAAGGCATTATTATGAACAATTAAGTTGGATGCATATAATCCTAACTGTGACTGATGAGCACATGTTTTCTTGGGATTTTTTTATTAATTTTTTTTTAACAGAGAGAATTAGATAAATTTTGACATATTAACTTACCTAAACAAATGGGTCATTTAATTAAAGTTATTGAGTAACCTAGTTTGAAACTCATATAAGTGATTGGATAAAGTTTGCTACTCTCTCCCAGTGAAGGCTTTGTGACATTTACAGGGAGCAGAACTGAAGCAATAGTGGCTGCACTGAACTATGGATTGGGAGGTCTGGTCGTTATTTTCAGTTCTCTCATAGACTTGCCATATAACCTTGCAGGAACAAAACATTAATCCTGTCTTAAAATCCAAATCCTAACTAATCTACCAAGTAGAACACTTCGATAGTTAATTGAATTGACTTTCAGGCCCTCAGAAAGAGGGTGCAAAAGTGCATTAATATTTGCAAATTCTAGAATATGTTCTCATAGCCTGACTCCCTGTGTTTAGATCCCCCAGCACTCCAGAGGTGTGAACGCCTGCACACATCTAATGCAGCAAAGAACAGAGGTTCTCATTTCATCTTGAATGCAAAAATGTACAAATCTGTGCCTGTCAAATAGAGGATTAGGAAAATAAGCATGTAATTGCCTGGAAGGCAACAGAAGTTGGAAGGTGTCCACAGGAAACCTTGGTTCAACTTGAGGATCAGTTCATGACCCTACCTATAAAACAGAGTGGCTTTGTCAGTGAAACTACATTTTCTGGCTGTTTAAGGAAATGGATCAAACAACAGCAGTCCTAGAGATAGTGGTCTGATGTGAACTTCAGGAGTTTGAAGTTTGCATCAAGAAACCACTAAGTATCACAAAAGAAAAAAAAAGGGGAGGTGGGAAGATGGGGGACTTCCAAGCTCTTCCCAAACAAAAAAAAATAACTCATTGATGGAATAAAAAAAAATATCCATTGATAACAATGTTCTCTCAGGATATGAAAGAGAGATGGAAGATTTGTAGAAGGTGACAACTAACTCTGAGTCAAGGTAATAAGAGGTACAAGAGGGGGTGTGTGTGTGTGTGTGTGTGTGTGTGTGTGCAGGGAGCTCAACGTGTCTCGCGTAATTCTGGTTAGGAGGAGTGGCTGGGCAGGAGCCAGACCTGGATTATCTCAAACTGATAGAGAGAGCACACGTGTTTAGAAAGAAGAACGGGTGCCAAATATGCAGCTCCTCGCTCCCATAAAACATAAGGTGTTTTATTTCTGCCTCAGATGTTTCAAACACAATTGACTTCTATTAAGTTTCAATGTAAACCACTTTGCTTTCCTAATGTAGCATGAACTTTAACTGTGGCCATTTCAGAGTCATTACATGGATACCATATTACCAAACAAAAGATACACATTTGCTGTCTCTCAGAAAAATCTCCTTCCA
>JAWWEU010000053.1:4168055-4238240 GCA_035583155.1 Acropternis orthonyx | reverse complement strand
CCCCCCCCCCCCCCCCCCCCCCCCCCCCCCCCCCCCCCCCCCCCCCCCCCCCCCCCCAAAAGCCAAAGGAATGTTTGCAGGCAGAGCTGTCTAGAGGTGACAGCAGGGAACCTGGGAGACTCGTGGTATATTCCTGGTATTGCCACCAGTTCGTGGCAGCACATCGGGCCTGAGCAACTCTACAGCCCACGTTCTCTCCTGTCACACAGGTAGCACCAGCACAGCTCCATCACTAGGGCACTGTGTCACTCGTGGGAGGAATGGCTGCAGGGAGGGGTTGGGACCTTTACAGAAGTTCTAATGATTTATCATCATTCAAGCACAGACTCTGAATAGGCAGGCAGTTTAAATACCTTCTCATGGATTCTGTTGTTGCTGTTTGAGATGTGTAATCCTACAGGGTTTAAAATTTTTTTAAGAAAATTAATACTTCTCCTATTAACATGAAGGTGTCTAAGTTTTCTTTTAAATGGTAATGGAAGTCAAACTATCACGATGTTTACTAATTTTATAGGATTAATTTAAACTGAGTGATCCTTGCACTGTATCCCCTTTGTCACATGCTAGGATATGCTTTGGGGGTGCCTGTTTCTCTGCTTCCAAAAACATTTTCTCATCAGAGAATCTTTTGAATTTCTATACTTCTATAACAGACAGCATTCAACAGCAAATCAGTTCACAGTATTTTCAACACAATATGTAAATTAGCAACTCCATAAACCAGTTTCCCCCAACCAGGGAATACATGCCCATTGGATCCAAGATCATGCCAGACCTTTCTATTACAGCTGACATTTCTTTTCCTTGCTGTTTGACACTGGACTGATCTGCCTGGACCAGTTTTCTGCAATTCCTGTTGAAAGAACTCTTTGCAGCTCTCTGGATTTGCTCTCTACTAAACTGTGTAAACTGGTGTTATTTACACATTAGTTACACAGACCTAAACCATTAACTTTAGTCCAGGGTTAACAAAAGCCTCAATCCTACTATCAGATCCTCTGTGTTAATTCATTCAGGTCAACGTGGCTTCCAAGGAAGTCAAGCAGGGTGACCCCAGTTGCCTGATCAGGAATGAAGTTCTCATCACTGAGATGGGAATGCTGATATGGGACCAAATGAGTAACTCTCAGGAGAGCAGCAGCACTGAGTGAGTACTCCAGCCTCTTAATTTTCCTTGATCACAGCACTTTTGGTAAAGTATCTCTCAGTGAAGGTTTGAGACAATTAATTAGGAAGCACCCTGGAGTGTGAACAACAGCGTTGCTGTCATTTGAAGCTGGTATTTATTAATCTCTCCAATTTCTGTTTGGCAAGGTTACATAAACGATGTTCTTTTAGATTATACATATTTGCTTTGGGTCTTTATTCTGCAGGGGTAAAACTTACATGTGAAGGGACCCTTTTGCAATCTTTAAAACGCAGCAGTTAAATATAATTTTACTAATAATTTACCCTATTTTGCCATCTGAGCAAGCACTTCAAAAGGTTTAAGATAGGCTGCAGTGTAGGAATCAAAGATGAAATATTGGGTCATTTTCCACGGAATTCTAATTTCATTTTGAAGCCCAGTAGGCATTACCAAACTGATGACAATAGATGCTATAAAGAGTTGGATGTTTAAAGCATCTACACTGACATAGGCAGAAAAAGAAAGAGACCTTTAGTCTGGATGTCTCAGCTTTTCATATGAGTGGTTGACAAGATGGGCTATAGGGGAAACCATAATGTGCCAAGCACCACGGAGCCTGGAGCCAAGAAAGGGATAATTTCAGGCAAGACCCAGTCTCTAAAGCCAAAACCACTGGCCTGAAAGCTTTTCTCAGAAGGTTTGCTGTTCCCATCACTGCTGGGATGAATTTTAACTCGTTATTGATCAAGGGAATTTTAAAATCAATTTTAATTAAATGAAAGATTTCTATCATGCCTTGTTCTGTGTGGAAGTCACACAGACGACATATAAATATATGGAGGCAGATCATGCAGAGTAGATTTGTAGCAGTTAGGTCCTAACCAGGTGAGAAGGAAGCCAAAGTTACATCTGAAAGCAAATTTGTTGTAGTGAATTATCTATAATACCTCTCTATTCCCTCCCTATTTTTCCTTTTGCTATTGGAATTTAGTCAAGATTTGCACTTTTTTCTTACATACCAAGGCAATTATTTTCATTAAGTTCTCTCTGAGATCCCAAAATGACTGGAAAGGGGATCAGGGTGCCTATTACATGTTAACTGCTGAAAGCCACAGTTTGCTCAGCTTGCCACAAACAGCCAAGTTTCAGCAGGGTGATGAGAAGAGCCAGTCCCTCAGCTGAGGTTCAGTCTCTACAGACAACACTTTTTCAGATCTCAAATCACTCATATTTCCAGGGCAGGCAGTTGATTAGATCTGCTGTGCAAGACAAAAAGCATGGAAGCAACAAAATCAACTGTCTAATGAAAAGACTGAACAGCTTCAGATGAACAACAGTTCCAAGCAAACCCACTTAGTCCCTGTTGCACTGGAGGGAGCCTGGGCAGGCAAGTTACACCTCCCCCTTGTGAGGAGTCCCTGCTGCCCTACTCCCTAAGCCTGGAGACTATCCTTGGAATGCCTGAGTTTCCTCAGATTGCCCCACAGAGGAGAACAACGTTTCTGTCTTGTTCCAGATGCCATTGACTCTCTGCCAAGCTCTGCAGGAGCTCAACAAAACAAGTCGATGGACTTCAGGCTCTCACACCTCAGAGGGAGCAGACCTGCATCTTTCAACACCTGCTTACTTTAAAGAGTCCAGTTGCTCATACTCTGCCTCAGGCAGAAGGACATCACACTGCTGGTGCCAGGTCACGAGTTCAACCCTCAAGCTCAAGCCTGGGTTTAACTGAGGCCACAGACTAAGTCAATGGGAGGTGACTTCATCATACACAGACAATGCTGTACAGACTCATGAGACTCCTGCAACATTTACCACTAACATAAGGCTTTGTATGTACTGCAGGCTTTACAATTATTAATTCATTAACATTAATTCATTAGTCATCCCACTGAGCTGCCTGAGTAGCACAGCCTTATTCCATTTCTTTGTGTGAGAAATCAAAGAGCCAAAGGGTTAAGTGACTTGCCAAAGGTCAAAGAGAAAAATCAATGGAAATATTGGAATTAGAACTTAAATATACCCAATTCCTTGCTTTGTGTTTAATGTACTTTACCTCACCTAATCAAAAGCAACAAATAAAATAAGCAAGGTCCCACAAGACTCCTCATACCCAGAAGCGCCTTTTTCAGCTGCAAGGTCCCGACCAAGCCCGGTTAGAATCTACAAGGCTCCATTGTGTTTTCAAACACAATGCACACTGCAGTAAATAGGTTATTTTACAGCCCTGGCCCAGTTTTCAAAGTGGCCTCAATCAGTGTTGTGCAAAACATTCATGTCCAACCACAAAATTACAATCAGTCTTTGTTTGAATGCAGCCCGTGTCCCTGGCCAGCACTGGTTAGTCCCAGCTCGCAGGGTCTGTGAACCGTTAGTCAAGGGTTTTTGCAACATTTTTGCCCTGCCTGGATTTCTCTGAATATTTATAGGCTGCTGTTCTCCAGTGACTTTCATGTTCAAACTGTGTTGGCTGGTGGGGGTGGAAAGGGGATGTAAATAATGGGTAGAGTCACATGTTTTCCACTCGCCCCACTTGTTTTGCTTCCAGTAAGAGACACGTGTTGCAAGAAAACAACTGCAAGGCTTGACTGTGGGACATTTCAATTAGTCTAACAGTATTTCTACACACTTGAATGTTTTCAAACATCCAGCTGTTGTGAAATAAGAGTCTAATGTTTGGATATTCAAGCAGACCCATGGAACTAAAATTTGTAGTTGCTCATTCTTTTAGAAGGGGGAATGAAAAATATCCCTTCAAAAACTATTGATGAAGACTGTGAAGTAACAGCAGAAGCAGGAAGTAGCCTGAAAAATCCGTACCATGATTTGTCCTGCAATCAAAGCATGATCCACAAAGTTTAGTCACCACTGTGTGGAAACTCAGACAGTGTGGATGAGATCAATGGAGAATGTTGAGCACATGGTGGTCACTGTCACTGGTACTTACGTAATACCAAACACTATGAAGAAATCAGGAAAGCATGTGGATGTCCAAATAATTTTGTCTGCTGTGCATAAGGCATAAACAAGCCCTTACATCACACACATCTCCTGCTCACTGGTCTCTTAAACTTGGCCTGCTTTGTGTATAATGGGAGGGTTTACATATTTCTTGCAGGGTTACACAATGGGGAGATAGCTCAATTCTGAGGAGCCCCAGCTCCCCAGAGATGCAGGTCTGACATCCTCTATATGTGGGTCCTGACCTAAATTTCTGTACGTGCAACCTTGGCTATCAGACTTAAACCTGCTTAAAACACACAGTTTTGTGCAGGAGGGGAATAAGCTGATGGTACGATCTAGAGCTGCTTTTGGATATCAGGCCCTTGTGGGCTGCATCTGTTCAAAACATTCCCAACAAGGTCTAAATAAAGGAAATATCATCCTTTCCTGTGCTGATGGCAAAATATTCTTTATTCCAAAAATCTGATGAAACAGAAGTCTGTCCATATGGATGACAATTCATCCTAACTGGAGATGTCTGCACACCTCAAGGGGAAACTGCTGAAACTGTCAAAGTTAACTGCTAAAAAGGCACAGCTATGAAGTAAAACAAAAGAATCACAGCCTATGGACATCTCATGGAAAGTACCTACAGCATCAATATACAAAAGTTGAACCACAGGAGTGACACAGAAGTTGGACGTTTACCCTTTTTAAAATCCCCAAATCTCAGAGGACTGCATGGAGAGATGCCTCCTCTGAGTGCAGCTTTATTCCGAGATATTTCCAGTAATTCTTGTCTCCCACAGGAGCAAAAATACTAGAATTGCCTGGTTTATGGTATTTTTGTACTTTTATGTAAATCTGTTCCAAAAATCTAAAGTGTACAGGGTCATAAGAGGACAAAATATACAGAAAGAGTATGAAACAGACAACAGAGCTGGTTTTGCTTTGCTTATTTATTTTTCTTTCCCCAAGTTCTATTACTTTAGGTCTAAATGTTGTGCAGAAGGGAGGTGGATTTCCAAAGTTTATTCTTTGCCTGCTACTCCTAAAGTGAGCTGGATAATTGCATTAGAAGTTCACAGAAATGTTCTATTAATGCAGGCTATATTTTGTTTTCCCCTGGCAATTTTGAACAGAGTGTTTGTCCCTACAGCTTTTCAGTTTTGACTGAAAAAGAGAAATCTTTGTGTTTTGTAGCTATGATGAAAAGACATTTTTCTATGGAAACTACATTTTTTTCCCTCCTTTTGACAAGATCACTCCTTTAGTAAAAAATTAAATTTTCCATAAAAAACTCACAGTAGATCAAAAGTCCTTCATTGTTTCTGGCTCTTTGCTAATTCACTTTTAAGTGAGAGAGGGAAGGATCTTTCCAGTTGTTGTCTTGTTCTGTCCATCCTTCCTGCACATGAACATAAGAGGATTTCACATTCATTAAAACTGCAACACAGCCTGGCTGAAACATGAGTAGTGTTGCATATAGAATAAAATGCAGTTATATTACAATGACCTTTCATGATTATCTTGTACTCTGTCACAAGTTAAATGAGGTCATTACTGATGTTACTGGCACTCCTCTTCCTTGGCCCATGACTTCAAAGACTAATGGGCCCCTTTTGTCACTGAGTTCTTGTCAAAATGTTCAGTCCAATCAGACCCCTAATAACTGTGTGCAGGAGAACATTCGCAGATGAAAAGAACATGCAGACACATGCCTTATACATAATTAATCCTTCCAATGAACTTCATGAATTTCAAAATTACACAAAATGGAACAAATCCAACATACAGGCTCCTGTGGGCTCATGAGGTCATGCATCCTGCCAGGAGGGTGAAAAAGCCTCATTCTAACATGGATACCCAGCAGTGACTCACACAACTTCATTAACTGATTTATTTTCTCTTCCTGCTGTCATCTTTATAACTCACCTGAGGGCTGACAGTGTTAATCAAGACACCTGTCTATCATAGCAGAAAATGAGCACCCAAAACTATCACTGGAGTCAAAAGAGGTCCTGGCCTTGCTATCAGCACTTCTACCATCGAGGTAGCAAATTCTGCTTCTGTCCAGTTCTAGTTACTCACACAACCAAGAAATCAGATTTCTACCCAGAAAGTTTTCCTCCCTGCAAATATCAGCACTGGGGGTGGGGTGGAGGCAAGGATTCGTTCTTGGAAGCATGTAAAAGTAGTGGTTGACAATTTTCTTTCTAATGAAAAGTTTGCCTAATTCAGAGCTGGCACGGCCGTGCACATGTGGCAGCCACATCAAAAGCGTGGGCACTGGCACGGGGAGCAGCACGGCCTGCAGTGGTTTTCTGGGCTGCTCCACGCCAAGTGTGTGCTCAAACCCCACTCTCACACTTGGGTCTGTCATCCAAACACAGGGTAGTGTTGCATTAACAAGCAGTTTCATTGTGTTTGTTCAGAATCAACCACGTGAGCCTCGCCTTCTCATAACAACATCAGTATTTCCCTCCTCCCTCTCAATTCCACATCAGTCCCTCCATCTGTGTTGGGCATCAAAACATACCGAACATATCAGGATAAATATTTTACCTTGACCTTACCCCAATTTTATGGAGTTTGTTTGGAAAAAAAATAATAGTTTTTCTTCTTCATAAGTAGATTTAAATGTTCTAGAAATCTCTGTATTTTCAACATAGGAAACCATTATTCTCCATGCAGCTATGTGTGTGTCTTAAAACCAGCACACCTCCAGAAGTACGAGGTTAAAATCAAACAAATCACAAAAAAGAAGAAAAATAAAGTGGGAAACAGTCACAAAACCAGCTTTACATACATGAGGATTTTAGAAGCTGAATTCTTGTAAGCAAAGTAGCAGGAATTGATTTTTGAGACAGATTATCATAGAAAAGGAAGACTCAAAAGGTCAGCAACTTCTTCCCCTTGCACAACAGTTGGATAAATATTTCAAGACCGTTCCTGATTGATTTCAATCTAATTTGTTGCTAAAAATGTACAGTAAAGGAAATTCGAGGCCTCCTTGGATGCATCTTTCAGTGCTTTGCAACTTCCATCATTTAATTTTCCTTGTGTCTTACACAAATCAACCTGCAACTTTGCAGTAATTGAATCTAATTACTTTTTGACTTATTCCATCTGACACTGAGAAAATTGTCAATGTTCTTTTTATAAGAACTTCTTACCTATATCAAAAGTAACCACCCCCTGAGCTCCATCACAGCTAGACCCGACACAGTGTCTCAGTTTAAAAAATTCCTTCTATTTATCAAAAAGTTTGGAATTCCAGCATCACGCTAAAGGACATCTGCAGTCCTTCCCAGCTCACTCTTCTCTGAAAATATCATACATCTTCTTTTAAATACGATTCCAGATTCTATAACAATGTTGGCCATATGTGAGCCCAGTACAGTCAGTTACAAAGCCTCTCCTTTGATATGCCCTTCAAGTGACGTCACACTTTTTAAGTCATTAATTTAATGTCTGTCCCCATCCCCCTGCCACCAACTCTGTTATAGTGAGATGCTTCTTTGTCCCATTTTAGCATCAGAATGTATAAGAAGCTGCAACAAAATTTAAGGACCATTCTTGAAAGACAGCACAGGAAGAGACTGAGGTAGATGCATTCTGTTGGAAAGCCTATTTTGCAGGGGGAAAGCAATGCCATATAACTTTCTTCAAAACAAAATATAGCTTTCGCTCCTAATAGAAATCATAGGAACTGAGTTTGGTATGCAAAAGCCAGTTAAAACTATATATTTTGCCCTCAACAATTAGAAAAACAGAACTATAATCTGGAGTAACCACACATACATTTGCCCTGCAGCGATGGTATGTCAGTACAAGAGCCTGGAAAACAGTAGTTTATAGTAGTCTGCACTTAAACTTGAGGTTTCAGTTTTTCAGTGGTTAGATCAGATTCAACAAATAAATTCAAAAAACAAACAGCAAAATACATAAAATCTCAGCAGTGGAGAGGTTAATGCACTCCATAGTTACTGGATTTGTCACCATTACAAGTGAAAAACAAAAGTCTGCTGGTACTGCATTTTAGAAGTAAGGTTCATAAAATTGACTCCAACTGGCTATGCCACTTCTGTAGGAAAGGATGTTTTCAAAACAAAATCCACCCTCCATAGAAAGGAGATAGAAGGTCATAATCCTCCCAGAGGAGCCATAAACAACCCGAGATAAGGGCAGGGAATTTGCTGAAAGTGTGCTCTCGTGCTCAGCCCAACAGACTGTTCTGCTTGTTGTCCCCTCCTGCAGATGTAACCTTGAAGGACAGTCATGTGCCGCTGACTCAAGGCAATGGTCATGAAAAATAAGCAGCGGAGTTTTTTCCTCTACATCTTGCACTTCATCAATCACCTGCTTTAATTCACACAGAAACCCCTGATCAGTTCCTGGGAGCACACAAGGCTGAGTTCAGAATCCAGCAAGGCATACAAAGGATGCCTGACCCTCACACCCTGAAGCATTTACCTGAATTTATAGGGATACAGCTGCACGCTTTGGCACAGGATTAGCATTGTCCATGGGTGCCTTCCAAAGTATCTCAACCAAACCCCTCACCTTGCTGGTACACGAACTCCACTCTAGACATGGATCTGATATTCTAAAACGGGCAGCCTCTCATGAGTTTGGGGTAGCAGAAGAGATGAAGAAATCACTACAAATCAAAATTGTGGAGTGAATAAAACCAGACACATGGTAATAATTAGATAATCCAGTTACGCCCAAAATCACTGTCCTCAACTAAAATATCTCCTTGTGTCTTTGATGACTAGGAGTCCTCAACAGCTACTAGCAGGTTTCAAAGGAAATCTGCATTTCACCTCAGTATTTCAAATATGAACAGCCAGGCTCTCCACAGATAAATATTTTCACTGAGGTTCTATCAATAAACTTGAATTTGCCCCTTCTCAGTCTCTTCCATGTAGGCATTTTGGCCTCAGATTTGGAAGGTCAGATCTAGTCATAAGGGGACATTTTGTAGGCATGTGAAAAAGAAACATCTCTTACTGGTTTGAACACAGAAAACTTTAGTTCAGTAGTTGCCATTTTTAAGATAAAAATTATAAACTTCAAAAATGTACATTTCAGAGATTTAAAAAGCTGAAGTCAGTCCAAGACAAATGACTAAATGTTTAGGTTCTATTTTAAACGCAGATTTCTAATACCAAACCCATCACAGCATTTTTCTGAGGAGCCACGTATAGACCTTAGATCATATTATCTCCAGGGACAAATTTTCCCTTCCACTGTCCCTCTTTTGTTAATCTTCGAGGTTAAGCAAAGAAGAGGATTAGCCCCTGAGTTTCCCCAGAGACCCTTATAAAGTGCATAGTGGGGGATCTCAGGAGAGTTGTATATAAAGAGAATGCCAGGATTCAGCTCAGAACTATAATAGTTCCAATAGATTTTTAATGGGGCCATAAACAAAGCGCGTCACTGTACACAGAGATTTACCAGCACCAGTCCCGTGCCTGTTTTCCACCCACAGATTCACATGAAAATCTCCGGAGCCTGCACAGGAGACAGTGGCTATTAGGCAACTATTTAGCTTTGTGTACTCTGTTTATTTTGGGTGGAAAAGGTCATGTCATATAAGCAGTGACAAAATTGCAATCTGGAAGTTTTGTCAGTACAACTACTCTTACACCAGTGACTCCTGCTGGAATAGCTAGATGGGCCAAAAATCACAAACCAGCCCATCTGTGCCCATCATGGCTCTGTTAGCAGATGTCAGGGCTGTAGCACAAGCTCTGTTTGCAGACCTATAACCATAGGGTTTCTGTTACAAAACACAGCCCTGAAACAAACCTGCAATCAACTCAAAAGTCAGAAACTAGAATAAAAAAAGTGAAAACAAACCCCCCAAGTGACTAGCTCTTTGTTTCTTCTAATGTCCCTAATGGTACCAGATTAACTTTGGAAGTAGCCACATGGAAAAAAAGGTAGAGAATGAAAGCCTCCCAGTTTAAATTGTCAACATCATAATACCTCTGGCAGGGATATAACATTTGCAGAGCCCAAAAATTGGAGGCCATTCAGCTGGAAACTTCTACATGTGAGACTAAATTCCTGCCCACTTCTATTAGAGAAAAACCTGTGTGCCTATTTATTTATTTAAGAGATGGGCTTGGTTTTATCTTCCAGGCCAAGTGCCAGTAATCCTCATTAAGTTCTGCCTCTCAAAGTTTCTCCTGCAATTAAAATTAAATCAAACCCTGTTCCCTCCCTGTCCTTAATGCTGAAAGCAAAACTGAGTTCAACTGCTTCAGTGCTGTTCTGTGATGGAGGGAAAGGATGCAATCAATGCATTTCTCCAAAAATGAGACCAGCATACTTAAAACAAAGCAGACACGGTCTGTTTAAGATAATAGTGATGAATATTCATTATGCCAAATACCACCAGAATGAAGGATTGTCAGGAGAGAGCTCAGGGAAATCTAGGACCTGAAAAGTCTTCTGATGGTGCCTTTACTGACTGGGGAAGGAGAAGGACAAGGATAATTAGACTGTTAATTCAGGTGAACTCTTCAGTGCCTAAAGATGTGGTTGTGCAAAAGCCAAAACTCTCCTCCCTCCCGTGATGTGTTTATAACCCTTCCCTTGTGCTTCGCTGAATTTGCAGTGAATCAATTCAGGGAGCAACACCAAAAGAAAATTAATCACACTAAAAAAACCAATAGTTTGCTGCCAGGTTAGCTCCCTGAAGTAACTCACCAAGCTTGACCTGATGCAAGGGAGGAGGGGGCCCAGGGCTGTGTGTGTGTGTGCAAGGATGGGGGAGAGGGACAAGAAGACAGACCAAGGCTGGTTTAAACTGTTGTGGAAGCAGAACTCAAGTCAGATGGGATAAATGTAGGTCATGGGTTTCTTCCAGAGATTATTTCAACATCACACTGACCTTACAAAGTAAACTGGAAGCTCTACAGATACACATGTGCATATAAACTCTCCTGTGATTTTTACTGCATTGGTACCTGGGGTTTTACACATTTGTCTGTGCACCACAACAGGCATGTCCATCACTAGTTTGCACATACAATGTAAACTCTATTTGCCAAAGAGTTCTTGAGTTCCTTAAAGAGTTGAGGTTAAATGCATTCCACACTTCAGGTTTTACTAAAAGCAAAGCAAATTCTTGCTTTCTTAAAAGAAGTTGTCTGTTTTAAAGGCTATCCAAAAGAAATGTGGTCCTGTTTTCTTAATTACAGCACTTCTTTAAAAAAAATTTTTTTTCTAGCATTTGAAAACTCAAATTTGATATCATTAGATGCAGATAGTTAATCTAAGACTGAAAGCTTATGGACAAATGGCTAATAAAAATGAAATTGAAGGCTCATTGTAAAACTAAATAAGCAAGTGAAGCAGATACTAGGGACAGAAAAAAGCTGTAGGGGAAGATTACTGAAAATATCAAAAGGTTAAACAAGTATAGGATAAGTTCAATCACTTGATGCAGGACAAAACAGGCATAAATTAAACAAGAATTTTTAAATATAAAATAGATAAAGAAAACCATCAGAAACTATAAAAATAAAATGAAACAAGTAGGAAACAATGAAAAATTGCAAGGAGCACTTCAGATCACCTATAAATAGAACCATGCTGTGGAGTTTACCTGTCCCTCCTAAGGGCACCAAGACAGTAGGTCCCTCTATGCTTAAAACAGACCTGAGTCTTCAGTAAAGGGTTTAAATTCAAGACCTAATTAATTCTTCTATAAAGTTCCAAGCTCAGTTCACAACACCCACACCTCTGACACAACTACCTTCTGTACAACTCTCTCCAATACATCAAAACCAAAGCCCCAATCCACTGCCCAAACAATCTGAAACCCAGACAGGTGAAGAAGCACTTGGAGAGATGCAGTTTGAGGGGCAAGCCACGAGTAGCTGCCAGGCCAAAATTAAGTTGTTGTCAGGGCCTCTACCAGGTCAACAGGCCCAGGCAGAACCCTATGGGTTGCTGAAATCACATCTAGTCAACTTTAGCTTTTGCACACTTGCTCAGCTCCTGTATATCCAAAGGATGATTTCCCATAACACCATCTCTGGAGTGCTCTCAGATGTAAAGCATCCTCACTCCAGCAGCCCTAACAGGAAGAAGCTGATATCTCCTCTCATCTCCCATTCAGCTGGATTTTCAACATACACAAGCCCAGTCTCGTTGCCAGGAAGGCAAAGAAAAGGTCAACAAACTCCTTTGCTGCAAGTTAGTTTGTCAAACTCCATTCTGGGCAGCGTGACTTCACATGTTAATGTGAGTGTTTGCCTCTGTGTCAATACCCCTATTGTGTGCATTTGTAACACAAGATTTATGGTAAAGCTCGCAACATTTTTCAGGCATAATAAGCGTTTATTCACCATCCCAGGTCTATAAGCAGAGGCCTGACAAGTAATTATTGACACATTGTGCAGACATAAAAGCGGTGGGCGAGCTGCTGTTGCGAATGGCAGCGTGGGTAGGGGGAAGGAGGGGCTGTGTCAAAGGAGTGACAGCCTTGGTGCCCAACATTGTCAAAGCCGACATTGACTTGCACTGTTCTGTGTGCCTGACTGTATTTGTGCTCCCTGTCACTTGGGTGTGACATGCCAAAACACGAGGAGAGCTCCTTTTCTCATGCTAATGCTTTGTGATGACAGCTTTGTGATGCCCCGGCTGTGTTAAGGCTCAACAAGTCAAGGTGTGACAGGCAGCAGAGCCCTTTGTCAGCGGGGGCTGGACTGCCTTCCTCAAACACCCTATTTCTCCTGGACTAAACCAGATGTAATGCCCAAGAGAACACTCTTAGCAGTCCTGGGGATATCGACTGTGCATGCACCTGTATGCACAGCCCTGAGCAAAGAGTTCCCGGGTCACCTGCCAGCCTAAGTGAACCCACTGTGTGCCCATCACAGAGCCTTGTACCACCACTAGATAAAACGGGAATTAATTTGAAAAAAATCTATTCCCAAGCCATTTTTCAAGACCTGGGGTTCAAAGATGCTTTTCTCTGTTGCAAAGGGAACAACTTGTTAACTTCAAGCTAAGCCTAGCAAAGCTCTGCAGCGATTTTATGGTGGTTTAGCATAACTAGTAAACTCTGCTTGGGATTAATTCAGCCTCTGGACAGCACAAGGTATCACCAGACAGGATTAGGATGTATTAGCAAAGCAATGTGAAGGAAGGTTGCATGACGCCTACTCGTTTTATACTTGGCTGTAAAACTGAAAGTCACATTAACACCAAGTTCATCCAAAAAGCAAAGCAGCCCTAAAACTATATTTTATGTGTTGGGGAAAAAAAGCCGTTCAGAAAAGGGCAGAGTTCAGGCTGCCTAGACCAAGAAATGAGTTGACTTCTTGGAATCTGGAGTTTGCAAATGGCTTGAAGAAGCACATGAGCCTGGCTACTTACATGAAGTTTATTTGAATGGTCCAAAACTCAGTGATCAGCAAAGCTGGGCTAGGAAACTGGCCAGAACAGCCTTTTTCATGAGATTTATGTTGCTTCCTGCTTCTTGTTCCCAGGCAGAACCAGGAAGTCAACCAAATAAAACTGGAAAACATTTTTAGGCTAGTTACGAATCTCTTTTTCAGAGGTCAGAGAAGTTCACCTTAAGAATTTTGTTTCGACTTTCAGACCTTTTTCTTCTTACTTATCCAAGTTCTACCCAGCAGCTGAGTAATAGAATATTAATCTGAAACGTTAAGGGTATTGGCAAGAAAGACAAAGAACAAGTTAACTATAATCCAAAATCAAAACCATCATATTAGAAAGCACAGGTTACTTACTATAATTATTTCTTCTCCCTTGTGACACCACTGGGAGCCAAGGATGCCATAATATGAGATATCCTGAGCACAAAATGACAATGTGCCCCATACAAGTCTGACCCAAGATGACCAAGTTTGACCGTTGTCCACTGAGCATGAGGTGATTAAAGGGGCATGTGGAGGGTGGAGAGGGGGTTTGAAAGAAAATTATATTAATATCTGCAATTCTAGCAAGGCAGAGGTTGGGATTTTCAAAGCTATGACATCTGGAGGCCACTGCTCTCCATGGAGGTACCACCATCGCAGCAATTCTCAGAGCTGTGTTATAATCCTTCTCCTATTCCACCACCCCACATGTCAGATGCAGCTGAGCCACGATCTGCTGAGCAGCTGAGTCAGGGAGGGAAATGCAACAGTCCTGCACAGCAGGAGCAACGATGCTCAAAGGATCTTGCCTGAAGGTTCTTGCCCAGCTGGAGCACAGAGCTGAAGCCCAAACCTACCACAAAGCCCAGAGAACCAGGGAGCCATCCCTGCCATGTGATTGAACCCAGCACAGCCCTGCACATTTCAGCTTACAGGAAATTCAGGTGTCTGCACTCACATCAAGCCTGAGGAGCAGCAGTAAGAGCTTGAAAAATATGGTCTTTGGTTTTAACTGCAAGGAAAAGGCCCCACCTTTCAATATGCACATGATTACATTGGCAGAGGCTGTCCAACAGAGACTGTAGTTTTGCCTTCCCACTCCTTGCTTTACCCAGTACCTCAAAATTTCTGTACATCTTTGGATGAGTTCTAGCACATATGACATATCTATTCTTGACATGGGCAAGGTATCTGTGTTTCAAAGTGGGTTTAGGTGGTGATATAAATGTTAATAAAGACTGAAAATTATCATATTTTATATCAGATGATTCATTAGCTCTTGGAGGAGCAAAATACCTCTAAGCAGTTTGTTTTAGCCTGAAGCTGGATTCAACTGATCTCCACAAGAACTTCATAAAACTTCATTCATCCAGACCCACGGTCTGAGCAGTTCAACCAAAGAAGAATACTTCTGAGTTCAGTGTGGGCAAGAAACAAACACTCCATGCACAAAGGAGCCCAGGTCTCTTTGGGTATCTGAGTACTGAACTACATTTTCATCTTGTCTTTCAAGTCCTCACTCTTGACTAGAATTACCTTAAGTCCAATGGTCTTTCCCTGTTTTCACTGCAGATCCTATTATTCCTCTGACTTCTGAAATCCTCTCTCTTCCAACAATGTGCTCTGATCTTTGCAAATAATAACTTGCAGTGAACTATTAGCTGTGCCTGCCATTTCCACTCCAGTACTTCCATGCACAGAGAAATTCATTTGAGGGCTCTAGAGGGTCTGCACTGATATCTGTACATTTCACTTTGCTGGTATCTCTAATTAGCCCCTACTTTTAGGTTTATCTTTGTCTTTGCGAAGCCTGGACTCCACCAACAATTCAAAACAGCTAACCATTATCCTCTCTCTCACTTCTGTTTGCATGTTTCTCTTCTCTGCCCTCCTTAAGTCTGAATTTCCTAGATAACATGTCTCAAATACTAGAGATTTCATATGGGCAAAGGTACAGACCTCAGATTTGTTGGTACTTTTAGATTTTCTTGGAGAAGAAATGAGAGTAATAAATATAAACTAGTGTAAAACTCAGCAGGAACAATATCATCAAATAGAGCTCTCCTGGCCAGGGCCCATCAGAAGTACAAGACTCTTCAAGTCTCCAGCAACTAACCAATGTGCTGGTACAAATCTGCTTTTGGCTCTTTGGAACCGCTCTGTTAAATTGCCCTGTTATTTGATATCCATCTTAAATTTCCAATAAGACCCAACTTTACAGCTACACCTGCCTCAACTCTGCCTAGAGGAGGGCAGATAAAGGAGGGGATGCAGCAACGTGGGACAAAGCCTTCCCGGTTTCCACACCTGGACAATGCTCAGGTTTTGAGGGCTCCAGCACAGCCTGTGGCTGCAGCTGGTCAGTGTGGGATGAGCCAGAAACCCACATTCTCTGTAACAGACAGAGGATATCTGCCACATAAATTGTGACTTCACCAACAAAAGAAAACCTTTTCTTTAACTTGAACTATTTTCATTTAAATAATCCAAAGGTTCCAAGACAGGAGGGTATTTTACTGTATGTGTTACTGGCAGAACTACTTTTGGCAAGGCTTGTGCTGACACTAAACCAGGCTGGAAATGGGATGCCAGGCTTCTGCACTTGTGCTGTCACAAGCAGTCCCATCTCACCAAGCTGCTTTGGGACCGGCAGGAGACTCAGAATTGCCAATTTTAATCAAAACCATTATGGCCCAAAGGCAGCTCACCCTGCCCATCCACGGGGAGAGGTGCTGCCTGGCACGGGAACCCCCAGCACACGGTGCCAAACACAAAGTCTGATGCTTCCTTTTAGTGTGAAACCATTTGGAACATCCCTGCTGCTTCCCCCCTGCTCTTAGAAGTGCTGATATTGATGGATGGGTGAGGCCCTGCGTGTGGCAGCCATGAGATACACAAACACTGCTCAGCGAGGGCAGCCTGTGATGTCTGTGCAGTAGCACTGATGTTTTAGCCCATTGTTAAGGAGGTTGCTTTTCAACAGGCTGACAGGGTGCAGCTGCTGAGCCCTTTGGGAGCCGTTCTGCCTCCTCCTGGCTGTTGTCTCCCTGGGGAACAGCAGCACAGGGAGCAGACATCGACAGTCACACAGAGGGCAAGAAGCACACTTTCCAATTAACAGAGATTTGCATGGAATTTTGACAAAGGTGTCCATCTATTGCATGATACACCAACTGAGCTGAGGTGGCACCAAGTGGGCAGCCAATTGTCTGTCACTGGGGGGTGGTGGACAGCCAGGCCTGCTGGCTACCCTGCAGCACTGAGTGGGGAGAAGGGAATACAGCAGGGTGTGAAGTCCTGGACCAGGCAACTTGGTGAATAGTGCATGGTCATTCAACTTCAGCACCTAAAGTGTGACTTTTGGAGGTTAAATTGATCAAATGCAAGGTCCGAGGAACATTACACAAACGTGTCTGTAGTCTGCCTAGGCTTAGATATCAGTTTAAACCATACAAATGTTATTTAAACTCCAGTGTTTGCACATATTATTATGTTTGCTAATCATCCTAAATCTGCAGTTGAACATCCCCTGAAGTTTCTAACCTCCTCTGGATTTTGGTGGTGCCAAAAGTCACCACTTCTATCAATATGGTACCTGCCATAAAACTACATGGGAAAAGCAAAGTGACCTTTCCCCCTAAAGCTATGGCACCCAGAAGCCAGAGACAAGTGCAAAACAAGATGCAGAAGGCAAGAACATTTGCAAAGCCACACAGTGGGAGGACAAACAAGAACAACACCGAGTTCTTCCAAATATGAGGTCACAAACCCATGCAGTCATGTGCACACAAATGCACAAGCATGAAGGCATATATACTGAAGGTATATATACATGTATTCCTTGACAAAAGTTAAATTCAAATGAAAGTTACAATAAATTGGATAATTATTGACATACTGAAATAATTTCAAAATCAATCTTAGGAAAACTCAATGGCTGGGTTAAGATAAATGAGATCCAAACAAACTGTGATTCAGCACACACTTAAAGCATGCTCTCGACTTCATCTTGGCCCTGGAGTGGTGCAAATGGCTTTGGTTAAGATATTTTCATGTTTTGGGCCCAGGCTTACTTATGTTTAGTGACATCATACTTAAAAAAAAAAAAAAAATAATCCCAGTTTGAGTGGGTCTGGTTCCAAACTTCTTTGTACTTCGTTCTCATTTGGCAAAAACTTTGAGATACTTTCTGGAGTTCTCAGGAAGACTGAAATAATTTGTGAGTTCACATTTCACACTTGGGAATGACAGGATCACCAGGAAAACATTCATCTTTCACACGCTAATATTCTGGAAACAAGCTGGTCTAATCTGACAGTTCCTGTCAGAGCTTTTTGGTTTGGGTATGAGCTATCACAGTGATGCTCCATTGCTGGAGACATTGGGAACACAAAGGACACACATGACAGCACTGAAAGCCACTTGCTTTACAGCTAAGAGCCATTTGAGCCTCCACTAAGATCTGTGGGATCACAAAACCAGACCCTCTGCCAACCCAGCACCAGCAGAGCCAGCACAGCTTGGCTGGCCTTGCCGTTCCTCAGGGGGCCTGGAGAATAACTCAGGCATGGAAACAACAGCTCCTAAGCCTTCCCTCCTTCCAGTGTAGGATCAGGATTTGGGCAATCACGGTACACCTAAGTAGAAACAAGTATTTGTGTCAAGGGGAGGAAGATCAAGTGTCCAACCACAAATATCTAGTGGAGAAAGTGATATTCCAATTTCTTTACTAACTCATTGATTTCTCAAGCAAATAAATCCATTCTGTCAGCCCTATAAGCACTTGTTGTTGCCCTACACAGCTGCCAGGTCTCACTGCCCATTCCTTTTAATAATACCATACCACAATTTAACAAGAGGCCTTGCAAAGAGCCAACCATCTTCCAGGATAACTTTGAGGGGGTTTAAACTTGCAAAGGCCAGTTTATCAACACTGAGTGTAACACATCTCAAGTTAGGAGCTCTCCAAGCCCTGCTGAGCTATTGTGTTTTTCCAGCAAGCAAATGACTTTGAAATGTTCTCTTCATCTGACACAGTTATCTGGCACCTATTTACATGCAAATATAATAAAGTGGTATTTGCAGTTAAAGACAAGATCACTCTAACCTAGCTGTCACAGAATTGGTTTCCTATGAGCAACCTTTTTTTCCCCTTTAAATAAAATTATTCTAAAATTATTTTAACATGTAAGAAATCCTTGTTGAATGGGTCAGTCCAGTCCAATGAGTCTTGGAAAGGGAAAAGGTACCAGACAAACCCCTTTGGTTAAAGCAATCTGGACAGGTGAATGGCTGATCCATCGAATTCAAAATAAGGGAAGGCAAACCAAGGACATCCTTCCCCCTTCATCATTATACATTTCCTTTATTCAGCACAGTCCTCCCCTCATGCCTCTATGGAAATATATATTAAATAGCCTAAGTTTTCCATCCATAATAATTCACTTGTAAACTTCTAGGAAATTCCATTAGTACAAGCTCTTCTTCAATTTAGCTTCACAACATCTGGTGAACACAACAGTGTTACTTGCAAAAAAAACCTTTCAAGTTCAAATTGTATCAGGTTCTTAGGGAAGATGGGAGAGACAAACCCCGATGAGCACACACCAAAAGATGCAAATCACCCCAGGAATTTCAAGATGACTAAAACCACTTTATAACTTTCAGTGTCTAATTTATGGCAGCTGATATAATTGGTAGCACGAGGAAACAGCTGGATTGGACAACAGGACTACAAAGGCTTTCCTTTTGTATAAGTTTTACTCCCATTGAAATCATAGCCAAAACTTTCCTTGTCTTCAGTGAGATGTCATTTAGAATTTAAGTCTTGATAGCATGGCTGGAAGGTGTTTTTTCACATCCTTATGCTCCTAAAAACCCACACACAGAGATATTATACTTGGTGGGACTGGGCCAACTTCCACTCCACCCCTGGCAGTCCTGCTCAATTGTCCGCATCCTTCTGTTGACAAACTCTGTGTTAAACCCTCTTCCACTACAATAATAATTTATTCATTTTTGCTACCTTAACCCACATCAGCCTGAGGAATTCCAGAGTAATTGCACACTTCAAGCTTACACCTGATCCAACCTGTCTGCTGCAAAAGAGAAAACAGCTTGGTATTCCACACAGTTCCTTTAAAAACCACACAAATATTATAGAGAAATATGAATTTATGTTTTACTCCTTATCTGTTCCTTCAGTGGTTGTTCAGTCTTCCTGGCTAGGGCAGTTCCATATACATTTAAAATATCAATCTAATCTGCTCAAAGAGCTATTGATTTATCAGCTCCATCTCTGTGTCGCTATTGAATGTCCTCAGAAATCTGCCAAATATGTCTATCCTTTCCACTACTTCTATCAGTCCTGTAGCCTCAATGTCAGCTCATCTATTGATCCAAAAGAAGTTCTGCTCTTCCACTCTACTGCTCTCTCTCCTCTCTTCATACTGTAGATGTGCTCATAATCGATGCATAAAATTTAAGGGTAATACCAGTGCTCCCTCCCCAACAACATTCATCTCATCAGTCCATTCCTCTGAAATAAAACTTATGCAATGAAACCAAAAGGGGGTGGGAGATGAAGAGACAAAATATTTTATTAAATATATGAAATAAAGGAGAAAGTGTATCTTCCCCCCATGTATATCTCTGTTACTAATTTCAGTGAGTATTTTGAGGAGTAGTCCTACTTTGTTGGGGATTATGTTCCTACTAAAAGTCAAAAGAAGTTCAAAACTTCCTTCAGCCTTCCTTGCTCTGTGTGCTACAGCTGATTCCATCCTTTCTCCATGAGCCTGACCCAAGGCCCTTCGTCTAGAAAACTCTCAAGTCATAACTATTTTTCTGTCTACATTCTACATTTATAGATCAATTCCAAAAAGGTGCTCCTGTCACAATTCATGTAAAACATAAGCAGAATATATACTAAGTGATGACTTGAGGAACAGAGTCACACATTCATATAGTGATTGGCTGCTATTTGGAGTGTAATTAATCTTTAATTAATGATTACTCCCCTCTTACCCACTTGTTCCAGACACCTACTGCTTCTCTGCAAGAGCACCAGGCAGAGAGGGGAGCTGTCATTTGTTTCCATCTGTGCTTTGTGAAGTCAGTGACATCTGCAAACCTGACACAGCAGCACAAAGTGGCAACCCCAGCAGAAATGAACAGCTCCCACTTACAGGGTGTCTTTCATACATCATCGTGCTGATAACAGAGAAGTGACTCGAGGAACCAGCTGACAAACAAACAGACTCAGCTTAACCTCCCTTTCCAAGTTCTGTTTTAATGCTCCATTCTTGGCTACATTAAGAGGCCGAAGTCTTTTGAAATTTGAATTTGGCTGACCAGACTTTTCAGGAGTGGGATCTTCCATGAGCAAATGCCATATGAAAGCAGACTTCCCATCAAGGAGGTGTTTCACAAGCCTATTAATTATTCTCTCTGCAAACACACAGAAGGGCAACAATCCCTTGGGTGATCTCCCCTGCAGCCTGGTACTAGAAGAACAGGCACTTTGGAGAACGGCTGGGAAAGTGTTGGTTAACTGCTGTGTTTATGCAAGAACAGCAAAGACTGTGCCCTACAATGTCTGCTTGGGGGAGTCAATAAACCAAAAAGTACCAAGAGCTGTCAGGATATTTTCTAATGCGAAACAAGAAGTTTGATTAAATTATGGAACGCACACTTAAAAGGTGAAAAATTAATTAACTTTTGTTTCTATACCCCACTGAAAGCTGCTTTTACTACATTAAAATGTAAAGCACTTGGGAATAAACTATAAAATGCACTGTTGGTATTCAGTCTTATCCATGTGTATTTAGAATTTATTCATAAAAATATTGACTAAGGATACTGTATTCAGGTCTGTATTTTCTCATATTTGTTTTCTACATCAGTTAAGTTACACTGATAGAAATTTTAATGAAGACTCAGTTATACTTTGTCCAGTGTAATCACATCACTAAGAATACACATTTGAACATATCTTCGGAAAGCAACTTTGTATGACTGTACCTGTAGAGGATTTAAGACTTAAAACTACAACAGGATGTTTAAAGCAGTGTGGTTCTCTAATGCAGGCAAGGTTGTAAGCTGGATTTGTAAGCTCTGCCCTCTGCAGAAATCTTGTGCTTTATTGAACACACAGAGAACTCTTTACAGGATCAAGGTCTCCACCAAGCAGTTTATGTAAATAGGAAGCTTTTTGCACGCAATCTCACACTCATGTTCTTTATACAAAAGGAAGCCACAGAGGTCTGATTGGTCCTAAATTATGTCTTAGTTCTGCCTTTTTTTTTTTTTTTTTTTAAACTATTAAAAGTAAAAAACCCTAAAGGTGAGGAATGAGGTTGAACGAGAAGGAACTATAACAATATCAGCAACAGAAAGTTTTATATTAAATGTAAAAGGTTTGACAATTTCAACATCACCTCTCTATAGGGGAAAATAACAAAGCAGAATCTGCTCCTTGTGCTTTCCTCTTCAGCAGAGCAAGATTTTATTGATACGGAGTTACAGGGAAAACTATTTTGGCATCCAGGGAAGGTCTGTCCTGGAAGGAAAACTGTCACAGAGAACAAGAGGTGTCAAGTTATCTCAGTAACCAGCTGCTCCTTCCCTCCCATGAGTAGAACTAAAAGGGACCAGACCCAGACTTGCTCTAAGTGCTGACTGTGCAGTGGATAGTCCAGCAACCAGGACAAACACCGTGACCTAATATCTACCGTTCTATACAGATTTATGTCACAGGACTCATATCTGATGTACATTCAGGTGGCCCCTCTAGTTCTCCAGATCAACTACTGATCTAAACTAAACTCCTGTCACCTGGAAAGAACTCTAGATTTCTTTAAGCATGTCAGCAGCCTGTTCCATCATCACCACCCTCTGCTAAATTACAGAGGGATGACCCCTACTATCTAGCCTGTAAATTCCCTGGGCATACAATCAAACTTAAACAGTGGAAAATTGGAATAACATTATGAAAAAAGAAGTGGCCAGGAGATAAATATTTACAGTGCAAGTGACAAGTGGTTAATAACCAAGTTGTTCCACCTTCTGTGATAAGAAGGAATTCATAAAACAAAAACATCAAGGTGTCAGGAAGAGAGAAGGAGGGGGGGGGGAAAACACCCTAAGAGTAATCCAAGATTTCATGCCCACATCTCCAGTCTGGAACAAAAGGATCCGCTGTACTAAGCTTAGCAGAATCTCTCCTGCAAAAGATTCACTTTGATAGTTTATTTACAAACAAAAATTACAGTCAGAGATGTTCTACCTTTTCAAAACCTGCTCTTCGGCTGGGTGTGAGAGAAGGGACACAAATCCTGGTCCCACAAAGAGGCAGAGTTTCTTGGTTGTCCTCTGAGCACACTCAGCTATGTACAGGTTCAAGTCAGAAACTTCATGTTTCTAAAAGGGTTTCATTGAAGATGTTTAAATACTTGGGCTTTTTTAAAGTCTTTGTGGTTTATTACACAAACTTGGAAAACAACATTCTTTCTCCCCTTTTCCGAGAGCATTCCTACTCTAGGCTGTCGGACACAGGGAGCAGGGCTGCCCACAGGAATCTCAGTCCTATTCCTGGTTTTCTGGGCTGACTCTACACGTCCTCTGCAGGCAAAGGGGGAGTGAGGGCAGCAGAGCAGTGCAGGAGGAAACACCTCTGCCTAAGCCTTCTCTGTGGCACCAGGATGGGAATCTGTGCTCCCACACTATATCCTATCAACAAAGGCTCCCCAAGGCCCATCCGACACATGATAGACTTACACTCAGAGGGTGGCAGAGAAGTTTGTAGCAGAACTGAAACCAGGTTTCCCAAGCCCAAAGTTTATATTTTCTGCTTATCTTCTTACCATTGTAGTAGCTAAACTTCCTCAAGTCCCATCAACTTTCTGGTTTTAGAGTATCAGTTCCAAAAAGGGAATGCAGTTCCTTTAGATATGAGACTAACAAGAGAAGTAGCTGCCCCTGAAGAAACTGCAGGCAGCTCTACATGGGATAAACATTTTGTTTATTTTTTTGTGGATTCTAGGACTTGGTAGGAACATGCCCCAAGTGAATTGCCCTGTTATTGCAAGGTAATGCAGCTAATGCTGCAGACCTGATTGGACATGAGTACAATCAATAGAGATAAGCAGAAGCAGCAGCCAGATTTGTTGAATAAATGAATTCTTGCAAGTTACTTGCTCAGCTGCTCCATCAATGACAAAAATCCCATCGATTTCAGTGGGAAGTAGGATCAGGCCCTGATTTCTGACACTGCTGATACCAGGAGTCTGTTATATAACAGATGATATACAATTAATTAGAATTTGACATATATGTATATATACATATAAAAAGAAACTTATTTCTTTGTCCCCAAACTTCCACGGTACGCTGCCCTACAATTAATCATCTCTCTTATTAATCTTTCCCCCAAACTGTAAAGCAACAGAACAAAACGGCAGTGCCAAAATTCCTGTTAGGATCTCACAGTCCTCATTAATAAACTTCATAGAGGCATTGGAGTATTTCAGGTGTGTAGCAAGTTACAGACTCAGGACTTTCCTTTGGGTGTAATTTTGCATTCTTGCTTCACACAAAAGTAATGTATTTACTCCAGGATCTTTGTGAAAGAGAAAAAGAGAAATTAACCCCATGATTAATCAACTGGCACAGTGTAAAGATTAACTCCCTCACCTCACAGGTCAAGCATCCTTGGGGCTGGAGAAATCTTGTCTTGTGCCCTGAAATTGCTCGTTCCACAGAAGCGGGAGGCCAACACAGGCAATAGCCATGGGCTCAAGCAAGCAATCAGCCACTTATCTTTTTGGACATAACTCTGTAGAGGGATAAAAGGGTGTAAACCTAGAAGAGAGAAAGTCTCTCCTACTTTCTATCACTGCCAATGAAAACAAGTCCAGACTCCAGCTGCTTGCACATCTTGCTGTAAGTAGAATGGCACATTTGTGTGAAAACGAGTATAAAAGAAGAGAGGTTATAATTCTGCCTGCACAGATGATCAGTAACTGAATAAGAAGAGGATGAAGTCAAGCCACATTATCTTCTCAAAAGAGAAAAAGAAACCCCAGAGAGAAAGCTCCAAGTCACACACAGTTCAGAACAGAGCTTAAGATGCGAGTGCTTAAAGTCCTCTCCTCCCACTTGGAACCTCCCTCTGGCTGAGGAAAAAGCATCTCTGCAGCAGCTGTAGAAATCCACCCCCCAGAAGATCAAAGTTAATGTACTTTTCAGCTGTTGAACATGATGTAGCAACCAGAGCAAACCTGGAGCTGACGTGGGATCGCCAAGAACAGGGTGCAGGAGGATGCAGCAGTGCACAAGTGTAACAGAGCACTGGAGATCCACCAGAGTGGTGGGTGAACAGAACAAGACACTCCTTACTGAGCAGACTTGCTTGCTCAGACTAAACCTTCACTAAACTGCATTTAATATCATTGCATCAAATGCTGCACCTGATGAAAAAAACTCCAAAGGACAGGACACACATTTCAAAACAGCTCTGCATCAGACAAACTGTTTCCAAGTCCATGGCAAAATCCCCATCAAATTCCTTAGAACCCGAGTTTGGCTGAATGTGAGCATTTCTGAAAATCTTTTGAGTTTTAGAGATGCTTAACATCAGAAACCTAAATTCCAGTACTCGTTTTAAAGCCATTTTGACATTTCCCTCATTCTTGTATTGCTTTTTCTTTTCAAGTTATCAGATCTTGCTAGGAAAAAATCAACTGAAGGCAGCATGAATGTGAAGTAAATGGGGTACAAAAATAGAGGCCAATAACGTACTTTGTACTATCCCTGGGGCACAAGAAGATTTGTCCAGCAGTGTTTGGATTAAAAATAACATTTTGAAGCAATATGAATAACCCAAACCCATCAAAATGCAGTTACTTTAATTCACAGTTTTAATGGTTTTATTTATTTCAATTAGACCACGATGGCTCTAGTCCATTACCTACTTAATAATGTGAATTAGGGAATGTCAGTGCAGCAGTTAGCACTGGTTCTTGCTATTTTTCTAGAAGTGTCCAGCATCCATTTGTTAGGAAAGTGGTGGTGTTTGCATGGAGAAATTTAGCAACAGTCTGACATGTGTTTGTCATATGATGGGTCAGTTTTTGATTCTTTTCTTCCCCTTAGAAAAGGACCAAGTCTAAAACAAATTCGACTATTTCAGAGAAAGTAATTCCTTAAGGATTAAGCACAATCAGCCAGTACTTTTAAAAACACATCTGTTTTTGTCTACACGAAACAATACTCTATTTTAGGCTTTGCTAAATGCTGCTCACTGCCTTTCTTCCAACACAGATTACTTTTTGCAATATACTGGAAGATTGGAAAGGTTTTGCTCCAGAACAGGTGCTTTTGTTCTGAGAGTTTGTAAACAGTGTTATCTACCCTCCCATACTGGAGGGGAAGCCATACAAACCCAACAGGCTATAAGTAAAATGTACAGTTTGGAGAAGTCAGGGTACCTAAAGAAGTATCTACACAAAAATCAAACAGATACGCGACTTTCTACCCAGCCACACTTAATTTCGCTTTTGTTTAGCTTCTGACACTCCACATTTGGTTATACTAGAAAACAGATATTTTTTTACTTCTTTTCCCCCCCCCGAGTCTAAGACTTCTTTTGAGAAAATGTTTTACAGTAGACATACAGTTAAGTGTCTATAAACTGATTTTATTCTACTTTCTGCAGTGACTGACAAAACTCTCCACTAGGAAAAAGACAATACAGGAAAAGTTCTGCATAACACAGTCATGTATACAGGAAAAGGAACAGAAATCAAACAAGTGCTTGAAAATGTTATGACAACGTTTGCCAGGCTGAATTTGCACATTTTGTGAATTAAGCTTATTTCTTCAGACACCCTATTTACATGCATCCTCCTTTTCAATTATTAGACCCTCAACACACAAGCAGTTTCTTTGCTTTTACTTTTTTTCCTGAAGCATGTAACAAATTGAAATGGGCTCAGAGGTACACACTTTTCTGTTTGTCAGTTTGCTTATCTCCCTTGTTGTTCCTTCTCTTTCGGTCTGTGAAGACACTGAGAAAATTGAGAAGGGGAAAAAAAAAGTTCACATTTTCCTCCACCACTCAGATTCTTCAAAACATGAAAACAACATTTAAAAATGGATCTGTACTCTATATATTAGCAGGAACTATGGATAGTGGATGTTAGTTTTCTCTCTATCATCCATCCTACAGCCTTGGGAGAGTTCATGCCATTTCTACTCGTGTTCCAGTTCGTGAAGTCTCCTCTCTTTTGCTTCTTTCTCCATACACTCTCATATCCACACACACTCACTTTGCCCTCTGAACCGAAGCAATGACCCCTTCCTGGTGATTAAATTAGCATAAGTAATAAGATATCATAGAGCTGATTGATTTGCCCAGCAATAGTTATTAGCCAGCTCAATTCAGAAGAAAGCAGAGCCATTATTCTAACCATTGATTCCTGGGCGGGACTGCAGGAGAGGAGCGTGCTCAGATAAATGTAGTGTGCGTGCAAACAAATCCCAATCCAAAACCAGAAAACGTGGAGCCTCCCAGTCTCAGACACACAATTGGTTTCCCCTAGAAAATAAGAAACATGTTGGATGATAAAAGGTGTGCAAGACATGCTAAAGTTGCCACAATTATGGATTTGTTTCAAGGCAGCAGAGACTGAATCTCTTTCAGCCAGGCAATAGCCTTTGGGGATTTACACTGACAGAACTGGGGAGCTTCACCCGTTTTCTCATGGCTGACTCTCCTAGGAACAAACACAGCTGGCACAGCTGCATCTCTCCGAGAGCCTTGGTCGGCCCATTCAGCACATGGTCATGCAAGCACAGACAGTTTGCCTATGAGAACACCAACTCACTATCACAGACTTGGCCTCTCTCCTTCTGCACCCACCTCTCCAGCTTTCTCTGTGATCCAAATCCCCCCGTGGACCTCTCCTCCTGCCTTCAACTTCATGTCTCAGGATTTCATGCTGCACACCACCACAGCACAGGTGACTGTGCACCAAATTCCCCGTTTCACTGTCAAGTAGCAGTGTTGGGCTTTCCAAGTCAAGAAGCCCAACTTTTTCTGTATCATTCAATGTCCCAATATGAAAAAGGATCAGAGTACTCTGTAAGGTCCTGACAGTGCCCAGAATGTGGCCTTTCCAAGCCAGGATTTTATTGTGTTTCATAGCCCTATCTAGACTTTCCTTCTCTTAAACAATATTTAAGTTTTTGAACCCACCTATAGGTGGATCAGTATGGTTTTATAGGATCAGTATGATGCTGTGGCAAAGAGTTGCATAACTGAAATATTTCTTTAATAACTTCTATCTGCTTAATTTGACTTTTTTTAATGGTTTATTTCATTTGAAGCCCTCCTGGGTCTTGTAAGGCAGGTGGAACTTACCCTGTGGAGGGGAAAGGCAAGTATAATAAGTGATACAAAAAATACATGGTGGGGGTAATCTCAAGAAAGTAGATTTGTATACAGACTGAAGAAAAAATCCATGGTAGAAGTCAGAGGAAGTTCGTGGAGCCAGCGAATGGAGCAGTCATCCATTCAAGCCATTAGAAACACTAAGTATCAACAAATAGCCCCACAGTAGTTCAATTTACAACCATCAGTTTCAGTTCTGGTCCAAATAGCTCTCCCCTCTTCTGGAATTCAAAATGAGATGTATTACACTTTAAAGAAGCTGTGTGAGTGTATGTGTGCCTATGGGACCTTTTCAAGTCACTTATTTGTCTGAATGCCATTGATTTTTCGCCTAATTGTTATTCACTATGCTAATTTCCCTCACAAATCTCACATGCTATTGATCAAAAAGTAATAAACTCTCCAGCAAACAAAACAAGCATTATTGCAATGTTGGGAAAACATCATTTAATATCAATACCATATTTACAATTATCTTTAACCCAAATTTCACCCGCAATGCAATGCATAATCAAAATCAGAGAGCTACAGGCAAAAAGGTAATATTAAAAGACTCCCACTAGACTATTTTCTAGTAGATTAGAAGAAGAAAGGCTGAAACAGGACAATCTCAAACAGTTTAAGATATACAGTTCATGCTATAAATAAATACTGCTGAATAAAGTATAACCTCCCTAGGCTGTCTCCCTTCTGTTATTGGAGACAGTCACCATGAAGATAAAACTAAAGTAAGGGAAGCATCACTATCTGTGCCAAGATATCAACCTATGGAGGATCAGGCCTCATTTAAATTGTGGTTTCTGCAGTTCATTTCATTTTTTTGATAAGGACACACTGGATTTGATCCAGTTTCCAGGGCACGTCTGCTGATTTTCCTCCTCTTGAGTGGTAATAGTAGTAGCAACTAAGTGGTAGGAATTTATGATCATTGCAGTCCTGAATCTTGTTCCAAACATTATGAAATCCCCCAAACTATCCATCTTCTTTTACACCCATAATTTTCTGAATTTAGCCTTTAACATCTTATTTATGTTAGCTTCACAACTATTATTCCTTTCCTTCTCTACCACACTTCCAGTGCAAACTCCTTGCGAGTTACCGCAAGTCAGAGAACTTAAGCTGGTGTAAAGTAAGTACTAAGGAGAAGACCAGGTCCTGTAGGGGACCAGAGAACTATCCCAATTGTTAAGTCAGTTTTTTATTAATCCGAATAGAACACATTCAGCTCTTCTTTTGTTTCCTCTATCCCCAAAGTACTTCTTGGTAGAAAATCAACCATTCGGGTTTCAGCTCACTGTGTACATCTGTGACAAACTCAGAGAGGAACTTCACCCTGCACTGGGTACAGTGAACTGGGTCTGAATGCTGACTGCAGCCAAAAAGGCATCCCTGGAAGCAGATGCATAACAAATCTGAAAGTCTGGAGGGTAAGGCAGCGGGACAAGAGCAAACACATGCAACTGAATGCCAGGAGCAAGACACATAGTTGTGGGCAATTCAAAATCTGATTGAAATTGCAGAAGACATCTTCATTTGGCACCATGGCTCATCTTGACTTTCACCATGAGCATAGTGGGTCTGAATCTTCACAGTTCATAGTTTGGATCATGTGTTCCAGCTCAATCCTACTCTCGGGGAATCTAAGGTTCCCACTTATTTTCCTATGACTTTCTCTCCCTGCCCTTTCTGGGCAGTTCAAAATCCACCCTGTACTAGTCCAAGCACACTCAGATTCAAAGATATTATTTCCAAGTTGCATATTTCCAAGAGCTAAATGTCACAGAACGTGACGAACACAGAAATCTGTAGCGTGGGTGGATTTGTGAAAGAAGAGCTTTTGAGTGTGGCCTGCCATTCAACTCTGCACCTGGCAGAGAGGGAAAACAATCCCAGTAAGCCAACTAAAACAAAACAAAAAGCAGGAATGGAATCAGCAATCTCAGGGCAACTCTTGCCACAACCCTCCTAAAGTTTCACGAATCCCACATTCCCTGCAGCTGGAAGAGCAGCCAGCTTTCTGTCACTAACCAAAGCCACCAGCATTTCTGGTGACGGACCATCTCCAGAACAAGGGTTATTGAGGTAACAGGCCAGTTCCCTCACTGGTGTAAAGTGGCATCATGCCAATCATGACACACCAGCTGAGGATCCAGTCCACGATTTTTTTGCATCTTAATAGGCAGACATGGGATTATTTTGTCTCTGCAATTATTTCTGACTAATTTCTGCCATTATAGCTCCTTGCATCCAGCATACTCCTGGGAAAAGTAGATGATTCCTCTGGTGAGATCAAGCTAGGTTGCCAATCAAAACACAGGTTATTAATATAACACCAAAAAATATGTCCAATTAATTTCAGAGTATTTGAAATTCACATTCTGCTCCACACACACCCACTTCAGTAGTATTTTGAAAATAAGTAAATTTTTGGGAACAATCTCAAAATAGTGATATTAATGACATGCAGTAAATTGATGGCACACTCTTCCTTGGATAGATATGTTCACTCCTCACTCCATTTCAAAACCAGATGTAGCGGAAATAAGCAGCCCAAGAATGGAGAAGGAAAGATTTTTTGAGATTCAGGGAAAGACTTCCATATGATATTGGTGAAAGGGCTTGATTTAGTGAGAAGATCAGGAAGAGTGAGCAGCAGAGAGAACAGCGCGTATGTTCTTTTTCACCCCTACAAAATAGAAACAAAGAAACATCAGGTAAAGACGAATGAAAACAAATTCAAAACCAATTAGAAAGAAAGAAATTCTGCTTCCTATGCAGTCCTCAATGAAGTTATGGAGTTGATTGTCTCATGCAAAATATCACTTAATTAAGTATTTGTAAAGATCCAAAAAGGATCAGTCATTGGGACTGATAATGAAAACAATAAATTACAATAAAAAGTTAAAAATACAGTTGGGCACATGCCAAGTATTAACTGCCAGAGATAAAAATACCTCACTCGTGCTAAATGCAATTCCCCAGTTACAGGGTGTCATGGACAGTTCCTTCTGAAGTGTCCTGGCTGGTACTGATGGGGGCAGGATATTGGACTGAGAGGCTTACGGATTCCATTTGCTGAGGCAACCCAGAATGTCTTACTCAGTGACTCAGAGAGCAATAGATGAAGTTCTGTGGAGGTGCCCATCAGGGAGGCACTGAAATGGGCACTTGGACCACTCTGAGCAGGGATTAGACACCTGAGAATAAAAAAAAATTCTTCTTTGGATTAAAAAATAAAAAAGTCTTATGTAATGGAAGAAGTTGAGAAATGTGTGTGCAGTGCTGCTGCTGCTCCAACTGTGAACAATCACCCTCCCAACCAAACTTTGCTAGATACTAGTCCAACTTTTAAACCTTCCTGAAACAATCACAGACTCTCATTACAAGACATTATTCACAGAGTGATTCAAATAAACAAATGCAATCTGGATGAAAACAGTTTGTGGTAACTTTGGCTTTAAACATTCATATTGTCTCTTCAGCCACTGAGGGCCACCCTTAAGCTGGATGTTGCACAGCAATGCTGCTATTGCCCGCTCACAGGGGATAACAAAAACCTTGGTGCCAACAGCGCTCCCTCATTCCTATCAGCAGTTCTGAGGCATGTTGATTTGTAGCATGGAATAATCTTGACAGTGTTGAGATGTAGACACACCAGCACTTCCCATTAGTGCCACTTCCACCACTGCTAATTTAATAACAGAAAAGTTTTTGTTTCTTTTTTTTTTCCCCAAGTGACTCCTGGTTATGTTACAGCCAAACCTACAAGTAAAACTTTTGTACACTTTGTAAAATAATAAAGATCCACAACTACCTATGAATTCATGGCAAATTTACATGGCATCATCTTTAGAGCTGCATTCATAAATGCAGAGGAAGAACAGTAGATAGTGACATTCAAGAAGTTTCTTCAAGGTTAAGATGTTCATCAGGAACATGGAGATATCTGGTTTGTCTATCTGAAGGAACACTAAAGGTCAACTCCACCACCTAGGATGACACCTCCTCTCCTGTGCTACTAGAGGCTACTATGGAATTTTCTGTCTCTCTTGTAGGATCTTGCCTTAACAAATATACTCTGTTCCAAGAATTGAATCCCAGGTGTCCCCTTTGCTAGACGAACATCTTAAACTTACATCAGGGAATGAATTTTGTACCTCCTGTAAATAAAGCCCCAGTGCCAACAGCAGAGAGGCACGGAATTTCCCAATGGTTAGATTGAGAACATCACTGTGCCCAAAACTGAGGAAGAAATCAAATATGGATCTCACTCACCTATTGTTCAGAAAGCCTCTCCTACCACACATCTCTCCCTTCCAAGAAATATGCAAGTATTTCATGCCATATCAAAACAGTATTGTTTTGAATGAAAAAAACAAAGCCAGACAAAATACATTATTTTTGCCTACATGCCAATCATTTCTCACCACACGTGATTTTTTGGGGGTATCCAAGACACAAGGTGCGCTGAATCCAGAGGCAAAAGCAATGGAGTAGCCGTACTAACACAAGACAGGAAACACCAGTTTTCCAAGTGCTGACTGCTTGCAAGTTAAATGTGTCCTTAGGAAACCCCAGCCTGTCTTCTCCCCACCTCTACAAACAGTTGTGAGGGTGCCTTCATGAATGTTCCAGGATGGATGCATTCACATCAAAACACTTCCCTTTACAGCTGACATGAGAGAACATCTTCTGAAACCTGTACAAGTCAGAGAAAAGGAGATGCATCCACTTATACTCACTATAAAACAGTGAACTATTCCACATCAGGCCGCTTAGAAAATACATTGTTTTGACTTCCCAAATCCTGTTGTCGCACTTGCCTAGAACCTGCACCATGTCCACAGTCACCCTGGTAGAGAGTTGTGCATTTTTTCTTACTGAACCCAGCTTATTCTATTTTTCCACTCCAAATTCAGTCCTCCTTGGTCAAAAGTTATCTTCAACATAGTTTAATAGCAAGAAACATTCCACAAAGGCTGCACAGCATTATTTTGTTCTTAACATACTGGGAAATGAAGTGTGTGGGTTTTGGATTCTAGGATCCAGACCATCTGTTAAACCTATCAGAGGTTTGAATTCTAATTTGCTGTTGATTTAAAAATAGTCCCAGCATTACCCTGTCATTTTCTGTAAATTATATATTATTTAGTTTGCCATTTTTAAATATTATAGCATCTTCTTCTCTCTTCTCTTCTGGTTTAATTTAGATTCCTTATCATCTGTACCAGTACCCTTCTTCCCTCCCAGTAACTGATCCTTGGCTCTGTTCTATGCCAGGGAACCTACCAGGGTACTCACAAGCTGGCTCAAAAACCAGTGCTGATGTTATAATCTGAACACAACTGTATCACTGCTGCAAGATATCATCTCTGTATGAAAAGCAAAATCCAACTAAAGCGTATTTATTCTGTTTATTTCATCAGTTTACCTACAGTCACACTAATAATGTCTTGCAGTAACTTGTCTTACTACTGAAATGACCAGCAATTAAGGTATTAAACTGACAAGCTTCGGAAAAATTTTCCTAGAGAGCCACAATCCGCATTTTTGAGAGTGAAGATGGATCTCATTCTCATATTTTATCTTCAGCAACGGACTCAGCCTTCTCAGTCCATCCCACAGTGTGACCCATTTTCTCAGACGATAAACTACAGGGCTTCAGTTCAGTCTTAATGAGGGTGCAAGAAGCTAGTTCGGCCCACTGTAAAACTTGCTTTTTCTGCTGAAAGGGCTATCAGCTCAAGCAGCAAAAACCTGATGGTTTAGTTCTACTGCAGATTACCTGGATTCTTTTGTGAAGTCCTATAGAAATTGCTTTTATTTGTATTACACACATCACAGAAATGAAAGTTGCTGTTTTCAAGCTCTGGTTGCAATGGGATCCAACACAAGCTCAGCCAACAAACAGGAGCAGAAACTGGCAGTGATTTAGGTTTAAGTAAAACCTGACACTGCAGTTCCCAGTTGGTTCAGCTGGGTAAGGGATGGTACAGCAAGGCTTGGTGAAGGTCAGGACTTCTTACACTCACTTTCTGTCTTAACCCAGATAGGAAAAGGCAGACTCAAGGTCCACATTTGACACGCTTTCTGAACACAGGGGCAAATACAGATATTTTATTTCCTGGCTCATTCCTGCCCCCTCCTTCACACACTAGCTAGGAAAGAGCACTTGGCACAAAGGGAAGTATGTTCATGCTCTATCTGATTAATTACTGGTAAAACACACACATTTAAAGCAGTGATTCTCAAACATAGCCAGAGTACAATAAATTTATTTCTCACTGTTCAGTAGTATTTCGGTTTAGCTATCAAAACTGCAGCTGTCATGAATTTGTGTGGCTGCAGATGCAGCCACACTAAAAAGGAACTGTGTACAGGGGATTACATACCTGAAATCACAGATGAACAGGATGGTGGACAGACAACAGGTCTGACAATCTGCCATTTGATAATTTTTGGGAGTTAATTTAACACTTAAGTTGGTTTACTTTTTTTCTCATAGTTATCAATCCCAAAGTAGGCCATGTTGGAGTTATCATCCCTGCATGTGCAGAGCAACTCTACCTCTCAGGCACACTTAAAACCCAAGTCTGAACATCTGTGGAACATTCACTGGAAATAATGGACCTACAGCAAACTCTCGAATCCTCAAGACAGTTCTTTCCCCAACATCTAAGCTCTCCAATTAAAGATGCCTAAAAATTCAGAGATAATCACCAAAAATCAAAGTAAAGAGATGTTATTAGATGCAAAACCAGCCCGACACCCCACCCCCTCCATGACCAAAATAAACCACTGCCCTAAGTGCCCAGTAGCCCTAGAGACTTGACAGATTTGTCTCATGGCAGTTTATAATGGTTTATAATTCAAAAAACTTGTAATATCTTAATAATTATAGATCTTAGTCCTTTCAAATTGCAAAGATCAAACATCACAGTTTGGTCTTCTTTGCTAGAGCAGCCTTAGAAAGGACATGTTTGTCATTACAAGAAGTGTTTTGGGGATTGCAACCGAAAAACTATCATCTACTAACCCTAGCACTAGGAATGCCAAAAATTCCTGCCACTGAGTCTGCTAGTCACAGAGTCTCTGGACTACAGACAAAGGTTGGTGCATATGCCAGAAGTTCAAATTATCATATCCTTCTACATAATTTTATATCTCCAGTTTCTGTTTTGAAGAACCTTAGCTCAACCTTCAGCCACTTTGCCTTTCCACGTCATAAGAACACAAGTTGATAGAACTACTTGTCCACATTCAATGAGGATGCATTTGGAGTCCAAGGCTTCTGGGAGAAGTACCACAACAAGGACTTCAAGGTGTCTGGCCCCTACTTCAGTGAAGCTTATGTGACAAAATACATCTACACTGCCAAACTACTAGGGAGAAATCACCAATGAAACAGTCATTTCCCTCTGCCAAGTCTTCCAGGGAATTAAAGACCAAGAAGATAACGGTCAAAACTAAATTGGAATAACCCAAACAAGAACTGTACAGGTAATGACAGCAGAGAAATCAAGCCATGGGGCAATGAAACGGACTGGGGCAGACACCTCCATGGAGAAGCAAATGGGACTTTGGCAATTTCTCTGAGGGGTTTTAATTCCCTCCACGGATCAACTCAGCGTTACAGAGGCATCTCCTAACATTTGAGGCGCCAAACTTCAGATGCACACAGAAGGCTGGACCTGGGAAAGCCACAGGGATTGGTGCTTGATGAGTGCCATGCCTGGGCAGCTCATCCTGCCATCCCACTCCGCTGGACTGAGCTCCAGCAGCCACCCCCAACCTCATTCGTGGGCTGGTATTTGCTTAATGTCAGAGACAGACACGAGAGGGCTGTGGCAACACATGGTGGCGGCCTCCGGCAGACTCTTTAGACCATAAGTGTACATTAAGACTTTGTTTTGGCCAGACTCTCCTTTGGGTGGTTTATTTTTACTACTTTTTAATTACTCTAATTGAAGGGGGAATATTTCCCTTCATTTCTCCCGTTCAGCCGCTTCACCTCCTCCCACCCGCTGCTCTGAGTCTGTGCCTGCAAACACCACTGATAGTCATATTTCTGCTACAGTGAAGACTGGTTGGGCCTTCCCTCTGCCTTAATTCTGCTGGAAAATAGAAAACAGACATATTTCATTAACTCTCTTGGCTTGTAGATTGACACACCCTACGACTCATAAACACAGAGATTAGCTAAGTCCTTCTAATAAACAGAAGAGTGAAAAAAAAAAAATCTGTCCACTATTTGTTTAAGGGATTTTGTCTTTACAAAGGAGAGGGGAGCATATGGGAGCAAACCTGCTATTTAGCCCTGATTGAAGGAGCGTGAGAGTGATCCAAAACAAGGAGAAAGTCTCTTTTCACATCCATTTGGAGTTTGAGTCTCTACACACAGACTGGACCATGCTCTGAACAGTTCCCTTCACAATGCATTATATACCATCATCTTTGCAATTCTTGCAAATACTTATCTAGAGAATGCTTTTTGTTGGAAACTAGAACCCAGATTTGCACCCTAGTCTTGATAGGTAATTAACTGTGCTGATTTAACTGCTTTAGTGTATTTGTTCATCCAAACAGCACAAAGCAGTGCTCTCATTGTGGTAAAGAGAATGAAACTGCAAAGCATCCATGCTCTTGGATCTGGTGTGAAAGAGCAGGCTCTTCCAGAGTAACTCAGGAAGCATTCAGCACCTGCTTCACTAATGCAGAACAGGCCTCCAAATCCCCTGCAGACTTTTTGCTTAACATTTGATATCCATTTTTTGCATCCAATTATTAATCTGCATATACTGAATTCCTTGGTTTTTGCAGATCTGCCTGATTATTTAAGCCCTGAAATAAGAAGGCAGAAAATGAGAGAGAAAATGAAGATGTGACTCCCAGATGGATGCTAAAACTGGGAGGGATATGGGAGCACACAGACTAAGCCATTATAATTCAGGATTTATTTCTCATTCTGCAGCCTTACAAAACAAACATTTGGATCAAAGAGGCAGGGTAGTTTGGAATTTAGCAGTGATTTCTGTGAATGACCATAGTTATCCCAAGTTCCCAAAACTAAAGCCTCACATTTCAAGGTCTTCTCCATCCTGTTATTCAGGACCACTGGTCTCATTTCACATTTAAACTCTTACTTGAACAAATCTAACACTACCGATATAACAGAGTGCCTTGCTTTTTAATGCCCTCAGGATATGCACTGTTAAGGGCATTCCCAAAAACAGTGAAAGTGAAGTGCACAAAATAATCTCAGAGATGAGCTTGTAAAAGACACTTCTACAGACAACCTCAGGTTCTTCTGTGCAGGAGAATAAAGCTCACACAATTTTTTTGTGTACATCTTTTCACAATTTTCAATCCTCCCCCAAATAACCAAGTCTATTCCTCTTTTAAAAATGTTTTCATTTTGTGATAAGAAAGCAGATCCTGAAAGGTCAGAAGCCATACCAAGCAGATTAGTAGGTGCTTCCACTGATTGCAACTGGGTTATGCAAAACACATCTCATTTCCTTTGAGCTCTCAAGCCAAGGTTTGAATACAGAGAGTGAGCAAATATAGCAGCACAGCTGCTTCAAGCTTCCTCCGATCCTCACTCATAACGCACAAGTGGTGCTCCTGCACCGAACTGCTCTGCGATCAAAACCAGCTGATCCTGACTTTATCAGGACGCTACTGTTTAAGCTGCACTCGAGTTTTTACATTTTCCCCCGGTATGTTTTACGGGGGCCCTTGTAAATCTGATAAAATGCTGGAGCAGCTATAGCTACTAAGTGTTGCTAATGCTTCCCCCTTCACATTTTTTCCTGATGCTCTCCACTGCCTCGTGTGGTCCTCAGGGCTGACTGCCTCTAACTCTGCTCTACAGGAATCATTTATCCTGCTCCTTCCTGTTTCAGTGGATCAGAGATGAACACATATAACACCCTTCACATGTAGATCCCGGAGTGCTTAGTACTCATTAAAATCAAACAACATAAGAAAACATAAATTGGAAAACAAGGCAATTTAAATGATTATTTAAGACTTAAGACGCTCAGCAACTCAAAACAACATCTGGGGGGGGGGGTAGGACGGCGGTAATCCAATATTAGATTAGTTCAACTGCTTTATCCTAGCAGAGAAATTAAAAAACTGGGGGTGAAGGGCTCGCTGGCTAGGTGGGTAACACCCTGGTTCACCTTGACTAGTTTCAGGTTACACAGAGCCAGCTTAATTCATGGGGGAAAAAAATGACAATTTTTAGTTCTGAGCTTCAGGAGCTGTGTTAACAGCCTAGAAACACTAAAGTGAGTGCCTAAGATCAGCTACTGATCTCCCAACCCTGCCTGGCTGCAGGTGGACCCAGCTCAGGGCACTTCCATCACCCAGCCACCCACATGGGCTGCGAGCTGATCGCTTCTGCAGAATGGGCTCAGGAGAGAGCCCCTGGTGACGTCGTGGTGAGTTCCCGTTTGATCATCATCTGCATTCAACCACTTGCACTGTGTTTAAGGGCAGATATTAACATCCAGTTCAAATCATGCTGCTTGGAAACTCCTTGAGCAACACTCACAGAGAACCTTCTTATGTTAAAACCCCTTCTATCTCACAGGCGACTTCAGTGATAAGATTGTCTGCATGGACAAGTTTGCAGGGTTTTGTGATGGCAGTGATATGAAATGTGTCGTTTCAAGGCTATGTTGTGTTCCAGCAATAACTAACAGGTCATATTTACAGGGGCTGATGTTTTAAGTGCACAGTGATTGTGTGCCTGTTACTCCCTAGCACTAAGTGTGTGTGGTTCATCTGATACAGCACAGACAACAAGCAAAGCTGTTATATTGCCCTCCTTGAACTTACAAACCTTTCCAAAGCAACATCTCTGCACATGAGCAGCTTTGCTCCAGTTGAAATGGCTCTGCTTATCCATGTTAAGTCTGCTATGCAGGACACCATTTCCTCTTACTTTCTCCCTATAAAAAAGTTAAATTATTTAAAAAAAAATAAGAAGAAAAGAAACATTTTCTTGAGTGGTTGCAGGTCACTCTGGATCAGCGAGGTTTAACTTTAGTGTGTTGTGATGAAATATTAATACTGAGTCAGTGTGTTTATTTCTTCAAGCGTCTGGAGCCACTGAGTGTTTATGCCTCAAGATTAGCAGGAAGTGTGCCCATGCATAGCAGCGCTGTACTTAGAAAGTCTGAGATTTCAACATTTGAAGACTGTCCACAGCAAATCAGCTGCACTGGATTGTGTGTCAGTTCTGCTGTGAGACACAGTGTCATTCCCACGAGATTTCAATCACATAACGAACCAACAGATTGTCAGGTTAATAGCAGTGCTAGCAAGGCATGTCCCAGTCCCTTCATTTCCACTGCAAAGTATTCAGACTTATCTGGAGCAAGCAAAATAAGTATGTAAATTTACTACCAGCAGCTGAGAGGGTAAGAGGGTCCCAATTTATTCACCGTGACAGCAAATCCCCCCTGCTCAGGTACAGCTTGCTTTGCGTTTCAGCATCTAAGACATTATCTGTTCAAAACAGAGAACTTCAGTTCTCCAAGTTTGGAAGGAAATGTATGAACTCATCCTGTGCTAAATAGACACGGTTTGGCAGGTTATAAAAGCCTCCCCCAGCGCCTCCTGCAAGACACAGCAGCAGCAAACCCTCGGAGAGGTGGGGCTGGGAGAATTGTTTGCACAGAAGGCTGGGACACCAGGGCTGAATGAGTGCCAGGAAATCTATAGCGTCCCTCAAACCCAGCCTGCACCACTTCACTCCATAAACATGCAGGGCAGGAAGCCACTTGCCTTTGCCATTTGAAAGGTTAGAAGGGTCCTAAAGGAAGGGCAAGCGTAGGAGCAAAGGCAAACGTAGAGGAAAAAGGATACTGCAACGTCCTGCCCCAGTTTCACAGTCTAGTTGGGGGCAGATCCACTTCCCCTGTTCCTACAACAAGTGGAAACAGGATTTGTGTTTTGGCTGAGTCTGTCTCTAGTGTCATTTACATGGAGCCATCTCAGAATTAGTCCTTTTAGGTGGGTGTTTCTCTAAATGGATGAGTCATGAAACCAAGGTCCTGGCCCCACAGCAATGTTCAGTTTAGATTTCCTTGCTGCAGGCTTCAGTCTGGCACTGACAATTAGTGCCAGAGCAGCTGGGGCTGCTCGAAAGGAAATGCAAGCGACTGGACCAATTTGCCTTTGCTGCACAGGAGGAAATCCAGCACAATGTACTAGAGCTCTCTGTGCTGAGCAATTTTCCTGCAAAGAGCAGCCCAAGATGCCTTTCTGAGAGAAGTATAAAAGGTTAATGTGGTGAGAGAAGAGTTCCCAGACACCAGGATTCCTGAGAGACACTGTCTGGGGATGCTGCTTGGGCAAAGCTGCTGAGGAGGTGGCTCATGCTGACAGCGATTGTATGTGGCTGAGGGGACAGAAGGAAACCAGCTCTAGCTGTCACAGGAGGGACACACAGGTGAGGTTTTGAAGTTCCAAACATCTCCCTCTCACACAGGGAAGAATGAGGCAGCAGCAAATCAGCCTGTTTGCTGCCATGTCTGTGCTCACATGTGGCATTCATGCTGTCATAGAGATGATGTGAACATGGGGTTCCAACTAGCTGAGTTCATGTCTAGTGGATCCTTGTTGATGTTTCCTAGAACACTTGAAGATGATTCAATACTCGGCCAACTGCTCTCTAGTCTATATACACACTGGTGTAGAAGATTTTTAATTCTAGTCCAATTACATAAGAGAAAATAAACTAATGAATGTGATTAAAAAATTGATCATCTCTATTACCAGAAAGTCCTAAGTCAATAAATATCCCTTTCCAGAGAATGGTGCTAACTTGATGGACATTACACACACATAACTATCTATTAAACCAATTTATACCTGCAGTATACAGCTGTGTAAATTTGAGAGCAGAGATGCTGCTGTGACCCTACAGAACTGCAATCATTCGAACAGCAGTATGGTGTTCAGAACAGGGGCTGGTTCTGCCCTCTTTAGAATTCTTTTACCTACCTGACAAAGAGGGCAAAGGCAAATATTCATACCCCTTTAGGATGCTCTCCAAAAATAAAGACATATTTAGAAGACACACAAAGAGATTATCTCTGCTTGCCATAAACATTGGCAATGGAAGTAGCAGCACACACACGCACAAAGAGAAAAAAATAAATTAGTTAAGTCGTAATAGTACTATAATAAAATTATAAAGCAGGAGACTGCTCCAGGCATTTGACATGCAGCTTGGCACTTTTAATGAGGGAAAACAAAAGACTCAAACTGCTTCCTCAAGAGCTTATATATATGTGTGTGTGTGTAGGAAGGAGGGAAGGCAGTGATGGTTCTCCAGGGGAGGAGGATGCTGCTCACTGAGGCCCATCAGGTAGCAGTAAATCTCCACCGTCGGGCGCTCCAGGCCTGCTCCTCACGCTACATTAGGCATGTTGCACTCCCTCTGCTTTATGGGGGTTGTGGTGCTAAATGAGCTAGAACAAGAGCTGCAGTATCAGGGGATCTAGTGGCTGTCTCCACCAAGCAGCTCCACTAAGTGAGGCTTTCTCCATTTCTCCCTTCCTTGCTCGGGATTGTGCCAGGAAAGTAGTCAAACACCCACCACATCAAATTACTGTGCACACCCCGAGTTTCTGGTTCTGCATTCCAGGTTCTGGGAAAGGTGTTCTGGATCACAGCAATCGCTAAAATACAGTTTTGTGACTCCTGTCACATTGTTAGCCTCTGCTTTGCAGAGAGGCAGAGCATCTTCAAGTTCCCACCAAATCACTGACATTTTTGGATGGACAGGTGACATGGCAGCATTCTTCAGAAAAGTAAAAAGATGTGAAAGCACACCTTAAACCCACGGGCTGGAGCGTAACCCCCAGCTGCTGCTGCCCTCTGGCATTTTCCCCTCCTGGTACCAGCTTTCATGCCATCTCTTCCTCACTATCCTTCAGCTGCCTCCTGACCTTTCAATATTTTAGTTCGATTCATTTCCATTTTTTATTCTCTTCAACTAACAGCCATAGTTCAGCTACTGATGTGTTATTTTCATGCCTTAAAAGACCAAGAGCAAGTTTTGCTCAAGTGCGTGGGCCACGCAGGAATATTGGTGGGCAAAAATCCAGAACCAAATCATTTGCCAGACATTCATAACATTTCAAAATATGCTTTCATGTCACATTGGGGCAAAAATTTGAAATGTTTTAATGGAAATATAAGAAATGAGATGGCATGTTAGAATAAACCATCACTGTACGTTTTTAATGTATTGAACACGGATTCAAGTTCCTTCTGAAAACTAAAAATGCAGCTTCAACCTTTGATTTTTAGACCACTCCATTATGGGTTTGATTTATCTGATAACTGCTCAGTTCCGACCAATATTATGAAAAGATCACTTAACAACCACACTGCATTAGGAACAGGTATCTGCACTGACAAAACCACACACGAGAAAAACACAGTCTGAACTTGATCTACAGGATGATCAGCTTAGTATTAACTACCACACATCAGAGAATTCACTGTATTTTTGTCAAATTCTAACCAATGCTTAGCAATAGATGAAAAGCAAATGGAAAGTTAAAAATGGAGAAAGACAAAAAAACCCTTCATTTTATGATCCCTGACTCCAAGATGCTGAGTATCACATGCAGTTCTGGTTACCTCAGAGAAACGTAACAGCAGAACTGTAAAACCTACATCAGACAGAGAAACAGGGAACAGAGATACCCAGGAAGGGCTAGAGAGACTAAACAGACTTCTGGCAAAGAGGGATGACTAAGGAGGGGTTACAACAGAGGTTTGCAAAAACAGAGATCAGTAACAACTCCAAGACCATCAACAGTATGGGGCACTTATAAGGAAACACTCATTTAGTGGTTCTAATCAAGCAAGAACTGGGGATTATCCAATGAAACAGAAAGGTTCAAGCTACAAAAGAAAAGATGTTTTTATCCTGCAGGCATTCAAACTGTCACTTCATGCTAATGGATGTTCTCAGTTCAAAATATATGAGTACTTACAAAACAAAAAGGATCAAGAGATTCACAAGGACGGGTTGGCCCACATAGTCAGTAACAGGTATTTGCTGGAAGCCTGGGGGTTTTGGGACATGCAAACATACCGTTGTTGCCGGACAAGAAGCACCTGCCTTGGATGTCACATGCTAGTGCAGCAAAGCTTGGTGTAATTGCAGGACCAAAAGCAACTAGACATACCCCAAAGTACCTCTCTGACTTCCTAAGCACAAACAGGCAGCCTCAGCTGTCCAGTTAGTCAGTCAGCTGAGGGACACCTGAGTTCCAGCTGATCACAGGGCATTTGGCTTGTCACCTCCTGCCCTCCCTGCTTTACCTGAGAATGCCATGATCTTGCTTTGCTCAGCAGAAAGACTTGCTGGAGCTGGACTTCATTGGACACAAATGGCTTTGTATCCAGAAACTCAAATTGCTAACCAACACCACCACAGTAGACTTATAACACAAAAGTGTGTGTGTATATATATATACATTCACAATTTCAGGAATAAAATAATAATATAAATCTTTAAAATGTCTATCCTTACTCTGCCATGAGCCCACTTTTGTTGACGTTGGGAAAGAAAAAGGAAATTGATTTAACTCTTATCCTAATACCCTGTAAAATTTTTAAAAGAAACAATAGTCCAAAAACTCGGGGTGGAGAAAATCATTACAGAGGTTTAGTTGTGGTTTCTTCCCACTCTCACAATGCCATTGGTTCACACAGAAGAAACATTCTCTACAAATATCCAACTTGCTGCGTATTTGGATGGCTATAATCACCCATATGGAGGGCATTATGATACCACCAGGACAAAAATAAAGAAAATGTTTCAGAGGCAATGCTTAGCAGAACATACAGTATCCCACCCTCCTGCTTCCTGACCATCTTGGTAAGAAAGTATTTGCTTGATTGCTCTAAGAAGTTCTTGGCCACACCTCATTTAACTTATTTTCGAGATCAATCAGGTCAAGCCCCTGAAAAATCCCCTCAGGTTGCCTTTTTAAACACTGACTTGTTGCCTTTTAAGCAAACAAAATAGCAGTTTCCTTTTCAGCTGGCATGAGCTGGAGTCCAGATGCAGGGCTCCAACCCAAAAACAGCATTCAGCAAAGGACCCACATACCAAGCAGGATGACTGATTTTGGTCTGCACTTCCCCTCCCCTTTTTTTTCTGCCTTGGGAAATATTTGGGATGCACAAGTAGACAGCCTTTTTTAGACATCGCCTGCTTCGAGGAAGAAAGGAGTGGATGAATGGATATAAAAGGCCCAGAAAGTAGAGCTGTTTAATCAAAAGCAGTCACGAACAAAAGAAAGCCAAGGAGCCCAGGAGGATAATTATATTTCACACATCAATTAACATTCTTTCGCTGCCACTTAAGAAATCCCATTTAATTGCCCTGCCTAAGTCCTGATTGTATAAGATGTCGTACAGAAGGTGAATTGGCTGCAGAAGAGGGTGCCATGTTATAGACAGCACACAAAGCTGTATCAGTGCAAAGTCTGTCTTTCTGGTGTGTTAAGCCTGCCTGTTCCCTCACATGGATAGCACTAATGCATCCCTAGACTTAACAGGATCACAGGCAGCGATCCAAACTCTCATCCCAGCCACCCTACAGGACTTGCGGCGTCAGCTCTTTATATTCCTATCACAACAGCAGCTGAAGGCTTCAACAGATCTGTGGACACATAAGGCACTTTCTCCCTGATAAACTTAAAGGCATGGCAAAAGCAGTGTGCCTGCAGTAAAGGCAGGGAGCTCAGCCCCGGACAGACTGAGAAATTTCATCAAGCAGGGTCACAAGAGAGCTGGGAAATGGCTTCAGATCTCTCAGTTTCTTAGTATCAGGTGTTTTCCTTTCATTAAAATACTATGGTAACTAAAGAAAAAAAGCCATCACCATCATTATTATTCTCAAATCCGTTTTTTCATTTAAAGAAGAGGGAGTTTGGGAAAAGGTTCATGTGCACAGTGTTTTGCAAACATGAAATATATTTCTCCAATGCATAGAAACATTTAAAAAAAAAAAGTTTGAACCATTTCTACTGGAAAACCCACAAAAAAGAAGCAAGCCAAAATACTTTTATGGTTATTTATTGGAACACATTTAAGCATTACAGGGGCAGCAAGTCAACAAGCATCCTCTGCCAGCCCTCTGGCTCCCACCACAGGCATGCTCAGCAGCCCAGCACAGAAACTCTGCCTAAACCTTTACTCCCATCACACAGCAATCACCTCCTTCTGGGACAAGATTTCGTACCCTGGTTTGGTTGTGTTTGAACTAATTAAGGTACATTTTTCAGAGTCCATCCTGAAATGCCCTACACTGTCATTCCCACAGGAGCACCGACCTGCTCACACCAAAGAGTTAAGCCAGCGTGGCTCATATTTGCCATTTCTTCTTCCTTCCCCCAAATTCTGTTGAAAAGGACTTTGATCTGCAGGAGCACTTCTACTGCACAAGTGTTGATTTGACATCCAACTCCTACTTCATCCATCTTCTTAACCAATTATGCCCACAAAACTTTTACATTTAGAATAAGCCTCAAATATAGACTAGATAATACATAATATTAATAAATTCAAAGCACGCAGCACGCTGACACCAAGATGTCTACAGAAATACAGATTTTAATCCAGTCACCCAGAATAAAAATTTTTAAAAGTCTTACAAGAAAAAAAATTAACTTCTCTCCATTTAGTAAAGATAGTGAAAGCTGAATCCTTCAGTGTGCCTTTACTGGCTTCGGTATATCTGACAGAGGAAAACCATGTTGAAGATACAGCATGTTGTTAGTTTTAAATCATGTGATTTTCTCTGTCACTAAGAAGTAACAGATTTTATTAAATAAAATATTTAAAATTATATGGATTATGACAGCTACAAAAAAAAAATGAATAAACAGGAAATCCTGAGGATTTTTTCCTGTTCTTTGAAGTGGAGATACTTTTTTCACCTAAAAAAATAATAAATTAATTCAGATTAACTAAAGACACTAGTACTTTTTTTTGATTAATTGCATGATCCTTCCACAAAGTATTTGACTCCTTAGGCAGTCTCACCATATGGACTTAAAAGCCCCCACGGATGGACTGCAGCTCCACCATAGATCTGTTTCAAATCAGCTCTCTCTACTGAGTGTCTACAGCAGGAGCTCTTTATGAAAAGGGACTTAGGAACTTCTGGTTTGAACACACTGATTTCTTTTAAAGTATTCAGCTGTCACTAAATTTTACTTGCTGTGATTCTTATAATTATTAATTTCTTATTAACACAATCCATATACTTTGTTTGTAACCAAGAGGTGTGTTTTTTAAATCAGTTATAAAAAAAGGAAATTTCTGGTTTATGAACTACATTCTATATCATATTTAATTACATTTAGCCACACACTTCTCACACTGCAGGAACCTGCAAGGAAGAGGCACCAACAGCCCTGCCCCAGTGCCCTCCGCAAAAGTATCCTGGACACTCAGAGGCTGTAAATTGCCTTCACATTTCCATCCTACAACACCATGTAACCACAGTAGGAATCTGCCTGGATGTCCCATCTCCACATTTAAGTGTTCAAATCCCTTCTGAGTCTTTCCTATTTGCTGCTGTTAACGCTATCCTGCAGTCAATGGGAACTGTTGTTAAGCATGACCTAAAAGGATGTCTTTAAAGAAGGAAGAGAAGGGCTTTAAAACTGATCCTCAGAAGTACTAATGTGGTGGTTGTGTTTGTTTAACAAACCTGTAGAAAGTTACATATAAAGAATTCTTTACCATGAGAGTGATGAGGCCCTAGCACAGGTTGCCCAGAAAAGCTGTAGCTTCTCCACTTCTGGAAGTGTTCAAGACCAGCTTGGACAGGGCTTGGAACAACCAGGTCAAGTGGAAGGTGTCCCTGCCCATGGCAGGGGAGATTGAGACAAAATGAACTTTAAGGTCCCTGCCAACCCAAACTGTTCTATGATTCTATGAAACAGAAAGAAACCTCAGCTATTACTTGAGGAAACTAAAGCAAAAGATGAACTTTTAAAGAGGGTCACCATGGGGTTCCTTCTTTACCAGACAAACTCACACAGCTTTAAGGTGAAATACACCCACTAAACCATTCAAACTTATTTTCATACATAGCCAACACTTTTGTGGATGCCATTTTACCTCTGCAGTTTCCTTACTGAGATGTGCAACTCCTTGTCTTACCCTATATATACCCACCCCTCACAGTCACAAGACTTGTTCCTGTTATTTCTGAAAACAGGCTGCAGAGGCAAAAGGGAAGTACACATTTTATGAGTGCAAAGCCATGTTCTGCAAAGCTCAGGCAAGATTAGTGCTGGCAAAGGACAAGAAAGAAGGCAAGGAGAAAAAAAACAGAACATTTCTCTGAACCACATTGAACCTCAAGTACCAACGATTTGTTAAATCAGCACTGTAGTACATTAGAAAGTGAGAGTTTCTAAACCTGAGCTGCAGCACTGACACTGGCAGGAACTTGCCTCAAACCCACAGCAGAATTTTACAGGGTCTCTCAGCCATAACACAGACTATCGCCAGCATGTCAAACATGTCCCCTCTATCTTCAGTGACTTTCAGTAGAAGATCTAATCAATCTGTGTCTCTGTGGTCACCTTAAAAGTGCTCAATGCCTTTGAAAAAATCTAAATGTTTGAAGTGAAGGCTGCAAAGGATAACAAATACCACCGCTATCCTTACTGCCTTGAGCACTACTTCAGCACCTTTCCACCTTCCTGCTCAAATACAAGCAAAGAGTGACTCAAACATTTAAAATCAAGAAAAGAAACAAAAAGCCTCTGAAGATGCTCCCAAATAATAGGGAATGCAGCCAGTCACAGGCCCTTCCAAAATAAGGATGAAATTAATAAATTCATGACATATTAGTCATAACTCTCCAGGCACTATAGGAAGACACTTGGAACCCGACTAATAAGTGATATAGAAGGAAAAGGACAGAAAAGAATGATGGTTTAATGGCTGGAGAATCCTAACTGGGAATCATAATGTTTGTTTTCTATTTTGAGTTTGTTACAGACCTCCTGGATGATACCAGAGCAGTTACTTAATTTCCCCACCAGTTTTTTAAGCAACACAATAATAGTTCTTCTTTCCCTATCCCTGCATCTCTCTCCAAAATCTCATTTTTCTTTTTTTTCTTAGAGATTAGACTGCAAGCTCTAGGACAGTCACAAGGTACACCATAGATAGCACATCTTCAGCCAAAACACTGTTGAATACAAAGACTTTTTTTATACTTTTTTCCGGCAAACAAGTTCAGAAATCAATGTTAATCACAACTGAATTTCCCCATTTATTATTATTCTTTACCAATATTAGCTTACCTATTCATACAGAATAAGTTTTCAGACTATTACTAATTAAAAAAAAAGGGACCTTTTTTTTTTTTCCTTGTGTGTGGTCATTTTTAAACCCTAACTGGCATCTTATGTGCCTATCTCCTGTATGAAGACACATCACTCCCTGGATTGGAAAAGGTTGGATTCTCCTCACTGTTGGCTGTCCAGAAGAACAGCCATAGCCTGCTGTAGGCAGCTCGAGACCAGCGAAGGCTGGCATTGCATGCCAGGAGTCTGGACCAAAGCCCAGTCATGTTTGAGCTATTAAAGATCTAAGAATGTAAAAGGAGACAGAAGCAAATGAAAAGAAAAATAAATAAATAAAGGAAAGTGTTTAGAGGAGGGCTGGGAAAAGGAAAAATACAGGCCCTATTGGAGACTGAAACTTTGTTCAGGGTCCAAAATTCAAAAGCAGCTCTTCTGTGGGTTGGCTCCAGCTCCTCTACAAACAAGTTGGCCCTGCTTATAACCTGTATTAATTTACACAGCCACCAGCAGTGCCAGAACCCATCCAAATCCCTGCCCTGCTGCTTGCCCAGTGCTTAAGAGGCAGAGCACTTGGAGCGAATCGCTGCTCGGTCACTTGTCAATGATCTCCTTTCAGCTGCTCAGGACAACTGCTGTGCAGTGCCACCATCCTGCCTGGGACAGCCCTGGTTGAGTGACCCCCCCGAGGCATCTGGGCTCATCATGGAATGCCCCTGATGTGTGGAGGGAGCCTGGTCTCATGGTCTGCTCATCCTTGTGTCCTGATAACGCAGTGACACACAGGGAGGGGAAACATGCCCAGGGTAAAAGGATGGGATCACACTCCCTGCTCCCCCGCGCACACTTTTCACTTGTAAACCAGTTAAAAGCCATTTTCAAACACACATCCTCCCTCAGAATAAACGGTGCCATTCTAATTAGCCCCCAACACTGTTCACTCATCATGGTATAAAAGAGAGTCTTTACCACATGGCACTGTTTGGATTACGTGGCCATGTGCGGTGACTGCCCAGGGACTGAGCTCTGCTCCTGAGAGCTTTCTCTCTCTCAAATGAAAGCAAAGGAATTCACTTCTTTAACAGATAACTGTAAGCAAATTTATGCACCTTATAGACTAGTCATCTACTGTGGCTATACTTTAGGTACAATATCACAAGACTAATTACCCAGAGAAGTTGAAAGCCATCAAGTTCTTCCCATGCCATGCAAAGATAAGATCAAGTCACTTGTTTTAAAACCTCTTTTTAAGACCATGTTAAAAAAATTGCATGTAAAGTATTACAGCTGTCACAGAGTACTTGAATGCCACTTGCTCCAGAAACATGCTTTAGTACTCAAATTTTGCAACAGTTCACCTAAGCTGGATCTACTGATGCACCAGTGTGAAGCTCATGAAACTCTACAGCAGAAATCCAGGGTTTGGGCATTTGCACTTAGAAAATACAGTATATTCCTATTGTAACCAGCAGCTTCTTCAGAATTACACTACTAAAGAGCCTTTAATGTTTATTGAGAACTTATGGAGCAGAAGCAGCTCTGGAAACTTTCTGCACTTACACTTACAGCCTTTACACAGTTGCAGGCCATAAAATTTACACTTCGCTGATGCAACTGGGAGCTTGGAGACAGCACCCTGCAAAGCTGGATTGACAGTGCACAAGCATATCACTTCTGTTATATATAACTGTCTTCACAAAAGAAATACTTTTTCCCCTTTCAAAAGTAAAACCTCAGAACTAGAATATAAAGCAAAGTGTAGCACAGTTAACACAGCAAATGCAGGTCTGTGATTAGCAACTCCTTTTGAAATATCTTCCAGCATCAACTTGGAAGAAATAATCCCCTAAATAGCACAAACTGCACAAAGATATATCATTAAGGGCATAAATGGGGCATAACTTCAACACAGATCCCATCTCAAGTATCATCAAATTATTCATTTCTTAAAAGAAATTAGAAATACGCATCCTTTTTTTGGGATGTCAAAGTTGCAGTTCTCAATGAGAACTTGAGTTGTGCAGAGTTTCAGAGGCTTAAAATACTTTGTCAGTGTTAGAAATATTTATTTTGCCACCTGGAAAGCATTGGATTGTGTATTTACATACTAAAGCTTGAATTTTCAGAGGCCTTTTTTACCCTCACAAAATGCAAGAGAAATGTGTGGGTCAGCTTTGCTCAACGTTTTGGAGAAACCATAATTTTTGACAGTCACCAAGTAACAAAAATTTCAACCCAATAGGTAATTCTTTCCAAAGGCCCTGGAGCACTGAAAAATGTCATAATGAAAGATGGTTTGCAACCTTAACTGCAGAGTGGTTGGTCCTGACCCCTGTGCTTTTACACAGACCTTCAGATACACACAAGGAAGAGGCACTGGAGATCACACTTGATCTTTTTTCCTCTCTTTTTAATGAAAATTATATGCTGTGGTCCATCAGATGAGCTCCCTGGCTAAAGCTGTATCTGAAGGAAACTTTGTCCTCATACTGCAAAAGGAAACCAAAAATAGAGGCCTTGGCAGTCTGGGGCTTTCCTACTTGTAATGAATGTAGGAAAGGACATGGTGGCCTACTTTTAAAAGGGTATTTCTGCCAAGGCACAAAATAATAAGAATTTATGGTATAACCAAAAAAATAGATATCTTTAGGTTGTGGAAATTATGGCTGATGACATCTCTTACTCCTGTTGCCCGTGATCTATTTGAACATATACAAGGCCTTAATTACAGCCTTGCAGCAAATGATCAGGCTTAAAGTATGTTTTCAGCCCAAATGGAGGAGCAATCCAGGCATAGGAAGAGAGCTGGATTAAGCAGAACTGTCAAGGTACTAGAAGAGATGCTGAACTTGGGAATGAGAGTGATCAAAGGTACCAGCATTTGTTCTGTTGCCTTTTACAGGAGGCAAGATGTTCCCACATACCAAGATTTTATTAATTCATCCTCCTTGGCAGCCAAAAAATGAGCCTTCCCCAATCATATACTTGAAAAGCTGAAAGTGAAGTAAAAGGAAACAGCAAAAAAGACCAAGTTCCTCAATATAAACATGAAATACTGAAGCCAGCAAAATTATTCCACATGCTTTCTCCTTCCCAAGCTAAAAACATCCTCTATTTCCCTCAAAAAATAAAACACAACAGAGATGTTATTGTCAAACAAATAGGGCTCTCTTTTCCAAAATTAAGTCATTCGGGAAGTCTGACTTGAGATATCTTGAAGGAATATGTCTCAGAAATCACATGCTCCTCTCCTCTCTGGAAATCAAATCACTTTAAAGCACTAATTTGAACAACCAAAGACCAAGGTGCTTAAACATGTGACTTCTCTAAAAGTCCAGAGCTCATCTCACAAATGGCCAGTGAATATGAAAGTGAACATACAGCTGATGATGTATAACAATATCTTTCTTTTTTTGTGCATCTTCAAGGGCTGAGAAATCCATTTTTTAAAAATATTATCTTTGCAAAAGAGAGAATGTCACTTTGAAACAAACATGGAAATGTTTCCCTCAGACTAAACGTGATTATTCTCAGATGTTCTAAAGAGTGGAGATACAATAAACGCAGGTGAGAAAACTTCCTTCTCTCTTATGTGTGTGATTCTCACTGAAAAACAAAGGAAAAGTTGTTCATCTTCCAGGCTGGGTTTCACCACAGTAAGTCTTGCGCCTTGTATTTCCAGAAACAAAATGAATGCTTTGCTGGAAAATCACTGTCTCAAAAAATTAAAGATTGGCAGAAACAGATTTCTCAAAATTGACTCAGTTGTGATACAATAAGCATTCACGGCTATACAAATTTAGAGCTAACTATTGTAGCTGGGGTGCCAGAACAGCGAGATAATTCTGTGACCAGCTATAAGATGTGCATCAGCAGAAGCTAAACTGGCTGGATTTCACCACACACCAAATAATTACTGGAGGGACCCCCTCATTCCACATTTATTGATACAGGTAAGCAGCCCAAAGTTACATTAAAGAGAAGGCTTTCACTATCCCCTGAAACACCAAGTTTTGACCAGTGCAGACATCAGTGTGCACAACTAGAGCGGCAGGTCCAAAGGCAAAACATGAGGGTGCCCAGCACAGAATGTGCACACAGACGATTTTTTTTTTTCCTCCTCCCATTTTGCTAAAAAAAGCAAGCTCTTTAAAATTAGGGAGGGGGGATGGGGAATAAGTGCCAAGACCAAAGGAACATTCTAGTACTGCCACACACACACAAAATAGGTTACAGAATTCCACCTTCAGTGGAGAAAGGTTGCGCTTCCCTTCCATATAAGCAAATATGATTTGAGACAGTACCTTAAGGCTGACCTACAGCTTTTTTTCCTAAAAAAACCCCCTAATCTCAAGTTAGAATCCAAGTGATGATGGATTTATCACTTCCCTTGGTAAACTGCTCCTATAGTTAATTATCCTTACTATTTAAGTCACGTCTCATTTCCAGTTCAAAAAAATTGCTGAAGGCCTCATAACATTTTTTTCTACAGTATCTATATGTATGTGCTTCGTGTGTGCACACCCACACACATATTTGTAAAATAATCCTACTTCAATTCCTAAAGAAGGGTTCTTTTTCCACATGCAAGTTTGCATCATCACTGGATATGAGAATTGGGATTTCATTTCAGAACTGCTGCTGGACTGATATCTGGTCCCATGGCAAAAGATTCCAGTTCCCTACCCAAATTCAGGCTTCCTAAGGCAAACTGGGAGCCAGCACTTGGATTCCCCTTAGAAAAATAGGAGTCACAGAAGTTATATATTTTCTCCTACATTTTTAGGCATAGAATTGCATGCATGTGTGTATTTCCTCAGTTCTTGCTGTATGTTTTACATTATAACTGTTAAAAGGTTGGCCACTGCTCATAATCATCAAATGCAGGCTTATATACAGGTTTACATGCGAGCCATGAGACGTCTTGAGAAAACACTCCTGAGGCAACTTATGGTCAACATGAATTTTTCTTGTTTTCCTAAAGGTCCCAGAGGTTTTTTTACAGTTTTTCTTTTGTGCCCCTGTCAATCTGCTATTATTAATTTTCTGAAGACTTTTGAAAAGGCTGTAAGATAGCAAGCGGCATCGAGGAGATTGCAAGGAAAGAGCTTGCTTTGTCTCTCTCCCTATAAAGTTCCTGCTGTCCAGCTGCAGCCTCTCTTGCAGACAATGAATCATATGCCTAGAAAGAAACTACATATCTGAGTAAACCACATTCAGTTGCTGTCTCTGTTTGGTTATATATTAGGTAAACCCAACCAATCAAAGCTCATCAGCTGACACAGAAGCCAGTGGAATTAAAACACAGACACACAAAAATTCTTGTAAATTATTAGTAGGGTCATATGAGGCCTTAAATATTGAGAAAAGCAAAACAAGCTATTAATAACCGAAACACTGATAAAGTTTCTGCACAGTCTATAAAAGAAGAGACAACCAAGAGGTACAGTTTCCAAGTTTTTGCGGTCAGTGAATTTTTAATCTGATATGAAAGTGCTTGCGTGCCTCCATGTCCTGGGACAACCAGGATTCAGGGTCTGAGACACAGTTCAGCTGGGGGTAAATGTATTAAAGGCTTATGGATGAGGGGGAAAAATAAAGGTAAGCAAAACACTGTAAATTATTCTAGTCACATGTGAAGTGAGACATGCATTTATGAAACATCAGAAGCAGATGAGTTGGCAAGCGTTAGGCTGTGACCTGACTGGTCCAGCCTCTGCAATTCTACATGCCCTGTTTGCATCAGACTCTGGGATTTTCAGGAGGAGACCAGGAACACCCTATCTGGAGACAGGAAGTCACTGGAAGTGTTATTCTGAAAGAACAAGCAGGGTGCAGAAGGCAAAAAAGCAGAAGGGATGTCCTGCGAAGCCTCCAGAAGCAGGATGAAGGCCACTCTCAGTGGTGTGCAGGTACCCTGTGCTGCTGCACTGCCAGGCAGCTGGCACAATGTGTCCTGCAGGATACCAGTCTGCCAGAGCCCGCAGCAAGCCTGATTAAATGGGCTTAGCCTGCTGGAAGCATCTTTGGGAAAACTATGGCATTACATGCAACCCTGTAACCTGATTCAGTCACAGCTTGTGTCATCTCAGGTCAGAAATTATAGAGAAAGAAGAAACTGTGGGTTTTGTTTGTTTATTTGGTTTAAATATGTGGCCAGTGCAAAGATCCGTTTGTCAAATGGGAAACATCAGTTGAGAAGTATTGAAGAAAGACAACAGTCCCAAGAGGAGAGTCCTCTGAGCCACAGTGCAAAATCCACAGGTCCCCAGTTCCCTTCAAGGCACTTTCTGAGCAGGTTTAAACCAGATTCCCTACAGATCCCAGAAAAACTGCTTTGTATTATATCTAAATCCCAGCATTAGGCTGTAGAGCTGCAAGGCAGAAGCTGGTTTGCACTGAAAAGAAAGAAGTCTCCCTGAACACCAACTTATCTGATAACTGTCCTTTCCAAGAATATATGAACTTCCTGATGAAGTAGCATCTGGTTCTGGCCACTGGCTGGAATGAAACACTGGGCTGGATGAACCAGTGGCCTGAGCTGGTGACACTAATCCCCATGGCTCTCGTGAGTGCCCAACAGAGATACTACTGGGAGCAAGGCACTTCCACATTCAAGTGCAAGCCATATGTTGGGAATGAAAAATCGGCTTCAAAAAATCACACAGCATGCCACTGTGTTTTTAGAATAATGGCCTGGCTATCAAGTACAAGCAGCAATGGCTATCAGCCCTGCTTTATGTTCCCATTCTGAATCACATCTAATAATTATTTGAGAGACATCAAAGCCCTGCCCACAACTCATAAAAAAGACCAGCATCTTTTGGAATGAGGTTTTCTTGATGTAGTGGATGGGTCAACAACTGCTGTGTCTGACCTGCCTCAGAGTCCAGCTCCAGTTTACTGTCCAGCTACACACTTTGACTCAGTAGATTATCCCTCTGTGCTGGTTCTGGGAAAACCTACACAGCTCTTTTAATAGCCAGAATCTGCCTGTGCTTCCAGCACACTCAAATGAACATGATTCCTCTCCTTCAGGACCACTGTGGATTTATGTGCCTGGTGCAGCAAAATTCTTCTCTTATCCATCTTTGAGGTGTTGCTACAAAAGCACCACTGGGTGGATAATGTGGTCAGGGATTTTAATAGGACAGCATTGGCACTGAATGTGATTTAAAGACAGTGTGAATCTCTAGAAAGAAAATGGGAATGCAACATGTAAGGCCTTCGGAGTGCACTGAAGTTCTAACCAGCTCTTGAGATCACCCAGCACAACCAAGTGCAGCCACTGATCCTCAGCCTCTGCAGTGATAATCCATCTCTCCACCACTGCAGTGGGAATTTGCAAAAAAGCCTTAAAGTGAAGTGCTGAACACTTCTCATGTGAGAACCTCAACCTCATTACAGCTGTCAGTCAGGCTGGAACACCAAAGAATCACATCACTCAGGTGGAAAGCAACAGCAAACAGCTAAACAGGGACTAGAAGGTATGACAAGAGCATGTTCTTCCCTCCTTGGCAGATCTGCCAAATGAGATACTTTAAACAAGAGTTTTACCAAGAACAAAAAGCAGGTGAGAGTCACAGAGCAGTGCTGGCCTGCCAGCGCAACCAAAGAGTCACAGGAAGGTTGAATCAAAGCCTTGCATGGTTAGTGTGTCTAAATATATGTTGAAAAGAAAACACAGAACTTATATACGGCATCTGAATCCACACTGCTGGGCCTGATGCACTTTCCATCAGCCCTTAGGTAAAATGCTATGCAAGTCATGGCAGCTTTGAAAGCAGCGAAGGTACAGAAGATGTCAAAATGTGATAAACTATCATAGATCCACACTAACTTACACTGGTAGAAGACTTGCCCATTTTACACAAGCCTGTGACTAATACATTTGAATGGAACTTTGAAGTCCAAGCAAGCTGAGGGGAAAACAAGTTATTACAGTAAAGTCACCCAGTCCGCAGGCTGGCTGAACAATCCTTGAAGGCAATCCAAAATGAAAAAGTTTGGCCTTAGTCTATTCACAACTCCCATGGGACTGGAGAACAAGCCACAAATGGCAGAGTGAAGTTCAACTTTGCTTTTATCTCTCCCACCTTGTTCCCATTCTGAGAATGGCACCAACAAGATGATGAATGTTATTCTGTAGTGACCCCTGCTCCGTAGAAACAGCATGGCAATCCCTCCCCACTCCTTTCATTCCCAACCCCTTGTCTTCTCAAGAATCACTTTGAAGGTTCATAACATTCAGCCCTGAAGGCAAGAGGGTTTTTCCAATGTAAATTTCTTTTGGTCACTGCAATATGAGCAGAAATCTTGGGCAGTTCTGTTCACTACAGGGTTTTCATATTCCCTTTGCCTGCCCAGCTATTTATCATTTTCCAATAATCCTGTGCCCTGGAGACAATAACACTCAGCAATTGGCCTTACCTCCCCTCCCCCTATCCCACACACACAATAATGTTTCCATGCCTGAAAGTCTGTCCGTCAATGCTGATCGGAAAGAAAGATGTTTATCTCTACACATGGCAAGCCACAAAAGTTAGAGATGGAAAAAAAATCTATTAGATCATTGAGTCCAAAACTCTGCTAGTGAAGGACAGAGCCCCCAGAGAATACAGAATTATTTTTAAACAGATGCAATAAATCGTCCTTCATGATGTGGTGGCCAACTGAGACATTTCACATCCTTGACTTTGAGGTAAGAGATGCTGCAATGTGGAAGTTTTTCTCCGTTCCCAACAGATTCATGACACAAAATTTGTTGTTGGTTTCTGCTAATATGCTCTGGTTTCCAAAAGACAGACCAACCACAACCAGAATTCTTCCGTCACTGCCTGATCCTAATTTATTTAAGATACTTGCTGAAGTCATCACTTGGACCGTTCTCAAATGACCCCAAGCTAAGATCACATATGGAAATATAGAAAAGCAATATGTTGCAACAATATCCTTCCAATTAAATGTTAAACTTTGGTGGGTTCAGTCAAACACCACCTCTTTGCCCTCGTAACAGTTTGTTTGGTTAAGGGTCCACACTCAAATTCAGTGCTCTGAAAATGCGCTGGACGCACCAGGACCAAACCAGAAATGAGGCTTCACCACTAGTTTGTCTGCCATGAAAGGGATAGGGAGGACACAACCAGAAGTTTGCCTGTGAAAAACACAGAATGACAAACACCTCTGAGGTTTTCAGGTGTCTAAGAAAGCCCCTGAAACAAGTTCTGAGAGTCACTCAGCCTGTGAGTATTCATGTCTATGCTGGTTGTACCTAAAGGATCATGGATGGTAAAAACTTTCAGGAAAGGAATAATCTCAGCACAAGAAGTAACTCCAAGGTCAGAAGTGTGGTTCTGTGTTGGGATACAGTTCCAAATAGGTATTAAATTACAGAGCACATGGAGTAGACATTCATTATTATCAGATTCATTAACATATTTTAGAAATTAGAAAATTCAGTTCAATGTTAAATCTAGAGCGATAAACAGTTTTGTAAAAGTGAGACATCTCATGGAAATGAATACCACGTTCCAGGCTTATTTGAGAATGCATATCACTTTTTCCCAAAGGAGGACACAAGCAGGGACAAGACATGCACATGCACCTACTGCAAATCCTAAATCCAGGATGTTTCAAGAGCCCACTGGATTTAGCCACCTTGGAATAAGCTGGCAGATTTTGGAAACACTTTGACTATTTCAATCAACACATTTTTTCAGCAACAGTTAAAAGATAGGTAGGAACAGTCAGAGAAACCCAAGACAGCTGCCCATCACTATATGCATATGTAACATGGAAACTGGGCATGCAACTCCTTTCACTCCATATGAAAGTCCTAGTTCTAATGAGCTAAAAAACCAACCAAACAAAAAACCAACAAACCCCCCCACCTTAGGTAAAAGTGGATTCTGAAAGCATTTTAGAATAGTCATCCTTTAAACACAGCCATCTGAATGGAGAAAAATCACGATAATTGCTGGTCCTTTCTCAACAGAGAGGACACACCTCATCTTTTTGTGCCAGGCTCAGCTTTTCCAGCATCCTGTGAATAAGTGCAACCCTAGGCCATCACATCCTTACTGCCTTGCACACCAAGAGCAGACTAATGCAGCCTAATTTTTTTTTTATAATACAGGCAACAGTAGCATATGCATTTAAAAATAAATAAAACATATTGCTCCACTGGGGAAACAGAAAATGAAATGTGTATGACAGATGTAAGTCATGTCAGCTACCAGAAAGGGCTCAGATTAGACAGCAATGAGAGCAACAAAAACTAGGTGGGGAGTTGGTCTAAGCTAAGTAATGTTTCACAAAAACTTCTTCAGACCATTCATTTTTCATTTTCTGTATAATCCTTGATATAAAATTTGACTTCATATATTGACATACTGGATCCCAAGAATCTGGTTGAAAATTGCTCTCTCATCTCCCCCCACCTCCACCCAAACACTTTTTGAAGTAATATTGACACAACTGCAAGCAGTAGCCTTTCTAAATTAAAACTTCTGTTTATAGCCTGGGCATACAGTGCAGAGCTTACAAGGCTCTGTCAGGGACATCAAATACATCCTGAAAGACTGTGGTTATGCTGTCTGTGGTGTTAGTCAAGTAACACGCTGCCTGTCTGGAACTTGTGTAACAAGCACTAGCAAATTAAGTACTCCAGTTGCATCTCATCCTGTAGTCAAGTCTTGCTAGGTTAGATTGGCAAACAGAGGAAATCCCTCAGACTGTGCCCCAACTTATGTCTGTCTCCAGGGCAGAGTTTGGGCAAATCACATAATTTGTTGTTTATCACAATGAGGATATCAAATAATGGCTTTGCAGTTTGCTCCTGAAAACCCAGAACAACATCCAACAGGTCCATCTATGCTGCCATTAAAATCGCTTGGGATTCGCGCATTAAGAATAGGTTTTCTACAAAGCCAGAGGACTAAGAAGACATGAAACACTCAAAATTGAGGTTTAAATATTCAGTACCATATCCACTCATCCCACAAAAGTTTATTCAAGGCTTTTCAGGCTTGAAAAAGAGCAACGAAACCTCCATGCCTCAGTCACATTCAGCAGTGCCTGATTCCAGCCAGGAGCAGAACTGCACGGTTACCACAAATAACTTCTTGCACTTATAACTGCCCTACGGAAATTCTCATTAACCTTCCCCCCAAAAAATGTAGAAGGTGACACTTCATAGAGACAAAAAGCTGGTAGAGGAAAAGGAAAAGAACACCTTCATTGGGAACACTGCAGATATTGAAAATTTCCTCTGAAATCACACATTTTCTTTACATTTCATTTGTGCCACATGACCAGTCCTAAAATCATTATTTTCAAACTGGATAAAATTTAAAAAAGAGGACAAGAAAAACCTGTCTAGAACAAAAACCAGCAGCAAGACGTGATGCCTTTGTATTGAAAAACAAAACAAAAAAAAATGTCAAACCCTTAGAGACTGAAGAGTTTCAAACTTAAAAAGAAAACTATCAACATTTTAGAAAATTAAGTAACAATTCAAAGGCAGGTTATTCTCCCTTACAAAAAGTATCTTGAAGTATAGGATGCTAAAACAAACAAAATAGTAACCAAAAAAATTGAAGCAGATCTATTTCTTGTCTCTCTGCCTGACCCAAAAAGCATAAATAAATACCTTCTGAGATTTTCAATCTACTTTTACAATCCCATAAGACTTGAACCATTAAACTATTATGTAAGCTTTTATTCAGACCAACTACTTTGAAGTCCATCTGTTTATATCGGAGTTGGCCTCAGCTAAAATCTGAGAACAAAACACACACACTGTGTGATACCAAAACCAGATCCAAGTTTTTTTGGTTGGCCCCTTTTCTACCATTTGCTTCGAGTCCATTATTCAAAGCCACACTCTCCAAATGATGTGGGGGAGTACCCCCCTTCATGGCAGCCCCCCTCTAACAAAGAAACAGGCTTGAGAAATTAATCTCTTATCTTGCTATCAGTGAAGAACAGCAAGAAGTGCTTGACACTGTATTTCTTCTCCATTTCTGTCTCACCCTGGTACATCAATCTGCTTTTCCAACAAACGTCCCACCAACAGCCAAACACACCTCAGAGAGTTTATTGTTTTGTGAAGTGCTGCCTGTACTCTGAGTTATTCCCTTTTGTATCCAATGCAATTAATGGGGTGAGGGTGCCCTTACCCATCCCACACTGCAGGCAGGCATGGGGCCGCTTTGAACATCTTGGTGTAGGCTTTTGGGTTTATTTCTCTAGTTATCTTAACTCTTCCACAATACAGAGGTCTCCTCTTTCTCTAACTGCATTGCGTGTGAACTGCAAATACTGCTTTTTCCAGCAATTTTTCCCTTCTCTCAAGCACAACTCTCCATGTGTACGTATGCACGCACGCCTCCAGTCACACACACACACGTACGTTTGCTTTTGGAGGATATTTCAAACCTACCCAACCTAAATAAGGAGAACTTTTAAATGTATTTTCTTTCCCCCTTGATGTGGTGAGATTCACAGGCTGTGGAAAAAGAGGCTGGGACAAGACACGGTTGCATCTGGAGCGGGGGAGGCATTCTTTTTTGTGGTCGTCTGATGAATTATCAAAGCTGACTTGTAAGGAGTTTGGGGCCCAGAACTTTAAACAGATAGAGATTTTCCTCTCTCCTTCCCTTTCTGTCTCCAACTGTCCTGGGGATTTGACTGAGTCATGTTACACTCTCTGTGACTTCAGATCAGTCGTATCTGGCTTTAATAATGTCTTTATTTTTATTGCTGTTATTTTTGGCTGCCTGGGTATTCTTCAGAGCTTTGTTGTTGCACTCCCAGCAGAGGCAGCAGCAGGCACTCAGTGATGGGAGTGCAGGGATGGGAGCGACACGAGGACAAGATGGAACTGGAGACTGAGAAGTCTGCGTGGAGTCTCTGGGCCAGCTCAAAGTTCACATGGAAGCCCAGTTAGGAATGCCTGGCATTCCCATCCCTTCATGCAAGACAACTTACGGCTCCCCACCTCAAATATCTCCCCAGCCACACACAGAAATTTAATAGGTATTAGGACACTGGGGAGAGGGAGGGGTGGAGGTAAAGGGCTCCTGGGGCATGTGAAATCCGTGTCCAAGTGCTGCAGCTCTGATTCAAAACAAAACCAACCAGCTAAGGTCAACCTCAAAGGCTGCAGCTGGTGGGAAATCCCTCTGGGGAGGTCCAGGTGTTAGGCAGGAAAAAAAAACCCCAAAACTTTCCCCACCCTTCTCTTTCCCCTTTTTTGGTAAGCATTTTTAGAGCCTGAAGTTGCATTAGCATGCCTCACTAGAGACAAGGGAAAAGGAAGGAAGGAAGGATTTTCACAGGTCAAATCTCTTCCATTACATTTTTTATATTTATTAAATTAGTTCTAATAAAAGAGACAGTACATCTCCAACTTTTTATAGGAGTGCAAATATGAAGCCAAAGAGCTTCCTGCCGAAGGCAGGAGCCAGAGAAGGGGGAGAAAGAAATGGAATGGCTTATTAGTAGCTACATTTCATCTTTCAAAGGAACATCTTGGAGGCCATCCCAGAAGGATCCTGCTGTGTTTCAATAAAGTGACTATGGTGATCGAAAGCCCAGTCAAAGCACCTAAAGAACTGAGCCAAGAAGGCAACCTATACCACATTAGGGATTTATTTTATTCATGCACAGAAGATACAGGGGGCAAGGGGAAGATTGCAGAAACACATCTTGAAGGCACAACAGGCTGGAATGTCCTAGACGGCTTTAGGGACTGAGGCTCTTTGTGCATTTTATCTGTACAATATATTAAAATACATAAATGAGTTCTAAACTTCCTTGTACAAATCAGTTCCACTACTAAAATGACAGAATTTAGTGTTAGGGATCTCCGAGAACAGGGCTTGGAAGAAACAAAAGGGCCTTTTATCTACAAACATAACTTCATTTCAGTCAGTTATCAAAAATATTCCACTAGCATTCATAATACTTTTTCTTTTTTGTGTCAGCCATGCAAAGCAGAAAGGCAGCAACACCTACAGAATGTCCCCAGAAGCCAAACTAACACATATTTATAGAAGAGAGAATGGGAAGCTCAAGTCAGGAAGGAAAATATAAATTTCAAAGATCTTACTGCTGAGCAGAAACAATAACATGCAACTTATGCAGGCATTGCTATACCACATATAATGAAGAGTCACAGAACAGAATGAAATACTGAAGAAGGAAAAATGACACTGGAAAAGCAGAAAGCCTAGAAAACTGGACAAAGAATTTTCATTAACATCATCAATGGCTTATAAACATGAAAAGTGATGCAAGTGGCAACAGATCAGTAACTCACAAATAGTTGCTCATCCTATCCTTGGGTTGAACACAGACATTACTTGAAGTAGCCCGAAAAGAACATCATCCTCTCATCCACTCATACTCCAATCAATGAAGGAATTCAGTCCCCCTGCATTAATCAGATTCCCAAAAACCCTTCAGTACTTGTGCTCGCTACTTTGTTCTTGAAGCCTCATCTTTATTCCTCATCTTACTCCCACCCAACTCCCTCTGTCAGTCGTCCTCAGACAGGTATTGCACAAAGCTAAGGAAAGGAGACTTTGCCTAAACACAGAAATAGGGAGGCAACTGGCAGAGATTTTTTTTCTGTGGCTCCCTCCCCAAACTGATCTGAAAGAGCAGTGCTGGGTTGCAAAGGGAACATGGATCAAGCTCTTCGGCATACTCTGGACAGAACATGCTGTTGCAACCAGAGTGCAGCACCTCAGCCTGGAAGGTTTCTTCCCAAGCCTCTTTCCATTTTCTGTTTAGGTGTTTCTATTCGACTTCAAGCTCTTTAGAAAAGTCCATTTCAGAAATCAGACACAGAATTTTGCTGTTCACTTAGGGCATGTGAGAAGTTTTTCAGAGGGAACTCTGAAATCATAAATATAAATTTTCAACCCCACAAGCATCATTCTTCCTGTTTATTTTCTGCTTTAAGATCTAGAAGTAAGAAGATAAGTGCAAAAGAGCAAAACATCACAGAATAAGCACCACAATGTACATCTTAAAACCAATGCAAAACCCATACAGGTGTGTGAGCAGGTTTGGTACTCCTGAAGAGAAACAAGAAAAAGCAGTAGTCAACAAGTCAAGGAATTTAAAAGTTAGAAGATAACAACACCAAAGAAACTTCATGATTTAAGAGTTTTATAGATAGTGCTTCATTCAGATACACCTACAAAAGGCAACTACCACTGCAGAAAAAAAAAAAAAAAAAAACCAACAACAACAATCTACTGAAGATCACCTTAAACAGCAGAAACCCAGATGCTCTCTCAGCCTATTTGGCAATAAATACATTTCAGCAAGGAAGAGGTTGCTTTCCTCTATTCTGAATATGAACTCTTGTACTCACACAGAAAGTGTCTTCTTTACACATTTCTAGTTTAAAATAAAAACAATCTTGGATGCACATAGTTCAAGGCTGAAACAGGTAAATGGTCATGACCAAAAGTGCATTTCAGCATATCCTCATAACCCATTTCCTATTTGCAAAACTTCCTGAGCATCTTCAATGGGGGGAAAAAAAAAAAAAAAAAAGAAAAACAAGAAAGGTAATTCATAACTACTTGCCCTCAATAGGTTGTAGAAATACCATATGATTTTGGAAATCTACAAAAAAAAAAAAAAATCTATGTTTCTCTTAAATATTTCCCTGTCTCCCAATACAGAGCAGTGTTTTGGTCAGGACTTAAACTATTATAATCTATTAATGTAATTTGCCCATTCATGATAAGGAAATCTGCTGATTTCAGGCAGACAGCAGCTGAAAACCTGTTAAAGGCCGGCAGAAGAGGGGGTTACTTCAGACTATCACTTTGATTCACAGAGTAATTTCAAAGGGTAGCATCAAGCCAAGAATATCTATTAGCAAAGTCTGTTTTATTATCCTGGAGTTTGTTTTTTTGGCCAAGTTGTAGTACTAATACCATAAAAGTTCCACAAATGATGCAGAAATCCTAACACCTCAGTATTTTCAGAATACATCATCACATTGTCTATATCTTCATTGCAAAAACTACATTTTTAAGTGTATCAGCTCACTTGGGGATAAAATAAATCTACCTGGACCAAAAAATATTAAATCAAGTTTTATCCTGATTTAGCTAATCATGGCAAATATTAAGTCTTGTTTTTTCCACAGTTTAATTCAAATAAAACTGTCTCATGTTGAAAGCATAGATGATACATCATAATGTGTGCGTAACGTTGGTTATTCCAAAATTTAAATGATGTTTCATGTATCTTTTACCAATCTTCTCTCCACTACAGAGCTGTTTAAACAGTTGTTCAGACATACCAATAACAATTTCCCCAGGTCAGGAGAGAAATAGTTTTTACCACTGCACTGAAAAGCTCTATTTATGATTCACTATTCACCAGACAGAATTTTGATCAAGAAATCTAATCTTTTTCACCAACTAATTGCAGGAGGGGAGACCCTGAGATGGACACACACCAGGTATTTTTTTTAACTCTGCACAGTAAAAGGTAGAACAGCAAATATAACCTTATTTAGAAAGTTAAGGTTTTACAAACTGAAAGCCAAGGACGTCCAAAAACTCAAACCCAGACAAGGTCCCAGAAAATAAGTTGTGGGGTTCTGAATTCCAGCCTCATTTTCCTTTCATCAGAAATAAAACTTATGCCCTGCAGCTTCAGCTAAATCTGAAAATGTTAATGGCTTTTCCAACCCTATATGATAATTCTCATCTCAAGATAAAAATCACTGGTCAAAATGAGAAAGAAACAGCCTCGTGCCACAGTGGCATGGACTTTGGCAGGCAGAATGTGTATCTGGACAAGGAATAATGCCAGAGGGTGATTTGAACTTGGATCTCTCTAAAGCAAGGAGAGCACCTTAGCCTACACAATCTCAGGTTACAGAGCTATTTGGGAGTGGATGGGAATAGGGCAACAAGCTTTAAAAGGTCTTGATGCCATTAGGATACAAAATATACATTTCTTTATAACTCAAAAATGTTTTATAGGGTCATAATCCTGCCAGCCTTTACCTGGTGCTTTTTCCCAGTGTTGCTCCAACATTCTCCTAGATCAGACACAGATGCTGCACTGACTGGGAGAAGTCTATTTACTGAACTAGTAATTACCACATCCTCCAGCACCTGAGTTTTCCTTGGAGGTCTCCCAGGCAAGCTCTGGCCATACCCCACACTGCTTAGCTAGTGAAATCTGACATGTTCTTGGCCAGCCCTGCAGCAGCATTGGCCCTGTGTCTCAAAATATTCAACCTGCAAAGAGATCAGAGCCAGAAAAGATTTCTAAATAATTTGGCGATTTCACTCAGCCTGTTACTGGTTCCTTCTCATGTTCCTCTTACGCAAAGAGAAACTACACCAGAGCGGTTCAGTTATTTTTGTGTGGCAGCCGGGCGGGAAGGGGAAAAAAATTGGAGCACTGCTGAAAATCTGGCTCTGGCTTGTTTAACATACACAGGTTCGCAGAGACTGCCGGATCAGATATCCTACTTCCAAGCTGCTCTCTGTAGAAAACAAGAGCATCTAAGTGGCAGAAAACAAAAAAATATGCAGAAGAAATAAAAATCATAATAAACAGAAGAAAGCCCCAGCCTGGAGGAGCAGCTCAGCACTGAATGAAAGTGACTGCAACCTGGTTTAAAGGCTTTTCTTGTCCTCCTTCCCTGTGTTGTCATTAGTTGTTTCGTTATTTGCAAGACTGGAACAGAGGAGGAAAAGCTGCATGTCAAGCACTGAACTTTCCCCTTGAAGGTCCCTTTTTCAGAAGGAAAAAGGAGCTTCAGACAAAGCTCCTGAACTCCACTTCAACCTTCAAAGTTTGACTAATCCTGTGTCAGGGTGGCATTTGCGACTTAAAGCATAAAGCTCTTTTTAGCACTCAGATCAGGAGCCTGTTTTCATATCTCCTCCTAAAAGCACATCACAGAAGACTTTCATTAGTTGTAAGTGTGAGAAGGGGTTGTTTTGTTTGTGCTTTTTTTGCCAGTTAGCAAGCCAGGAATTGAGCTCCATGTTCTAGGGAAAGACACAAAACTTGCAGAGCATGAGCTCACGTGCCCATGCAGCAACAGGACCCCAGAGAGCATTTGGGGTCAAAGAATACAAGCCTTTGGTATGAAGACAAGGGAGCCTGTGTGCTGTCACTACCCACCAAAGGCTTGTCATTAGGCATCCTGGGTGCTGTGGTTGGCACATGAGCTGATCTGGTGCAAAAACTACAGCCCTGCCATTTTTAGTATCTCATCAACCCGTCAAAATAATGCAGCCACACATTTAGAAGCAATATAAATAAGAATACAAATTATCTTATTCATAAGGAGCCTTATCCTAGAGGTAGTTGGAAAACTGGAAAATAAATATAACAGAGGGAGAACTTCAAAGAAGTGGAAGTGCTGATTTATTGGGATGAAAAAATGTAACCCTTTTGGAAGGCACAAACATTTAGGGATAGGGATGTTATTTTTTTTTCCCCCTCAATGTTGGATTTCATGGAGAACGTGAACAGACAGAACATTTATTCTAGTCAAATCTTAGCCAGATCACTGAATTTCATCCTAGTCCTCTTGCAAAAGCTGGTGCAAGATTTTTTCTTGTGAGATTGCCAAGCAAGGCACATTGGCAAGAAGCATCCAGAGGACATCAGCCTCATCTGCAACTGCAGCTCCTGCAGCCTGAATAAGGAGCAGTGTGGATGGCAGTTCTAAGCCACCATAACTGGGGTCAGCTGAACACTGCATGTAACCAAAGTCCAGATCAAGACTTACACATACAAATCCAGATCCATAAAGGTACATGCCAACCACCTTGCCAAAACATTTTCATCTAGTAGAAAATGAGGTTGTGCCCAAATAGCAGTTCAACAGCACGATTTTGAGTGCTACAAGAAACCCTAGCCCAGGTCAACAGGTATCCCAGAAATACACCTGAACACTGATAGAATTATGATGCAGAGACAAGGTAAGCTCCAAGGCTTAGATTCTCTCTCAGGTACCTATAAAACCCTTACACAGCTATAAAACATGACTGGCTGCAATACCAAATGAAATATGAGAAATTCCTTATCTGACTGAACAGGCTCTTACTGCTATGACTGTAAGTTTATAAAATCCACAGGTGCAAACTGCTAGAGACACTGAGTGTGAAAGGATTCTGGGTCAAAAACCAAGGGAAATGTTACTGATAAACATTCTTCTGCAAGAGAAGAATTCACACACCTTACCTTTTTGGCATTCCAAGTGTGCGCTGTTCGGAAAAAGCACAGCCTGTTCCTACTGTACCAAAATGAAATCTATGCAAAAAGTGAGGAAGATTTTTACAAATGGGGAACAAAAGCAAGGAAGATGTGGTGGATCTCAAAGGATTTCCTTCAGGTCAGGAGTCGAGCTAGAGTTCAGATTTAACAGGAAACTTTTAGTCTGAAACACAGACCATAACGTATTTTGGGATGAAAACAACAACAGACATGAACCTTCACCCAGAGCTGAAACCAAATGCAAAAATCAATCTTTGATGAAGTGTAAAGTTAAGAAGTTAAGGAACTGGATCCAGGCACCATGGAATATCAAAAACCGGAAGCCCCACTGAGCACCAAGGAAGCTGCTGTAAGAAAGAGCCATTTATTTTTATCTGTCAGTGCTGTTGCAGCTCCAAGTTGCACTGAGGTTTTCTGTGCCTTTAGTTACAGCTCCATTACAAGGCCAGTGAACAAAGTGAAAACCAACATCTCTGCAGCCATCATAAATCAAATAAAAGTATCGCAGCTAAGACAAATCCATATATTTTGATAAAACATCCATATGAAATCAATCTGTACAGTCCAAATAATGACAACACAAGTATTGTCTCTCTTCCTAAGCTGCCAGTTTGAAAGCTACCATCAGAAAACAACCCAGGGAGAAGATCAGAGTAGGGAAAGCATCTTTTTCTTTCAAGCAGTGGTTACAGATGACATCCTGAAAGAGTAATAGACTAAGCCAGAGTGTACTAGTAACATCATTAACCTTCAAAATAAAGTTTGGTTTCATGGTGTGTTTTTTGCTGTGTTGAAACTTTTTTCTAAGACAAAACTGCTTTGCATTCAGTTAAACTCAGGAGAGTCTAAACCACCACTATGTAACAGTCTCAATATTTACAATACTAATAGAATTCTCAAAAAGTATGGTAGTAAATTCAAGATTCTCCATCCATACCCTTTTTTAATTGTTTTTAACTTTCACTTACACACTAACAAAACAGACTGGCTGATCTCTCACACCTCCTTGAGAACAGAAAGAAGAAAAGGATGGAAACATCACAGTGGCTGAGCATAAGAGAAGAGAATCACTACTGCTCCTGTCACATACTGTGGGTAAGACACACAGGAGAGCTGTCAGAGGGTCCTCATTTGAAGTATCCCAGTTGGTGTTACCTAGTTCAAAGAGGCTCCATCACCAGCCACAGGAGAGGACAACCCTGAAACAGCAGGTGTGCTGCAAAGAAAGCACTGAGAACTGTCACCATTACTGGGACACGAAATGAAGTGACAGCACAAGCAGCTCTGTAGATTACAAGTGTTTTCACTCCAAAGCCTCACAGAATCATTAAGGCTGGAAATGACTTTAAGATCATCGAGTGCAAACATTAACCTAACAGTGCCATGGATGAAGCAGGAGCTCAGGAGAAAATCTTAAAGGTAGGATTGAGAAAGATACCTCAAGAATTCCACCCATACACAGCTGGTGGTGCAAAGACCTGAGACAGACCACAATGGAATAGAGGGAAACCTTCCAGCAGAGACAGCTTCCCTCAAAGTCCTCTGAGATAAAAATTCCCAATCAGCACCAGACCTGCAGGTGCCAGACTAGCAAAGCCACTAGCCTGGTAAAGTGAGGCTCCTACCAGGACAAACACACAAGGAATCAAATGTTCAAGCTTTCCCACTCCAGGAGGGAGAAGGAAAAAAAAAAAAAAAAAAAAAAAAACAAAAAAACCAACACACAGGGCATCATTTAGTGTTACAAAGAATCAGAACTAAAATAATTCCATTTCCTTCCAGGGAGCAAACACAAATCTTGAAAGGAACTCATCAAGTCCAAGACAGAGGAAAAAAAACTGTCTTAACTCTGCATTTACAAACTCTGCATGATTTGCAAGTGAAGAAATGACCAGCAAGTCTTTTGCCTGTAGCACAGTTAGTTTCCCCCATACAGGCATAAATGTGCTCATCAATAGAAATGTGATGTTTCCAAATCTAAAAAACAACATAAACTGCACTTACTAGGTCTCCTCTGGTTCCTGTTTAATTTCTTTTGTCTAATGTAAACTCACTGGGCTATGACTAACAGCTAACACATAATTTCTAATTGTATGGCATCATGTTATGTTAGTGCAAAAACATTATCAGAGACAAGAGAGAGACAAAAGCATATTATTCAGTCTTACTGGGAGTAGACAAGAATGGAAAAATACCATCAGCATCAACTACATTTGTCAAGGAAGCAGATTAAAAGCCAGCTTTAATGGGAAAAAAAATTCTTCCTACACTTTTGCTTTCCTACTTTTTAGTTGGTAGAACTGTTATATAAACAAACCAAAATACAGTCACCTTTTAAAGGGCTTATGAAAATCAATTGGGTGATATAAGACATTACTATTTTATTCTTTGGAAGATGTTCTGTATATTTCTACAGAAATGGCCTAAAGCTTTACAGAGACATAAAGCCTGAAGCCACAGGATTAGCCATAGAACCCATTCTTGTTGCAGAATTATGTTCAGATTTACATTTGAAAGAATTATGAGTCAATCTCTGAAAAAAAAAAAAAAGGGGGGGGGGGGGGCGGAATAAAGTGATTTAAACCCTGTAGA
>JAWWEU010000053.1:4108200-4167955 GCA_035583155.1 Acropternis orthonyx | reverse complement strand
CGGAATAATCTGATTTACACCCTGTAGAGATTTCCCTCCCTGGGAAATAAACGAAAGGAACATAAATCAAGAGTAAGGCCATGTAGAAGCACACTCCTGAGCCTGCAGAGAATCTGTAACAATAGCTGCAAGAACTGACATCAGCCCATATCCTCTCACTATGCTAATCATGAGTTCAAAATTGGGCAAATTACATGGCAACTGTGACAGACAGTCTAAGTTTTGTTGTTTACAGCTGCCCATACGTGATGCTCTTCTGAAAAGGCTGGGCAGCCAGCAAGGGGGTTGGCAGTTTATCCCACCCCAGACTAGCCAGGGAAACCCTCCCACCAGAGTGGGAGATGACTCCAGTCCTGTCAGGAACTGAGTGCAACCAGTCCCTGCAGTGCAGAGAGGGAGGGATGGAAAGGATGAGACCCATCACCAAGCAGGAGCCTGCACAGGAGTAAAGACATTGACAAAGCTGAGAGGAGCAGGAAGAGATCCCCAACAGGGATCCACAAAAGGGGGATGGATAAAGTTAATTTAAGTAAGTACTTTAAAAGGACTGCCTTGAGCTTGTTGTCACACAGAAAGACAATGAATTGCTGAAATCAGAGCAAATGTGAAAAAAAATCTTTCTGCATAAGAGGGGAAAGCAAGGGGAATTTGTTTACATTGTCCTTGGTTTAGTCTGCCCTAACCCAATTCAAATCTGTTGATCTGAATTTCTGCTGTTTTAAAGCATTTGTATATTGTCTTAGTTTGTGCTCCAATAAAACACAGATTTTACAATTTAAAATGTTTTTCTGAAAAGCTCACTTTAAGGAAAAGGTTCAGCCAGGTCTACCTGAAAGCTCTGGCAAGCCTGGGGTTCTGTCCAAGTACTACCTATTGCCAATGACTGCTGCATTGCTATTTATTTCAGATTAAGTTGCATGAAAATTCTCATTTAACAAAAGCTCAAATAGTCTATTCAGTCTGGAACCATTTCAGCACCTGGTAGAAATCCAGGAGCTAGGAAGACACTGGAAGGACTGTAGGCAGGGAGTTGTGGTGCTGTGTTAGGAATACTGGGTTCACTTCCAGCTCTCAGGAGAGCCCACTGCAGTGTTGAGGCTGCAACATGACCCTCAGGATGTTCCTGTGCCCATGCTTCTCTTCTCACACAGCCTATCAGCCCCATTCATTAAAACTGCAAACTCTTCAGGACAACATTTATGTCTTGTTATGTATTTGTTCAGGGCTTAGTATAAGAAAGCTCTTAGCCAGGGACTGCTTACATCAGCAGAGTGCAAACACTGGGCTTGTGCTCTCCCTCCACAAACCTGTGAAAATCCACTGTATGATTCTTCTCCATGACTTTTTTCAGCCAGGAATCCCAGTAGTAACCAAAAAGAAATCCTAAAACTCCATTCAACTGACCTTTAATGTCATTGTCACCCAGCATGCACCTGGCAGCACCCAATCAAAACCTTCCAGGGCACCGTAACCTTCATACTATTGACCAGCATTGCTCTGATTTAAATTTCAAACAGCCTGTGATTTTGATTCCTCTTTCCCCCAGCTCTGAAAGCAAACATTATGGATTTTATAGGGAAGAAGGCCCCGGCCACACACTTGATTCGCACAAACTTTGCATACGTGAAAAGGCAGTCAATACAAACAGAATTCATTTTAATTAACCTTAATATGCTGATGAAAACGGTGGGGAGTTTTCACAAACAAATAACTGGAGCCACGCACGCAAAAATATCTGTGTTGTTAATTACACACTCACACATCCAATAGCAAAGCCATGGTTAATTACAGCCCTTGTTTCTGAACTTACTCTGTTACGATCAAGCTGAGGTGCTGCTTCAGTCCACAAACACATGGCCTTCTTAGGGTTGGGTGGAGTAAAACCCTTTGCTGAGATTTTGAGTAGCAACAAGATCTTCAATTCTCCATCTCATCACTGAGTCACTGGTGCCTGTTGGGGATAAGAAAAAACTTATTGTAATTTCTCAACATGTAAAAGACATTGGGAAAAAATGTTTCTGGATGATAAACAAGCTCAAATACAGCCTCTCTTCAACAAGTCCAGCTCAGTCATACAAAACCAGGAGCAATTCCCCAAAAGCGTGGCTATGTTGATATAAAACCAGGGGAAAGAAGCAATCAAGAAACCATTCTATGAAACTGCTGTATGCAAATAGAAGACAAACTCCTACAAGTGAATTGAGATTCCTGTTACTCAATTTAAACCTGCACAAAGTCAGCTTTAATGAGGTTGGGGTTCACAATCTGGTAATGGAAGTGCTCTAAGAGGAAAAGAGGGCACTTCTGAAGAAGGCATCATAACATAGTTATTTCCCTCCCTGTTAATTGCTGCAAAAGTTTCAAGCCAAAGCAGCCAGACATGTAAGCATGAACAGGTCTAAGGTTCCTCACCCTTTAAAAAACCTAAACCAAGCTATTTTAACCATCTGCTTTCAGATGTGTCTCTGTCTCCTTGAGGAACACCTTTCCATGCTGTCTTTAAGATTTACCTGGGCCCAGCCAAGAGAATCCAAAATGAAACTTGTGTGGAAACGCTGAAGGAGCCTTTTTTGCAATTGTTTTTGGGCCTGATGAAGGGCCTGATTCAGAAAACTTGCTATGAAATATCTGCATATTGGACAAATTTCTGGCTAGGGATGAGATTTTTTTTTTTTGTTATTTCTCAAAAACAGAACCCCAGAGAGGGGAGGGGAAAAAACTGCTCTCTTAACTTTCTTCTCTACTCTTATCTTACGAGCACAGTGAACACGTGCTTCACAAAGAAAGCAGATCCAAGACACAAACCCAGGTATTCAATGTTTGTTTAGTTAGAAGAAAAATATTGCCAAACCAATGAACTCAAGAATAATTGAGTTATGCCCCGAAAATCATGAGACCTAAGACTCTCTCTCTTTGCTTTCTATTTTTTGGTCTTCCAGGGTCCTTCTGAGTTACATGTCTACATTTGAGAGCCCGCAGGCCAGAAATTTATTCAAGATGCAGCCTAAAATCTCATTAATAACATGAATCCAGAAACTGGGCTTTGAAGAAAATATACAGGTAATGCAAAATTTAAGGTCATGACAACTGGCACCAGCACATCCGATATCAATATCTCACTAATGGGCCCAGAATTGGTTAATGAGCTGAATCACACAACAATAATGGGGGGGGTGGGGGGGGGAACAGATCAGAAATATTTCCTTTATAACATGGCTGCTAAAAATTACACCAAGGTATTCAGAGTCACATCCTCTTGACTTAAGTGATGGCAGACTGGGCCTAATTCTAATGCCACAAGGAGTAGTTTAAAATAGATAAATGCTTGTGATATACCTTCATTTACATCTATATGACCACACAAAAAGGAGACCCAACAGACACTTCCGTAGTGAAGCCAAATATGATGCAGTGTGAAGACTGTAAACCAATCCACTACTTGATTGTTTAGTAGGATAATTAAATAATGCTGTTTCTAGTTATGGCTTCATCATGTGCAAAATCTGGGTGGTGCTCGAGTTAAGCTGTTAAAATGCTAACAAGGGAGGAAAGACATTTGGTAAAGCAAATTTGAGTAGCAACAGACCAAAGTGCCCTTCTTGCAGTATATTCTTCATTCCTGGAGTGTATCTGACATGCTTCAGGTATCTTTTCATTAGATGCATCATCTAACCTGTACAAACACTGCTGGCATCTGCCCTCCTCCCTAAAATTATCAAAAAAGTTTGCAAAGTGTAGGAAATAGCACTGCCAAAATTCAGACTTGAGACTAAAAGATGCAAATAATAATTGTGCCTTCAGTAGTCTGACTGATGCTGAAAACCAGTCCTGCAAATAGTCTGACTTTCTGCACAAACTTCAATGCAGAAGTTATTGGGCACAAATATGGAAAGTATGTTCCAGTCCTTGCAGCAACATTTCCCTCTATTTTACACCTTAATAAGTGCATTATGATAATAAACATTTACCTGACACTTAATGGAGGTTCTCTCCCATTAAACTGATGGAGAACTTTAGAGCAAAAGAAAATAAGCACAGGGGGATGTCCAGCAGTGAAAGTTTGGAGTTTAATGAACAAAGCCACTTATTCCCTCTCAAAGGCAGAGTGAAACAGAGAGGGAGATGAAAGCTCTTGTTTCATTTTATGTGCAAAACAGAACAGACATCTCCCATAGACATGCTAATGAAACATTGATTTGCTGAGGTGACGTCTGTTACCACAGGGCTCTCCACCTTGGACTTCCAGGAGAAACGATTCACAATTAATTAACTCCTTTCACAGCTTATCTGAAATCTAACTTGGGCTCAACCCCACTCCATGATAATGTTGGTTTTGTTAATAATATGCAAATCAATGAAAACATATATATATAAACATATTCCAAATTTTTATATACATGCACATCTATAGTGCATTATAGACAATATATAAAAATTAATTACATATAACGTACCTAACATACATATATTTGTAGCCATATAATTCCCCTGCTATAAGCACATAATTTACTTTTTTTTACCATCAGCTCAGCAGTCCCATGGGAGACTTCCACAAACTCCCAATGCTTCAGGACAAACCCTGGCTCACCCACCCATCTCCTTCTTGCCCTAAGTTAATATCAAACCACTCTCCTGGTACATGTAAACAAACATTGCTTGCTCCCTATGGTCCTAACCACCATGGTTTTTCTCAGGCACAGAAAAGAAACTGGCACACTTGCCTCTCCATTAAAACAATAATAAAACCCACAACAATAATAATAACAACTAATAATGCTCCTCCTTAAGGGGAATGGAGATAGAAAATAAATATGAAAACAAAAATACTTGGGGTTTTGTTTGTTTTCAGAAAAGGGAGAAAAAGTAACTACGAAATTCTCTTTCAGTTCAAAACAATTATATACACAAACTACAAACTGTATTTTTATACACGCACTGTGTGGCAAGAGAGGCATGAAACACCGCCCCTCCCAAATAATTTGTCCTGTGCCTACAAGATCCTCAATCCAGGATTGCAGCCCCACTGATCAAATGGGGTTTGACCCACTACGTTGAATTCTACCACAAAGATGGTTTTCCCCACATTTTTGGGAACCCCTCTGCAAAAGGCTCAAAACAGAGCAGCAGGACAGCTTCAGGACTGGTGTATTACTCAATATTGGAAGTGGCAAAAAAAGTAGCTTGGCAGGGCAGCAAATGCTGTATTCTCAATGGGAGCTCCTATAAATGCTGGTTAAAGATTATTTCCCCTTAAGAGCTGTGATAAAATTAAGCAAAGAGATTCAGTGGATATTGTCTTCCTAAGCTTTTCCTGGTTTGGTTGAAAAACAGTTGTTTGGGAAATAAAAAAAAAAAAAAAAAATGGCTTTCTTCTTTTTATACTACAATCTTTTAATTCTCAGCAATGAGAATTCCAAAAAGTTCCAGAAGTGGATATTTCTTTGCTGTTTAGATAAAAAGATGACAACTTCCTTAAAAAACAACAGTTTAGGCTCTCTGTTTAAGACTCTGAGGCAAGGCCTTAAAAACTGTGGTAGATTTAAATTTTACTTTACGTGATTTGAACCAGTCTCCCACTGACTTTATAATTTTCCTTCTAGGATGCACAAAAGAATTATGAATATAAGAAATAATTCTTTTGGATATTTTGATTTAAAGTATCTAAAATTGCTTTTAAGTAACATATCTAGAAGGATCACAGGCCTATGGAGCAGCAACACCATAAATAATGTCCAACCTACTATTCTCTAAAGATTTTAATTTGAGAATTTGAAATAAATCTCCAACTGTACATACACACACGTTCCCCCACTCCTTCCTCCGTGAATGCCATTAACATGAATTTCAAGAAAGGCTCACCTTCACAACAGCTGTTATTGACACAGGGTAGATGATCAATACACAACAGACTGGAAGCTCATTTTCAGAAATTGATAAAAGTTCAAACCCCAGAGGGGTGAGATGATTTACAGCAGAGGTTAAAGCTATGCATTCGACTTTGCTCAAAAGCAAGGGTTTTCCAGATGCTTCCCATTTTATTTTTTCTTTTCTAAATTACTTTGAATACAAATTTATTTTCTTTCTTAGAATGCATGGTTAAGAGTAGAAATTAAGTTTGTTGAGCACATCTATCATTCAGGCAATGTATCTTAGCACACAAAATAATTTCCTTTGTGTAACAAGTGCAAGAATCACAAAGCTGGTCTTACTGGGACCTACTTGGCATCTCCCAAACTGATCCAACAGTGCCAGGTTGTCCTACTCCACTCACTCCTGGCTGCCATCATCCTGCACTGGCACTCAGGCTGGTCCTGGCTCCCTCCCCACCAGGATACCAGAAAGTGGTGAGATGGAACAGAAGTCCACCAGCCTTCCCATCTCAGATCCCATTTCAAGCGATTCATAAGCTTATGATGGGGCAAGAAGATTTAATACATTTAATAATTATGAAGTACTTAAAAACAACATGGAAAACAGTAGCTATCAACTTCCTGCAGAGTTGGGGATACACAACACAGCCAACCCAACCTAGAGGAAGAAAAGGTCTCAGGAAAAAGGAATGGGGGAAAAAGCACCTTCTCCAATGAAGGAGTGCAGAGCAGGGACAGCAAACCACCTCTCCAGGAGCACCATACTTGTCCCTTTCCAATCCCTTACTTCTCATCCACCTTCATCTGCTTTCCTCAAGGCATCCTTGATTAAGAGGCAGCAGGAGCTGGAAGTTAATCAGGGCTTTCCTTCCCAAGTCATCACTGAAGAGCAGCCTCAGTAATGAACTGCTCTAGATGAAATAATAAAAGAAAGGCCAATACAGAGTTCTTGTGAGTCCTGGGCCAGTCCAACCCCTAATGCTGATGTTATTTAAAAACACCACAGAGTATGTAAGGCAACCCCATATCTATCACAGCAACCAGAGCCGTTTCATATTGTGTGCTTTTATTTCATTGACATCCTTGGACTCAATAACTGCCGGAATTTTCCTGTCAACACTGTGGTCCTTGATTTTCTTCATTAAATCACAGTTTCAAATTGCTTTTTTTCTCTCCACCCACACCCCAACTATATTTTTGGCTTCTAATTCTCTGAATGCCCCATGCTGTTTTAAATTACATGCTCATTTCAGGATACTTGGACTATTTATCCAGCAGGGAAATTTTAGTCATCTGATATTAATTTCTCAACCCCAAGGTTCCTGGGTACCAGCTTCCAGCTCAGCCATGGAATTTCCTGGTGGTGCTGGGTGGCTCAGGTTTCTCCACACCTCCAGTGCTGCCCCATCAGCCATGAGGCTGCGTCCTATCCTGCCCTCCCCTCCTGCTGGCCTTTTCAACTGCAAAATAACATCTACTTTAATTAATTTGTAGATATCGGTATTAAGGTAGGCTATATAATTTTTAAGGTTGAACCCACGTTTTGGGATGGGGAAGTGTTTCAAAAACAGCTGAAGGATATAGAGCACTTAGGATAAAATTCAGCCTGGAAAGTTGCTACTAATTGTTATGCCAAGTATATTAACAGACATTAGGTGCCCTGTTTGTACAGCAACATAAGCTTCTGAAATATCAGTTAATCCAGGTGACTTCACATAGATTTTGGGCACCTACACCTTCTCGAAAGTTATGGCCATGGGTGAAATTAAGATAATTTCAAACACTGCAACCATAAAATCAAAACCTTCTGTCATGAAAAATCTTGATTTTTATTTTGCATGCCTGTAAAGGGTCCAATCTGATGGGAGAAATTTGAAATTCCCTGTTGTTTTGTTAAGTATATCAAAACAAGTTTCAAGTGTAAGAGTAGTTAGGGTTTGTTTCAATGATCACATATTTTTTTTCAGCAAAATTATTTTTCTTTAGAATTATTTGGTCATGTTAAATCATTTGTGACATTAAGTTTAACATGTTTCTCATTTTAAAATGGACACTTTTCAAAAAATGCCGTACATAATTCGGTTTTTTGAAGGAAAACAAAACAAACAAAAAAACCCCTTCAATGACACTTTCCCTCAAAAGCTGGTAAAACTTTTGGAAATATTTCCACCTACAACTTGTTGGAGAACTCACTATTATTTTGGGAGTGAGGATAGGGAATACAGTGATTTTGCAATATCAGACCAACATATAAACTTTTATTTCCTGGTATTTTGCTGTGACAGAGAAGAGTTTACATTTTTAATCACAAAGTGAAGATGTCCAACATCATCTTAATTACTGCATTTTCAGTATTCTCTGTGAAAAAATTACTGTAATCTGCTTGTGAAATTACTTCAGTACTTAATAAAAAGGTGCCACTGTGGTCCTTAAAAAAAAAGGGTGCTTTTATACACCTAAGATTGGAGGTTCTCTTACATAAAGATCCCATGTCATCTAATCACAGATGACAGCTGAAATCCATCATGTCATGTTAGAGGATATTTGTCAGAAATCTGATGTTAGTTGTTTAATCCACACCTGCCAGTGGAAAACAGACCACTCCATGTAATGGTGCTATAACCACACTTAGAGAAAGCCTCAGCTTTCCAAGACAATCAGATACCTTGAAGCATACGTACAGTAGGGTCATAACTATGTTCCCCTTGATCAATGCTGCTGAACAACATAAAATCCTAAAAAACATCTTTACATCCAGCCCACTTGCATTTTTCCTAGCAGAGCATACATCCCATCCCTGGTTAAACCACCTACATTGCTCCTGCATCCGAACTCTCAGCCAGCTGGGGCAAAGCACAGATTGAGAAGTTCAAACTTTCTCCTTCTCAATTAGTGATCCTCTTCAGCAATTACTGCCTCCTAAAGGACAAAGCAAATCTGCCCTGTAGCTTTTTCCTCCAACTAGTACTACTCGAAAAGAGACTCAGCTGAATGAATGAAAGGAAATTTAAGGGCATTAGTAAAAATCTGTCCCCCCAGCAGTCACTCATATAAATACTGCAAAGAACCAGCTGGCATTTTAACCAACAACTCACTCACAGGGCTCCCTGCTTCAAGGTTGCATTTAAGATTTCAAGAACAATTGGATGTTAAACCCAGATTAATGAAGATAACCACTCATTTCCCCTCTGCAACAAAATCCCTATGCTATTAATGAGAAAAGCATTTTTCCAAAACTGAGACACATCCAACACCAAGTTTGCAGAGAAGGTGAATTCTTCCACAGTCACCCAGAAGCAAATCCCCAGCTGTAATTGGGGATATTTGAGTCCTTGACTTGAACATTCATGAGAAAAGCCAGTAAATCAGCACGTGCTCACCCTGTTGCTAAATCAAAGGCTTAGAGTGGTTAGCACAAGAAGGGCAGGACTGTGGTTTTACCACGTTCCAAGAAGAAAACAACTGCCCCAATGTGGGTGTGTGGGTGGACACCAGACAGCCCTGCAACCACCACTGCTTGGGACAGAGGGTTCCAGCTCAGAGATGATGGGGAGTCACATCTCAGCTCTGTGTGCATCTCTACGGGGTGGGGGGGAACCACATCCAACATATATACTGAAAACACCAAAATGAATCATATCAATAAGTTGGTATGCCCACGAGATATAGATTTTGTTCTTAGGAATGTAGAGGAAGTTATTAGTGCAAAACCACCACTGTAACGATACACCATCATGCCACTAGCAGTGCTTCATGGAGTTTTTGATTGTTAAAGAAAATAACTGCACTGTTCAAAGGTTTCTCCAGTCTTGGCCTTGAAAAAATTTACACTTTTCTTATTCATCTTGCTCTCTACATGTGGACTTAGGGAAAAAGAGACTTTACATCTCATGTTCTCCTTTCTTTCTCCCTCTCTCACTTTCTTGCAAGCCACCTCCCCCAAAGCAGCACTTACAAAGTGACAAATGAAGCAATAATAAGGTTAGTCATTTAACTCCTTGCATTCTACTTAAAAATCACCCTAATTACTGTGTAATGGGTCCACAGAGGCAGAAGAGTCTGGGTGAAATCTACCTGGAGGGCACGGGTATAGTTCATCTGTCCATTCCCTAATAGCACTCTAAAGTTCACCCTTATAAACATGTCACCCAGTCTATAATTAAGTGACTGGTCATTAGGTAACATATGTGGTACCTGTGGGTCACATATCAGTTGGCTGGTGATGGATCTTCATCCAGGAGCTGTGCAGGAACAGCTCCATAGCTCTCTGTCACCGCAGCAGTGCTCTCCACACTCATGGAAGAGTTTGGGTGGGTGGGTTTTCTGAGCAGTAAACTCTGTGTTTGTAAAGGCTGAGAACCTGAGGGGAGGAGGGAAGTGTGCAAAGACCGGCACACTTCAATCTCAGCCCAGCAGCATGATAGAAAGCTGACTTTTTCCTTTATGTTCTGCATGCATACTGGTTCCTAAAGTACCCTTCAGACTTTGCTGACAGGTGAATTTCCCATTCACACTCTACATAAGTCAGGATTGCTAATTAATATATTTTTATGTACTACAAGAGGACATCCTCTTCCCCGGTCATATTTTTAAATAAATAAATCAATAGCAAGTCATGATTTTTAACTCCTTCAGCTTCCACTGAGGTGCAAGGATGTGATGGACAGAGGGGGAAAAAACATAAGCCAATTTTATCCTTAGTTTTATAAAGCAAATGGGAAGAGTCAAGAAACTACAGCTGAACAAACTCCCGTGTAAGTGAACGAACCACACACTCAGGCTGATCTGGCCACTCAGCAATGTGGGTACACACGCAAATACGACCACTTTCATTGCAAACCCCTCCTCCCCTCACCCTGTGCAGCACAAGGGGCTTAATCAAGGGCAATTCAGCACAAGTGCACAACATTAGACTCAAGTTTTTCCTCAGGCTGCACAAAAGCAGTGCTTTCCAACAGGTTTTGTTGCTCCCAGGAGACAGAAAAGGACAGCTCACATGAAGTCTTGAAGTTCAGACTAAAGTCCTACCTAACCCTGAGGCTCATACTTCTCACAAAGTTATTCAGTTGGTTTATAATTTAGAAGTTCTCTGAACTGGCAAGAGAAAGAAAATTCATTTCCTTGAGAAAGGCCCACAGACATGGGCAACCAATTTTATCTGGCTACAAGAGGACTGTACCCCTGCCCCCCTGTTGCATATACTGTTTTCAAGGAATTTACTTTTACCTTCTGCATTCTTGGATGCAATAATGCAGTGAAGAGCTGGACCACACAGATTTCCAGATAGCAAATGAGATTTGAGCTAAGCTTTTCTGGGTACGTAAATTATATAGGAAAAGAAAAAAAAATTCAATGCCCACAATGTTTAAAGGTTTCTAATTGCTAGTTATCATATGCAAGGAGTGTGCCCAAAGCCATGACACCATGGCCAACAAAACAAGACAAGACCTTGAAATGAGTATCCTGACCTCAAGTGTTGCAATGTACCTTAACTACCACAACTATTAACCTCCTATGACGTCTCTTCTGGCAACACTCATCTGTTTGATGTTCACAGCAAACCACTTGGGCCCCCCACAGTTTTGGGAGGACAGGAAATGGAAGATTTGGCAAAAGCATTACATTGGCCAATGAATTCCAAGAACAAAATTCCAAGACCAAGAAGAGGCATATATCCACCAATGATTAATTTAGCCCACTGTATATAGAGATATAATTAGATGTTACTGGGGACACACACACTGTTATCATTATTTGTAAAATGAAGCAAAACCATGCATTTTTTTCCTCAAATCACAGTGGCAAGAGAGCAGAGATGCCCAAGTTTTGCCCCCAGAGAATTTTATTGCTTTAAAACCTGCAATCAATAAAGGGATGAAGTTCAAATAAACATCATCTTTTTTAGTATATCTTGTAAAGAAAATACCTGCCCCACTGACCAAGATGAGAATTTATAGCCCAAGATACGCATTCTTAGAGGACTGTCCACCCCTCATGTTTTTATTGCATTTCAGTCAAAACCTTTTCGGAACCAGTTCCATCAGTTCCTCCTTTCTTCACACCAAGAAAACATCACTCTGTTTTTGTACTGTCATTTTGCATATTTCACCAAACTCTCAGGTTCTTTACTCAAAGACAAGATGAGCCAAACAGAGTGACCTCAAACAGTATCTGCAAACACAACTTGCAATTTTAAACCAAAGCTCATGAAATACATGTATGGCTTAAAGTTGCTATCCAAGAGGGTTCATACAGGTTCATTGCTTCTTCCTGGTATGTTGTTCTATGTTATGTGAACAGCAAATCTAAAATGCTGTTTGCAAACAGCAAAGACAACTCTTTGTTTCATTTCAAGCTATCCAGCAAAGAATTCAAGCCTTTTTACTCCGGGGTCTTTTACTCTCCAAGACACCTCTGGGTGTAGCATCAATCACCCTGTGATGGATGGACATCCCATGCCAGGGTCATGTGTACCTCCACTGCTTATTGAACTGCAACACCTCATCCTCCCTGAGTACTGACGGCTGATCTATATGATTCAGGTCCAATCAGAACAGTGATTTTTCAGTGTTAAGGACTCTTCCATTTGACATGTTTGCAACTGAGACTATAAAGGATCAAAATGGGGCACAGAAAAACAGCCCTCAAATAAGAGAATTAGCTGACTGTTTCTGTGTGCTTGCACCACAACTCTCTGCACCACATGAAATGATAAAGTGGTGCCTGGTTAAAGAGGAAAAAAAATGGGATAAAAAAGGAACAAGCCTGTAAGGCAAAGATTCTTGCTCAATAACACGTGACTTTATTTGAACATGTAGTTGAAACATTAGGACAATTCTTCAAGAGTTTGACAACTAATTGGCACACACAGGCACATGGCACAAATTAAACTTACCCCTTGGCATGGGCAAATGTGAGTCATGTTTAAGGAGGATGTAGAAATGCAGAACAGCAGAGAGGATGGGTACAACACTGAGAAAAGCAAAGTTATTTGGGAAAAACAGAATAAATAGCAAACTCATTTCCTGTTAGAGCCTGCTTAAAGAAAGATTGGCCAAAAACCTGTAAGTGTCACAGATACAAGTCTACTTAGGAGAAAGAAAACTTGGGGAAGAGATTCTCTTATTCTAAGGAGTTCTCTTATTTCTATACAACTCGGTAGATACATGATACACAACCAAAGGATTAAGATAATCTCAAAAAATGGAGCTCATTCCAAAGGAGGGGGGGGGGAAAAAAAGTGTTTTAGATAATTTTCCTTAGGTTTTATGCCTGATTGGATGCACTCATAATAGTGCCTTTTCAGAGTCAATAAGAGAAACCATTACTCAAACTGCAATTACTTCCTGTGCCAGCAAGGTGGTCTAATTGCACCTTTTTGGCACTCTCTACTGTGTTCAACACAGCACATGCTCTTCCCATGCCATTGCCGTGCCCCGAGAAATATCCCAGATGAATGCACTGGAATGCTGACCCTGGATCTCTGTTTAACTTAAGGTTGATTTCCTTACATACCTAGCAAAGTGATGTGGTAACATCTGAGATTGCAGCTGACCAGTAATAGCTGCCTTTAAGCTGTCCCTGTCGTTACAGCTGTTCCCACTGCTCCACTGCAATGGAAAGAAAGTGGAGAAACACAAGAGACTGGCACAAGGAAAAGCAAATAAAGGAAAACCTTGTCCCTGTGTAGTGAACATGGCCAGAAGGACATTGGGATTTGCCTGGAATGGGACAGAGAGCACATATTCTTTCCTGCTTGCATCCTGCCATACTACTTCTCTGCAAAGGGGATGTAGTTCATTACTCTATTTACACAAGTATAGGTGACCACACAGAGACAAGGCAAGATAAAATACAGCCCTCAGGAATGCAACTTCTGCAACTCATTCCCCTCTTACCAGTAGCTCACTGGGTGGTCTTGAACCATAATCCCAAGACATAGCTAATGCTCTCTTACACAGTAATTCCAGGGTCCAGCAATCCACAGCAAGATATTTGCACTTTCTGAGTTGAATATTGCTTTTCAAGTATAACACATTTGGTCTCATTAATGTTTAAGATGACTTTGCCTTTGTTTTGCTCCATTTCATGAGCATTTTATGTGCTAAAATACAAGTGTCTCACAAACTATTACCGTTCTGTGGAACAGGAATATGCCATTGTTCACAGAACTGAAAAAAAGACCTGTAAGTTCGCAGGGTTGTGGCTCTGTCTTTCCATATGTATGACATCCTCACAGAATGCCTTTTTCAAACTTGCATCCATGTGAAGAGGTGGCAAATCCTTTGAAAACTCATGGTCTTCCAGTGCTTCTCAAAAAGAGCTCAAGTTTAATTAACAGAAAACTTGTATAAGGCTTCTATATGGACCACATTTCTGGTCTTTGTTTTAAACTTGCTCATTTGCCAGATTAAAGAATATTTTGATAGGATTTCCCCCCTCCCCCCCCCTTTTTTTTTTTGCTGTGGTACCAATCACAGAACCAATCTGAGGGCAGGTGTTTATTTTATTTTTATTATTCTGCTAAGCACAGCATTCTCTACAACCTTCAGGGAAGGGGAATGAGGAAGAACAGCATCAACCTTCAAGAAAATATCAAAAGCTAATAACCACTCTTCTGAATTTTAATCCATGGCAAGCCCCAAAATAGCTCACTTCATACACACTTCGCACTTCTGATGAGGAGAAAAGGAGGTGCTCAATTCCAGAATCATCTTAAAAGGGGGATTACATACTAATAATGGTTGTGAATTAACAGTGATTCTTGAAGATTACACTTTCATCCTTAAAATAGTGATTAAAATTAACATCTTTACAGGAATTCAGAAATAAAGATCATTACAACTCTTCCAGATTTTTGGAAGTCCGCTGGCACAAAATCAAAAACAAGTACACCACAGAAATAAAAATAGAAATTGCAGTCTAAAATTGCTTAACGTTGAGAGGAAATATTAACATGGTTTTTTAATAACATTGCTGCTTTCAAAACCACCAAAGGATTTGTAGACTCTACATACCTGAGCTTAGGTTAATTACAGGCAACTAGTCTGACAATCCATTCTCACTTTCTGACTCTTTATATAGTCTTATTACAGTAGGTTGACTAATAAATTAACACTAGAGTCTCACTGAGATAAAAGTTTGAGATTGCTTTTACTGCTTTACCTTAGACTTCTGATGTTTGAAAATCTTTATATTACTCTCAACTTTCACAGGCAAAGGTGACAAAAAACATCTGGATACAGGTTACAGTCATTATCCAAAGGGACTAAAAGCTTTGGCTACATGTAATTGCAAAATTATATTTATTTCTTCTGGAAAGCAACCGAAGAAACCTGGATCAGGATGGTGCTTAGGAAAACATCAATAGGGTATCCCTATCCAAGCAATTAAACCCACTGTGCAATAGCATCCTTAAATGCACAAATAAATGACAGAACAGTCCCTGACAAAACCAGATCGTGCTCAAAATAGACAACACGCAAGCATATCTGGATTACAACAATGCTTAAGCCAGCAAGACCCAAGCACTGTGTTCATCATGTAAACGTCAAGCAGGGGGATTTGTTTACTCTATTCTATAAATGAAAAGTACATAATCATAGGTAATCTAGGTGGAATAAAAATAAAATCTAGGTTTGGGATTTCATCTGAATGGATTTTTATGCTATGTGTACAAGATCTCTAGTGACCCCCAGCAATGAGAACAGTCTTGTCTTCAGTCTCCTCAAACAGACAAATTGCATTAGTATAGCACATAAGAGTGGTCTGATGAATTAGCTTTTACTTCACTAAGAGATTCTACGTAAATGTGAAAAATTCCTGCACAGAACAGAAAAAAAGGGCAACCCTTCCCACAGCCAAGACACATAATTATATTCATATTAAAAAAGTACAAATAGCTTAATTTCATATATAAAATATGCATTAAGTTAGGTCAGGGAAGTTTAATTATTAGTGATCTGTTAAGACCTTGAGAATATCCTGAATACAGCGTAAAGGTGGAACAGCAGCTGAGAACAAGGTTTGGAGAGGGACCCTCAGAAACCCAGAAACCTCACACCCATGAGCAGATGTGATCTGTGATCCCTATGGCCAACACAACCTCATGCCTGCAAGCCCAGGAGACCCTTATCACACCACCACAAAGTCCTTTAAGGAAAACAAACCAAATCCCTACGCAAAGAGCTATCAAAAAAGATTGTCAAGGGCTGTGGAGAAACATCACCTTTTCTTACTGCTGTTAAGAGAAGCTCAGAATTTGAGCAATTCGACAGAGATTTTAAGAAACCACACAACCCATTTTACAAGGGCTTCACCATATTTATGCTGTCAGAAACCCACCAGGTATATCCAGAGAAGCCTATGAAGTCAGGATATTACAGCCAGTCTAACCGAAGAACCAAAGATGCTCCTGTGGAGCAGCAGCAACAGCAGCACCTGATGAACATGATATGGAACTTGGACTAAAAACACTTTGACTCAAAAATTTTTTGATTAAGAGATACAAAGGATCATCTCTGAGACTCTTCTCATTAATGCTGCAGTACAGATACACCACTGCTAAAAGCCACCTGCTCTCATAGGTAACAGCAGGTGAGTTCTGTATCTCTGAACAGTTTAGATATGTCAGTAAATACTCTAAGATGATCCACGCACTATTAAACTGTAATAATCCCCTGAAGTGTTTAAGTGGCTTAGGTCACCAAATAAGCTGCTCTGATGAGCTAATCGGGAAGGCTACTTAATTAGGACAAGCTCTTGACCAGCACATCCCAATGAAGAAAGCCAATTATACTCTTGAAAGTCACATACTTCTACAATCCCATGGAAGTCAAGACACAGCATTCACTAAATAAACCTCATACTCCTCAACCAACCTACACAAACATGGCATAGCTCATGTTTAACTGCTCAGTTCTACACTTTACAGGAGAATTGATCTTGCATTTTGTTAGTTCCATAATGTCATCAACTCTACTCTGCAGAACACAGTACCTGCTCTGCACCACCCCACTGACCAGTTTAACTGCTGAGGAATGCCCAGTCTGACCACTTCCTTTAATCACCAGCCAAAGATTTTTTGAATAATTTGTCAAAATTTCAAAACCTGAAAAGAACAGATGAAGCAGTTGAGCTAAAGGTTTTTTCCTAAAGCTTCTCTCCTTAGCCTATCAAAACCAATATTATAAAGCACAAGTTACTTGCTCTTCTACTGTAACAAGCATTGACCTCTAGAGTCAATACTGACACAAGAGTACTTTAAAATACATATTGTTCAACTGTAATTAAAATTTCACTATTTCAGACTGGTGCTCATATTTGTTTTTTGTTATTTTTCTTGTGATCTGGCTCTGAACAAATCAAGCCAATAAATTACAATTCAAGCACTGGAACAGGCCCCGCCCAGGGAAGCGGTTGAGTCACCATCCCTGGAGGTATTTAAAAGTGGTGGGCTTGGCAATGGTAGATTAATGGGTTCGGCTCAATGATCTTAAAGGTCTTTTCCAACTTAAAAAGTGCGATGATTCTATTAATTCAAATCCTATTTACTAGAAATCTTACAAAACCAAATATCCTTTTTTATAAACATTTTATAATAAATTGTTTGTTTTCTCAGGACTATACATACACTTGTCCAAAACCCACAGTCATATGTAATGTCAGAAGATTGCATGAGCAAATCAACAGGCATCACGTTTAGTTGTGTAAAGCTATTTTAAAGCTGTTTCCAAGCTTGCAGGTTGGGCTGCACTTGTGAGTCAGGAATCAGAGACCACATATCTAATATGTAAGTCTGGTCCTAATTTTCCATTACAAATTGCCAGTACATTGCAAGTAGATTCATAACTCATTGGCAGATGATTCATTACAAAAATATAAGAATAGCTTCAATGTGTGAACTAATCTGTTCAGGTTGCTTGTGTTCAAAGCACCAGTCAGGGGGTACGAAGTATCTAAACCATTTGAAGTCTTCACCCAGGTCACCTCAATAGGGACAGGCCAAAATTGTAGGCAGCCAACCAAATACATGATTCAGGCAGGGTTGGCAGAACTGGCTTTGCTGACCCAGAGCATAAGGAATTCATCAGCATCACGACAAATATGCAAGTACTGATTTAATAGGAGGGAATGAGCCATTTGTTGAGTCTGCTGAGTTTAATCGTGTGTACAGACTCTGTCAATGGACACACAAGCATTTTCTGGCTTTCTTTTGTTTTACAGTCTCCTTTCTCCTAATCAGAAGATTAAAATTAACAACCTCAAAAGCAGCTTGGGTTGCCAAGAGTCTCTCCTAGCCTGGCTGTGATTCTGGGACAGAAAAGATTTAATGTGAAAAAATTCAGGTTGGGAATGACCTTCTGCACTGATTGACTTTAGTGGAATGTAAATGATGGGCAGTAAATCAGGCAACGTGTACGCTGCTCAGTGAATCATACCATTCCTCTCAATCCCATCTAGAGGGAGAGACATAAATCCTCCCAGTTCAAGCTGGGCCAGGAGCAGTCCTTTATATTTCTAATTAAAGATGTACTGTCCTTTGCCCAGCACTCGGTTGGGATGCTGCACATTAATATGGTAATCAGCAAACCAGCAATGAGCCATGGGGGCCTCACTGTCTCTGCCACATTTGTCCTCAGGCTTCCTCCCAGCTGGAAGGAGCACAGTTTGGTGTGACAGGCAAATCCCACGAGATGACAGAGAACCCTTCATTAGAAGTGATTTTAATGCCACACTTCCAGTAGGTAATGGTGTTTCGATGATCAGGGCTTTCACACTCATCCTCTAGGGCTGGAGGCCCGGTACAGATGCTTCCCAGAGCTATACAAACAAATGCACAAACCAAACACAACCTCATGGCTTGAATACCTATCAATCATCACAACATTACCCCTAAGTGCTGTAAGGGTGACATTGTTTCTTATAGCAACAGCTCTGCTTGTCATCTGTGAAATCATGGAGGTTACAGCACCAACATCAACCAATGGCCCCACGGCTGGGAAGAATTAAGGGACATCCAGCCCCACAGCCATCAGCATTTCTCTGGTAAAGGTGATGTTTGGTGGGGCCTGAAAAGTGCTTCCTCTGCACAGGAGTCTGACAGCAATGATTAGCCCTACTGTTGGGCCCTACATGACCCCCATTACCCTGCCATGCAATAAAGCAACCCAAAAAAAAAGAGGGAAGGAGCCAAGGAAGTGCAGGTGGTGCCCACCTACTGCACCAGTGTTTGAGATTGTCCAAGTGAAGAGGAGTTCCAGCACATGACTAAAAGGCAGTAAATCTCCTTAGATCTCCACAGGCAACTGCAGGGAAAATGATTAATGAGACGGAGTCAAGTTAACAGACTTCGGATTTGAGGTAATGGAAATGAGGGCTGGGTGAGCATAACAAGTCCTAACACTTCCTATGGTAGTGAGAACAGGCTGCCTAAAAGCATGAGTTTGGAAACTGGGGTTTTTTTTGTTCTTTTCACTATTTTGACATCAAGCTGCTTGGGGAACAATTTACCTACCCCAATCCGAACAGGTGAACAAATTCTATGCCTTTTCCTTAGTTCTCCTCAAAATTTCTTCTACAAGCATCACATTATTTAAACCACCTCATCATTCTGATGCAAGCCCTTTTACCCAGAGCTTTTGTGAAGACTGGATGGAAAGAGTGTATACAGATCCTAAAAGTGTGGGTTAATAGAAATAGGAGCTGACCTTGTACTCACACCTCTCCAAACTACGCTGCACAGCCACAGCTCCAGGGATAGTCGCAAGGTTTTAGGACTTGGTGCTGTCAACAGTGAACAAAATGTAGGTACCTGGCAGGCAAATCAGTGCCTCCCTTCGTGGCTCAGATGAGGATTGCTAACTTCTGACTTAAATCACGGATAGATTAAATAGATGTCAGTTACATCTCTCCAAAGTGGATTACAGTGCTGCTGCAGGGGTGGGGGTTATCCTTAAATGCCCACATTGCAAACCAGCAGACATCATGAGTTTTTAAAAAATGAGGTGTTTCTCCACAGTAAGCAGGTAAAAACCTGTTTTACCTGTAGAAGACAGTGCCTTATAATCATATATAGAAATTTTTTAATATTTTTTTTATACTTCAGAGGGGATTTACGTTCCCTGAAAAGGTGTAGAGAGAAATTCTGGATCCAAAAGCACCTCCCTCCCACACTGGCCATCTTAACCCACCACTCTCCCTTCAGTGCTCCATAGCTATTTTTAACATCTCATTTCCTCACATTATGGCAATTTACATACTTAAACACATCACATTAGCGTCCAAAATACAAACAAAGTGAGATAATGCACTGTAAAGAGAGTATTAAAAAAAAATGCCTGCAGATACATACACAGGAGCTTTTGGAAATCAGGCAGTTCTTTGAAGCAAAGCAGTTGTCCTGTATCAGTAAGAGGAGGATTTCTCAGCAACACTTTACAATAAAGCAGACTTAATGAGAGCCAAGCAGTGGTGTAATTCCTGTGGAATTGCATATTGAAAGCGACATTCATACCCAAGGAGCCCATCAGGACCAGTATTGTTAGCATGAATGCTGAAGGAATTGCAAAATGAATTGCCATTTTGTTATCAAGTGCTTCCGATTGGCTCCATCCTGCCATCTGTGTCATTGGGAGGATGTGAAGTAGCACAGGTCCAAACTTGGGCACCCAAAAGGTGGGTCAAGGGGAAATTCTGTGCTGCAGCATCCTCTGCTTCTTCACTGCACAAGTTCAGTGCACCTGCCTTCCTGTCACCATAGCGGGAAGAAGAGCCAAAACACAGAGCAGGTTTACAGGGCCTGGGTAAGGTGATTCTTTCTCCATAGGTGAAGGGGGAACACCATTTTTTGTCCAGCTATACAAAATCCGATAAGTCATAGCAAAATATGGCTTAGAAACAAGAGACTGCAAATTATCTGGCTCTTTTAAGGCTCATGCAGCCTTCTCTATTTCTTAATGATGCTACAGTAAATGTAGTAGGATTTAAAAAACTTCAGAAGTCCCTCAGACAAACAGGAATGTGCAGCTCATGTCTCACTTAGCTTACAGAGAAGCAAGATTTCAAAACTGTTGGAGTGATCCAGAAGCCTAAATAACCTTCCCAAAACATTCAAACCACATAGGAGGTCACTTGCCAGTATTTAAAATCCAGAATTAGCTCATCTGTGTGCTTTTGAATCGTGTAGAGATGCATAAAACAAGGGCGGGGGGTGGGGGTGTTTAACTTTCATTTGTTAACTTCTGTTGGAATAGTCTTTGATAAAAGAAATCTTAAATGAAAATATCTTTGTTTCATCACCTTGTTCTATAATTGAGGTACCGATGGCTCCAGTGAGTTGGATTTGGTATCTTTAGATAAACTCCCATTTCTGTCTTTATTTACAATTCCCTTTCAGCCTTCAAGATAAAGAATTATTGTATTATTCATCTCATTATGTTGGTATTGCCACACTGGGATGTTTTACAAGCAGAATAGCCTACTTTGACTCTTGGCATAGCCCTTACACCACTAACAACCTGAAAGCTATGGAGTTCTACAGGTCCTCAAAACCCCAGAGACACACCAAGACTGATCCATACACATGCACTACAGCAAACCACACTGCCTTTCATTTCCACTACTTTTCAAGCTCTTCCAACCTGCCACCTCCCATCAAGTACATCTGTTTTGTGGTTCATCCAGGAGGAGAGAGGGCACAGCTGTGTGCTGCTCCAGGAGAAACATCCCTGCCAGCCAGGCATCTGGGAGCACAGAGCACAGCTCAGCATCAAGCTGCTCCTGCCCCGGGGCCTGGCACAGTTGGATGGCCTGCAGCAGATGCACATGGAGCACAGGAGAGACAGCTCTGCTGCCTTCCAAAGGCCCCACATCCAGCAAAAAGGGACTGGACAGAGCTCACAAATGCCAAGGGCTGAAAGTGCCCTACTTGTGTTCCCTTAGTGCTCACTACACTGATGGGTTGTGCAAGTTTGCCACACACCATCCTTTATGGTGTAGCATTTTCCTTCGAACAATTTCAAAGCTCCATAACGCTCAGGGCAAGGACACACCCATTTTCCTGAGATAATCTGAAGCTCAGAGAGTAAACTTTTTGATCCAGTAGACATCATAGACACACCACTTAACAGGATGAAGCCAAACAATACAAACTAGAGTGAATGAATGAAAAATGGCCCTGTCCTCAGATGTGCATCCAGGTTGGCCTTTGACCATGTTACAGCCATCCCTTGGCTCTTTACTCTTCACCTAGAGGGTGGCTGGGCACTGGAACAGGTTTCCCAGGGCAGTGGCCACAGCACCAAACCTGGCAGAGTTCAAGAAGTGCTTGGATGACACACTCAGGCACAGGGTGTGACTCTTAGGGATGGTCCCACACAAGGTTAAGAGTTGGACCCAATGATCCTTGTGGTGCCCTTCCAACTCAGCATATTCGGTGATTCTGTAATTTCTTTGTGGTTTCATAGAAGATCCATACCAAACTGATATAACTCAGAAGATGACACATATGCAAATATTCCAAAGGGTGTTTATGGGTCCTGCCCCTAACAATCAAGTTATATGACAGAGTAGAAGAAACAAGTTTTTAAAAAACTACATTCTTTAAATTTACAGTTCTATAAAAAAAAAGAATGAGTTTAAATATTTCCAGATCTACCAGAAGAATTATTCAAACTAAGTTTATAGGTCTGACTTTCCCATACATCACTCTAAATCAGAGGGGATTTCACTAGATCTAAACGTAAATAATTTATGATCTAATGGGAAATGCTCTTCACATACCAAAAGCTGAAGAACACTTCTCTCTCCAGAACCAAGGTCCCAATTTAACAAAGCACACACTTACAAGGGCTCAAGTATCACATATTAAAGACAAAAAATTAGTCACCTTTAGAAAAGCTTGGTTCAAGTTCCAGCGAGGGCAATAAATACAGTTCCCTCTAGCACAGGCATTGCTCCCAGAGCCGTGCCCACATCCACATGCACATTGCCAGCAATACACACAAGAGGTGTCCATCTTCCTTTCAGCTTCATTACAACTGAGAACAACTTGATCCTGCAACACTGGCTCACAAGAGCCTTGTACAGGCTCCAGTGAACTGAGAGACTGACAAATGCTTTTAGAATGGAGCTGAGACTTAACACAAAGATACTCATGTGATAATTTGAGATGGATAACTACTTCCTTTCAGTCAGTTTTTCCCCTCCTAGAAAATAGTTGAGCACTATCTCTAGCTTGTATCCAGACAGAGGAAGAGATGAACCCTTGTATTTAAAATGTTAATCCTTTTAGCAGAGTGTCTCTACCTGCAAAAGTGGTTGAACTGTATTTTTGGGCCCTACAAAAACAGCAATGATTCCATATTAAGTGGCAACTAAAAAGCCTCATTGTTCCCCACTTTTCTTTCCTTTGAAAAATGAGGGAGACAGCCATCTTCAAAATTCTGCATTTCAAAGTCATCTCTTTCCCTTTTATTGGGAGGTGGCAAAAATCAGACTATTTAAAGAGTTGTCTGATATTTTAAAAGGCTTTGGTTACACTGCCTTGGGGAGTGGAATAAAACAAAGGTAATTCAAAGACAGTGCACAGGTTTGTGATCTGTCTCAGCTTGCTTGCTGCGCTTGCCCTTAATTGCATGCATCCTTCTGGTAGGGATTTCAAAGGCAAGTTTAGCACCTGAAATACTGATCACTGCCTCTGCATTGGGAGCGAGTTCTAAGCCACAATAGAGGCACACGCAACTCAACTGAGTCTACAGGATCAGCCTCAGGTGCAAGTCACAGGTCAGATGTGTTTGAGCACTCTCTGCAGCACCCCCAGGTAGGACATCCTACAAGGTTTTATTCTATATTACTCCTGATAAACAACATACACAAGAAATATGTTAAAGAAGTCAGGAAATACACGTAGCAGTTCTGTGTTTCCTCCAGCCAACATCAAAACGCAGCTGAGTCAGGATTCCAGTTCAGTGATCAAGGCTTGGGATGCACCAGGTGACTTTGACAGCTTCCTTATCCCTTCAATACTTCTGAAGAACAGAGCCCCCTTATGTTTTGGCTTCCTAAATTTAGTACTACTGCCAGCTGTCACTACTCCTGATATCAAGACAATTCATTTAAGCTCAGTAGATGTTACATATTAGCACTAGGAGAAAAGTTATAATTTAGGGAAATGTAGCATATTTTCACTTATACACTGCATAGTTTGAATTCACATAAATGAGGTAGAACATTATGTATGCCTGTTTAACTTACCAAAAAAAAAAAAAAAAAACCCACACAAAACACATTTTAGAGCAAGAGAAAACTGTTGTTGCCAAAACAATAAAGATAAATCCAGCTTTGAATTGAGCAGGCACATTTCTATAGCCATTCAGCGTGCATGGGCCAGAGCTTTAGACACAGGTCCAGTTGTGAGCGGGTGCCAAACACAGGCTTAGTCTGGAGTACAATGGTCAGACCCAGCCAGCTGTGAGTGGTGATGCTGCCTGGGCTCCAAGCTGGCTGGATGCAAACCAGGGCTGCTCTCAAGCTGGGACAGGGGGGATTTTGCTTGGGCATATCCTCACTGATATACCTGAACCGGTTTCAAGAAGATTTCGGATTAGAAACACTCATGTCAGTGACTGACAGTGAAGACACACATGTTATTAATAGCACAGTCCTTCTGGGGCAGTGGAGCTTGCATCTTCCTGCATTATCACATATTGTCACTACCATAAGTGGAATTTCCTTATTTATCTAGCCTGAGAAATCTATTGTGAATAATTAGGAACTGATCTGTAATGTAGACATGCAGTATTTAAGTCTTAATATTTAGTGTTGAGACAAACTTCTGAATTCCAAAAGTCTTCCTGAACAGAGTTAATGAGACTAAATCTAGCAATTAGCAGTGTAAGCTAAATTTTGTTAATTACACTTTAAGGAACCAAATACAATCTATTATATGGCTCCAAAAGCATATGTTTTTTCCTGTATGAAACATTCTATTTTTCACTTTTCAACTTAACCTTCTCCCTGGTCTGTATCACTTTGCTGACAAAATCTTTATTATTTGGGGTTTTCCTCTAGAAATGGGACTCCTTTCCTGCATTTGAAATACAGCCAGAGAACATTCAGCATGGAGACCTTTCAAAAGAGGGGGATTTTTTTCAGCTAGAAGGGTGGAGATGGCTACTTTTGAGAGCTTTTGTGCTTCCGGAAATGTCTTTTCACCCACAGTGTAAATAAGTGATGACCTTCTGTTCTGATCCATGAGTCTGGAGCAGAATGATCCTGGACATTCTTATAACTTCCCCAGGAACTGGTGTGATGCCAAGTTCATTTCAGCTGCTGAAGGAAACTGCTATACCTCAAGTTCAGCAGCCTTAATAGCCTTGAGCCCACAACATAATAGCATTATTCTGTATGTTAGATGGTGCATAAAATGCGTTACACCAATATTTAAACGATCATGGACCTGACCAGCTCAAGGAGGACTCTGCCAAAAAAAAGGGTGCTTCATTTTGAAATGCCCAAACTTGGCTTTGCTCCAGTTAGAGCACAGCTAAAATAAATAAATAAAATTACTCTAAGTTCTCTGTGAATTTAAAACAAAACCAAACTGACTGTGTTTCCAACACATTCTACTTTAATACTTAATGGAAAAAAAAAGGTAAAACCAGAATGCAGTTTCAACAGAAAAATTAAGAATGTTTACCTCAAAAAAATCCCAACAAACAAACAAAACCAAAATTGTGCATTGTTTTTGAACTAAGATATCATCAGAACCAAGATAATTTAACAGTTTATTCTAATTTGACATAATTCAAATGGAACTCTACCAAAGTTGGCAACAAGCTTGTTATTTCATCTTCAACTTTACAGCATATTCTGCACCTTTAAACCACCGACAACCACAGGAGTTATTCTCAACAGTTAGAAGTAAAATAGGAATCAAGTCACATGTCTCCATATTCTGTTCAACTGAAAGGCCTCTGATTTTAAAAGGCTATATTTTAACAATACTGTATTTTACAATACAGTTTGCTGTATTATCTTCTCAATAATTTTTTTTGCCTTGTCTGCAGAGACACAATAAAGCCATAAAGTCCCATTATTTTTATTTTATCCAGGAGTACCTATATATGGATATACTTCTGCACATACTGAACCAGCTACTTGCATTTATTAGGTATCTGCTACCAGTCTTACTTAGTGTTTTATGTTTTAAGTGCTTTTAGTGCATTGCTGTGAAAAGGATTCCAGCTTTCAAAGCAGTCCAATGCTGCTTCAAGTGCTGTTTGCTCACACGTGCATTGGAAATGCAGAGACTGTTAAAACCTCACAAAATATTAACAGTGCTAAGGAGAAACAGAATCACGTGTTTTGTCTGTATTAACACCCGCTGAATTGAGGCCAAATATCTACCAGGTTCCTTCTACAGATGTTTATCTGTGTAACATCAAGGTATCTTCCCAAACTAAGGAATGCTCATGATTAAGGCATCTCCATCCTGCAGTGATAACTGTACATCAAATGACATGTGGTTAATATATGTGATGAAAGATTTGTCTTTTTGACTGCTCTGTCAACGGGACAGAATTAGGAATACTTTTAAAAGGGTCCATGTCAGAGCAAGTGATTTCCTTACTTTCTGCCATGCAGTTCGTGTGAAATCTTTTCTGGGCACACAGAAGTCAGTGTAGCCAAAAACTTTGCCTGGACATAACAAGTTTGTAATACCAGACAATTAGACAATGTAATCGTTTAGAAAACACAAACTGGTCACCAAACTGGGAAATAACCCAGCTGGTGAGCACCAAGCAAAATCTGGGACATTACTGAGGGCAGCCCTTGCCCACTGCTAAGTACCATCTCCAACATCGCTCTCAAAGAAAATGTTTGCTCTTCCACCTATTTTGGGTGGCTCCGGCACACAAAGCTGAATTGGCAGGTTCAAGCATAACCTCACTGACAATATAAATCAGCCTGTGACTCATTCAAAGCTCTCAAGTCCAGAAAGAAAACCACATTGACACAACCAGATTTTAAACTATGAATATTTGAAGTATCTACATTTCAGCTTTTGTATGTTTTAGTATAAAGGGCCCCAGCTGTCTGACCCAGGGAAAAGAACAAGGAAAAAAAAATATATATATTTCCAGTTACTATTGAAAACACCACCCTTCTCATGAAAAAGTTAGGTTTATCATCCCTCATATCCATATTTGATAAGTAATACATTGGCTTCATTACTGATAATAAACAGATCAATAAAAGGTTATCCCATTGATATTGTAATGCTGTTAACAGGTTCAGGAACAGTGTTTGCACTGCCAACAATATTGCAAAAGAGACAGCAAAATACAAATAAATTCAAGGAAAAACACTTTCAACCCCTACTCCACCCCCTCAGAAAACTCCCCAAAAGTAGAAAAAGCTTGGATATTAATACCCATTGATGTTTTCAACCACTTCCAAAAGGGTATTTTCATTCAAATATTATTCTTCTTACTGCTGCAGTGTGTTCAAAAAACATGAAAAATGCTTGTAATACATACAAGATGCCATTGAAGTAAAATATTAATATGTTTCCTCCTTGCAGAACAACAGTGTTCTCTTATTTCCATAGAAGTATGCAATGGGGTTATTTGAGCAACTCCATGTGTACCCTACAAGCCTTTCCAGCATGTACATTGCACCCAACCTAACTAGGACTTGTGCCAATACACTTTGTACTAGAGTAATTTGTTGGATTCAGACAGCCTTCCTCAACCCTGAGGGGCTGAAACGGAGCAGTTGCACTGGGAATGTTTTGTACCACCCAGACCTGAGACACAGAGGAGGAAGGTGATGCCATCCCAGCACCACAACAGGCTACATGGAGCTTGGCTCATGGTATGAAAGGAGACAGCAGACCACAGCATCTCCCCCTCACTGCCCTGCAGAGGGTTCCATCAGAGCTTTCTCTCTCCCCTCATGTTGAATGGTCCCCTTCCAACATCCAGTTCCTCCTAACTTACTTGACCAGAGCTCAAGCAATTTTGCTGCCACTTTCAAATTGTCTCAAGTTCAACACAGCTGCTGAGTTGAAACAATATTCATTCATTTCATACATTCAACATTTTCAACATCTCCTTGCCTAATCCTCTGCCCTTCTGCAGCTCCATAAGTGTGCTGAGGAAGCAAATATTTCAGTCACAGATGGCCTCAGGCAAGCCTAGGTTGGTTGAGGTCAGCCAAATTTGGCAGCTGTATTTTGCCAACCCTGCCTTCCTGCTCGAAGGCAAACAAGCAGCAGCTCACTCCTTTACTGGCCTCTTCCCAGACCATGTTCCCAAAGAGGGAGCTGAAGGCCCTCTTTCCATCACAGCCAGTCCTCAGCTCAGCTGAGGTTTCCTGTTGTAGCTCTTCTCCAAGGCTTAATGTTGCCTCAGGTGTTGAGGATGGAATTGATGAGTTTTCCAAAAGGTTTTGGACTCTTCCTTAGCTCACATGGAGGTGTAATTTATGGGCTCCATCAGGCAAACTTTCAGTGCCAATTCTCCCAATCCCCAGAGATAAAACATGTAATATCCAGTTTCTGGGGATTAAGGATGAAGCCACACAAACTCAGTATATTCTCTATCTGGGACAACAGTAAATGTGCACACTCTATGTCCTTTACCATCAAAGAACAAAAGAATATGACAACTGGAGTTCTTTCCAATACTTCCAAATGCTTCATAGGCCAGCACTTGATTTTATTGTTATTCTTATGCTTCTGAAATAAACAGCACAGAAAACCCAGTGCTAATTGACAACAGCTTACACTGTGACAGCCAAATAAATGAAGCTCAAGATCAGTCAGAGTGGAAAGGTTTTAATTATCCACATGTCCAAATCTAAGGACAAGGTTAAGAGTAAGCATACCCTGGGCCTATCTGCTAATCCTGTAGCTTATCTTCCATCACCCCAAGGATGACAAGTTAGTTATCATTAATAACTATTAACATACTCCCAAATCTTTAGAGTTAACAATGTTAACAAAGTTAACATTAACACAATGTTCGAAACTGATGAAATTGACTTCAGTCAGGTTGACTTTTCTCTGAATAAGCCAACTCTAACTTTGTGGGTTTGGGCTTTTAATAGTTGCAGTTTTTGTCATTACTGGACTGTTGTTTTCATTACCTGATACTGTTGGAAGTTAAAATACGCTCAAGCCTACAATATTCATTTAACAAGACTACATCAGTAAGCTTTGGGTGTGTAACCTGCAATTAAACTAGAAAATGCACTATAAACTGAGTTTGTTAGCATTTGTAAAGGGGGAGTCAGAATGATCTGACAACTTTTTTACCCTGTAACTTTGACAAGTGTGAATTTACCAAAAATAGTGTGAGGTGGGGAAAGAGTTGAAAGGAACATGAAAAGGGAAAGGAGAAGGGATTAATGGGAACCCATAAGTATTTTAAATACCTATTTGTATACCATGCACTCCACAGAACTAACACATACAAACAAAGTTTTGCAAAACTCATATCATGAGGAAAATGTTTCCAACTCCAGTGACATCTGACCGTGCTTCCCTTTCTCCTTTATAAAGGCCATGAATGAGCACAAGTGCAACTCAGTGACCTCCAGTGTCCTTGTCACCCACATGTGATATTTATGCATGTGAGGCTAATCTGAAGCCTCTCTCAAGCTCCCATTCATCATTAGCCCATCAGATGCTGACTAGACCATATATCTCTACCTGGATTCTTGCTAATCTTTGACTATTAAACAGGGATAAACCACAAATTTTATACTGGGGTCCTGTCACTCAAGTATTTGGATCTACTTTGTGACCAGCTCCTTTTCTAAGGCAGCTGAATATAATCTTCATCTAGGACTTGTCCTGTGCACATCCTCCTACTTAGCAAGAGCACTCACAAGCCAAATTCCCAGGTTATGGACATCAGTGTGGGTCTGCTCAGTTCCATAGACTCCTGCCAGATTACACCAGCTGAGAAACTGGCCATACATTTCCAAGGTACTCTATAAATTAATTAAGCTTGATAACAACCCTGCAAGGTTCAACAGAGCAACAGTAAAGTGAGAAAAGTGCAAGAATTCCAAGCCACACAAGGAAATATCACTTCCCAAAGGGCAAATACCCTGACTGCTTTCCTTTTTACCTTTTTGTTCCACCCTTCCCGAGTCAAAACCTCTCTCTAACCTCCACAAAGCCAAAAATGATTTTAGCATCAGGCTGCAGATTAAGAATTGAACCTGGAAGCTCTGTACCTGCATGTGTGAGATTACTGCAGGAACTAAGAGATGAAGCTGGACAGCTCAAGTTGTGTTGAGTTCATCCACCTGCTCAGCCTGGCCAAAGAGAGATGTTGCATTTGTAACAACAGTCAAAGAGTTGTCCTGTCTACTACTGCAGCTGATAACTGCAATATTACAAATAAACTACTTACATTCTATCAAGATTTTTTCCCCACCTAGCATTCAAAAGAGCAGTGCACAGACAATAGAAATCCTCCTGCTTCCCATTTGTTTGCAGAAAGCAGCAGCTTGACACCAAGAGAAGGTTTGAAACTCACAGATAGCTCTTTTCCATACACTGCACTGAAATGGTTTAAATGTTTTTCTTCAGTGAACACTGACAAGGAACAAGTAAAAACAATCCTAAGGAGGTGGAAAGCTTGAAATCTATGAAAAGAGCCCTACAAAAAGCTAAACTCTCTCCATGCATACCAAAGATGGTGGAATTTAACCTGATAAATCTTGCAATAACCCATTCTAAGTATTTCAAACTATGTCTTATTGCCCCATACCCACTCAGCCCTAACCAAACTCATTGCACTGGAAGAAAGACCAGCAACACGAATAATTTCCAGGTTTGCTGTACTCCAAAAGGGTTTCTACAGACAGTGCTGAAAGGTCTTGGGGAAGGTTCCTGGCATTCTCTCCTGCCTTTGCTTTCCTACAAGCTTGACCTTATCACACCCCTTGGTAAATATCCCATCACCCTACATGCATCATTTAAGCCCTACAAAAACACAGAACACAGCTCATCCAGAGCATCTTCCTTAAGCCATAGGAAGGAGCCAAAAGAGAACTGAAGAGCAGCTGGAAGGAACTCCCATCACCAAAACAGGTCCTACAACTTCAAGCCCCAGTGATCCCACAGCATAGCCTGCAGAGCAGGGGCAAGTGTTCAAAAGCAGACCCCCGAGAGCATCAGCTTGACCTTCATCACACATGTCTTTTATGTGAACAGAGCACAAACATCCCACCCAATTTCCATCACATCCTTTCGGAGACACAAGTGCTCGCAGCTAAAGAACAAACCCTGGTGCAGCTCTGAGGCTCTGCAGTGCCACAGGCTGAGCAGAAGGTTTCTGGCTGTCGGTCGGAGTGTATAATAGGCCTGATTTATAGTTATCAGCATGGGACTTGATTCGAAAGCTCAATCACCGTGACTTCTCACAGTGGGGTTTGCATGCTGCAAAGGGCCTCAAAATTGGAGAGGAATTTACCTCCCGCTGCCGAACATTACATAACAATCAACAGAAAACAAGCGGAGAGCAGCAGGAGGTCCCCATCATTAGCCTGCACAGGCATGTTAATGGAGATGTACACACACTCATCTATCTGCACTTATTATGGAGCTTGCCAGACTGTGGGATTACACTGCAAGAAAGAGTCTAGGACAGAGGGAGAGACAAGATACAGGCAAAGAGCTTCAAAATTCCCATCAATCCACTGAGATTTCCACATGCACACGAGAGACTGAGGTCTGGGAGGTGCCAATCTCACAGGTGGTGATGTTGCTCGCAAATGCAGGAAGGTGTACGTGACCTTTCACAGTGCAAACTGCTTCTTTTCCTCTACAGAAATAACATCTCTACCTTCACCCTTCTGCCTCTTTTGATTCTGCTGCCAAGGTAACAGCTCCACCTTCACACAAAAGGACACCCACAAAGTTGTCTGAAGTTGTAGACTTCTGCCAGTGTGGCCACATCCCAAAATAATCACGGACTTCAATGCTAATTAGAGGTTTTAGAATGGATGAACAGAAGACCCTGTGGGTACTTCTGCTGCCTTGGCAAAGAGAGCAAAAGAAAGCAAAAACATAATTTAAGAAAGCCATTCACACCGAAAAGGCTCATTTTAAACCTTAACATGCTGGATAGTTGTAGCATTGTTTTCATATGCTATATTGCCTGCAACATCACAGGAGTACTACAAAATACTCGTAAATCTTGCAAGGCTGAGGGACAAAACTGTCCCATTTGTGGGCTTTCTGATTAATAAAATGCTTGAACACCTGGTGTGACTTCGCAAAGGTGATCCAAATCAGAGCAGAAAACAGCCATATCACATTTTCTCTCCAGCCACCACTTGGGACTTTTATAAATATTCCCTTTTGCCTCCCAAGCCAGCAATTTACTGTTCCTCCCTCACAGCCTAAAACCAGCAAATTCATTCTAAAACTCAAGTATACAAGGTTAAGAAAAGGTCAAGACACTCCAAGTCCCTCTATGCTAATTTAGCATGAAGGAGGCAATCCATTTCCCCTTCCCAAACATGCACTAAATGCAGAGCATCTCTAATGGCCTAAGAGTTTTCTCCTTGGCGTTTCAAATATTCTTCCTGGATCACTAAGCTATGGATCTAAGTCGTGTTATTTCTTTTAACAAAATTAGAAATGACAGTTTTAAACAATCTTAATGCTATAATCAAATCAACTGGAATGTTATTAGCTTTCTCAATTGCCATTTTTCTTTCCTGATTAATACTGTGATTCCTGTAAGAAACACTCTTTTTTTTTTTTTTTAACCACTGTAAACAACCAGTACATTAACCCCACTCAGACAGACTATTTCTGCCATGTACCATTTACCAACCAAAGGAGAGGTCTCACCACTTCACTCCTGCCCCCTCCCAAAAAAGCACTGGACCTCTGTTTCTCCCTATCAATATACTGACCCAGAAACATTTGCAAACTATTGGTCATTTTACATTTTAAAATTAATAGCCCTCTGCAGAATTCAGCCACAAATTGATCTGTTTGCACAAGGATCTGGAATGTATCTGTTGCAAGGACTAGACAGGACAAGACAAACCAGCAGTGACTGAAGAACCCCTTGCCTGCTCATGTGTGTTTTTTCTCTTAGACATCCCTGAACACCAAGCAAGATGCACTATTTATTCATTTCAGTCCCCTTTTAACCTAAATACTCATATCAAGTTCAGATGGGAAAATATACTCATAGCACTGAGAGCTAAAGAACAATGAGGGACTAATATAAAACTGAATTAAGAAACACTTTTAGACCCTACTTCAGCTACGTCAAAAAGAACTGCGTGCTCAGTGAAAGTTCAATGAGCCCTGAAAATCATGTGTCTAGCCATAACATCACTGAATTGTTCTCATTCAATGTTTCTTTCCTAGCGAATCATGTGCTGGGTTTTATCCTATGTTTAAACTATTTGTACTTTTGAGGCAGGAACAGACTTCTTGTCTTGTTTCTGAGCAAGTCCCACCACAGGAACCATGACTAGCAATTATTAGTGCTAGTAACTATGAAGAATTAAGACAAAAATTACTAGTTTCTCAAATATTTTATCTCTTAGTTTAAGGGGGGAAAAATTAAACATAAAATGCTTCTTTTCTGATTGTGTCTTGTTTTCATAGACAAAGACTTTTGGCTACAATACAGTTTGGGCCAGAAACCCAGTTCCAGCCAAGTAACATTTACTTAACTAAGTCAAGGTCCTTCTGCTTCCATTTCAATTTCCCTTTTCTCTGGGAGATCATCAGAAATAATCCACCAAAAATGCATGCCAAAATGTTTCTTGCTGTAAACCAACAGCAGCCCTTCTTCACTATCTTGCCCTTATTTCTGCTGCATTACTACAGAAATTTAGAAACAAAACTCACTACAAATTTTTAAACAAAAATAGTTTTTGGGTGTAGAGGAAGAAAATATTTTCCATGAAAGCACAGAAATTATGTTTCTGATACAATCTGCAAAGACAGTTATCTCCATTTTGTCATAACTCAGCCACATTTCATCTGTAATTAAAAATTCCTCACTGGTTTCATTCACTCAGGTTGAAGAGCCTGTTTTGGCCAACCATCCTGATAATGGTGACCAGAAAAATGTGAGCCCTGACAACAATCCCTTGACCCTTCTTGATTACCACTGGGATCAGCAGGGCTACAACCACAGCAGGGATCCTGTCCTGTGTGACGTGCTCAGGGGAGGGACAGCCTCAGCTGCCACATCAGCATCCTTCCCTTTCCCCACAGGACGGTGGGACCTGCTTGCTCAGCCCAGGATTTCTCACCAGGGATTGCTGCAGCTCTGCTGTGACAGCCTCACAGAGCAGCATTTGCTAGAACAGAGCATAATCTTGCTCTCTAGGCAAACCTAGAAGCTGAGGAGACAAATTAGGGCTCCATGGTTCAGCAGAAACACTGGCCTTCTGCCACATAAAGCTGCCACTGTGGAAATCAAGACTTCCAGCCCTGCAAGGCAATACTGACTCCACATTTGCAGCGACTGCACTAGCAATCTGAAAGAACTCGGGACTTGGTTATCACACAATCATTTAGGTTGGAAAAGACCTTTGAGACCATCAATGCCAATCTTTGGCTGATCCCCACCTTGTAAACTAGACCAGAGCACTGAGTGCCATATTGAGTCATTTCCTGAACACCTCCGGGGCTGGTGACTCCACCACCTCCCTGGGCAACCCATTTAAATCCTCAAAAACCCTTTCGGTGAAGAAATTCTTCCTGATGTCCAACCCAAACCTCCCCTGGAGCAGTTTGAGGCTGTTTCCTCTTGCCCTGTCACTGTTTACCTGGGAGAAGAGACTGACCCACACCTGGCTACCTCCTCCTTTCTTGTAGTTATAGAGAGTTTTTAATATACCAAGAGCATATCCTGGGCAGGGTCAGCATATATATCAGGCAGGAGAAAAATATTTTAACTGCCTTTTACTCTTTTTTTTTTTTTTTTACCATCTTTTGTGTTGTATGACTGTGCCAAACACCTATAGCTTAAAGAAACAATATGAATACCACCTAAAACTGCTTCTAGATTAGCAATGCGCATAACAACCAGCCAGAAATGAGGGGCAGTGAGAGATGTCACATCCCACACAAGCTACTTGGGGACCAGCTTGAACACCCTGATTTCTTATCCACAGTCAAACTGCATGAAGCTTATGGATGGTGAAGCCCCATCCTGCAGTGCACTGGAGTGCCACTGAATCCTAAAGGCATTTATGGGAGAGACTGTCTGTTTTAAAAACTCAAGTTAGCAATTTATAGTCCACCAAAATTGCATCTGGAACTACACTGTATATTCTCCCATGCCACCTACTGGTGCCTTCTTTATCTACCAACTGTATCTTAGAGAAAGCCACATATACATGATGCATTTATGGATAGTGTTCAAACTCATTGTTTGATGGACTCAAGAGGACAGGCACAAAGGCCAGTTCACAAGACAGGACATCCGTGTTTAGATACCTTCAAAGATGATGAATTATTACTGCTGACAACTTCAAGACCACATAAAAATGGTGAGAAGCAACAGGAAGGAATTCAGGACAGAAAACACTGCTCAGTACTAATGCAAATCTGCCATGAGAAGGGCAGGACAACCAAACCACCACATACCCACCAAGAGATGGTGTGAAAGCAAAACTCTGCTTGCTGCCCCTCCTGAACACTGTTCCTACTGCAATCCCACAACTGCCCAAGACCGTGCTGGCATCACAACTGTTTTCCTGGCTGCACGTAACATGGAATAAGGAAAAAAATAGTCTTGTTTAATCAACCTACACTACTTTTTTAATTATTTAAAAAGAAAAATTACAGTCTGTCCTCCTCTATTTAAAAGCAGAGCTGTCAGGTTCTGACCTAAGCCTAACCAAAAGGAGGGATGGGGAGGGGAAGGGGGGAGTTGGGAAAAATCAATGGATCTACGCTAATAAAGGTTATAGGAGTAAAATTTACGCTGGATGCAAGTATGATCCTGTAGTCTTTTTATTTTTTTGGCATGCTGCCCCAACTTGATTTACGTCGAGATAACATGATGGAGCCTCCGCCATTGAAAGGAATTAAATAAAAATGCAATAAAGGAGTACAAAATCAATCCGCTTACAGTTTTGTTTAATAAAAATTCATGAAGGATGGGCGGGCAGGCCCATAAGAAATACACCAGTTCAATGAGGGGGCTCTATCAAGCCCACAGCCATTAGAGTGTAGCAGCAGGATAGGATTATTGAACATTAGCATGAGTTAGCTGTGTGCCAGTGTGTTGAATATGCCTCAGTTCCCCCATCATTCCAAGCTCTGTCGTTGCTGCCAGTCAATAGTGCATCTATCACCTGAAATAATGGCCAAGAAAAGCACCAAAGTTGGGGATTTGACCTTGACTGAGAAGCTGATCCATGGGGATTTTCCAATGGGGGAAGCTAGTTTTTCAGTCAGGCTTCTGGGAATAGAATCCAACAGTGAATCCAGCCTATCTCTGGGTGTTGGCATGTTACATGGGTTTTCCCCCCAGGCTGAGTTTGGCTCCTCAGTTGTCACTTGTCACAGCTGAGTGAGTGACCCTTCTGCCATCTGCAGACATTTGCTTTAATGAAAATTTTGCACTTATTTTCCTAACTACAGGCTGAAGCCTGAGTTCAAAGCAAACAAACATGCCCTGTGGCACAGTAAAAAATTAATTGCAAAATCCTTTAGTAACCCTGATTTCCTAAGAGGAGGAGGAGTTGTTCCTCTTCCCTCCAGTGGGCATTTTAAAAGCCATTGCTTACAGACACCTTACCAAAAAGAGGATTTTAGTGCCCCAGGTTACACAGACAAGCATTTGAGAAGAGAATGTAGCTAAATTCATACAACATTTCTGGAGTTTTCAACCAAATGAACAGTTTGACCAATAATAGAACTGAACTACTTCAACTTCTACCCAAGCAAACCATCTCATTTCCAGAAAACTCATTTGTTCTGTGCTAAAATCCACACTGTTTAGATTTTCTTTTATTATCAGAGTTCAAGTAAAAACATGGCTGAAAAATGGACTTGTGCCTTGCATGAGCAAAAGCAAGTTTGCAAGCCAGGTGTAAGCATTCCCACTGGAAGTGCTCACAAAATACTCTGAGTGTATGATGTCACCTAGTGGTCAGGACACACGAGACTCGCAGCCAATTAACATTTTCTGCTAATCTCTACACTAACTGAAGGTACCTGCTGAAGCTTCCCAGGGTCCTTATCAAATACAGCCCACTACAAGCAGGATGAGGCAGGTTTAGCTTTACACCTGTGGTGGAATACTCACAGAACAACAGTGGGATGTGACTCATTTCCTCCAACACCAGCAACAGCTAATATCAAATTCCTTATTCCCCATGATCAAGTCAAGCCAAAAAAGTTAAATCAGTGCTTTTCAACAGCACTGCTATCATCATGTTGCAAGTCTGCAGACTCCCATGAGCAGATAAGAGCACAGAACTCATCAGACACCATAAATTCTCCCAGTGTCTGCTTTGTGCATGAATTTTCTCTCAGACCATGGCCAAGTACAACTCCAAAGCCTCAGATACATCCAGGCTCATGCCAGCCACACACTTAGTTTCCTGGACTGGGTGATCTGCTCAGCCGAAAGAGGGAAGCACTTCAGCTTATGCTTTCCACACACCATTCTAGAGGCAGCTCAGCTTAGACATGGCAGTTGCTTTCCAGATCTCTCAGCTCTAAGGACTTGTCACATGGAAACACAGACAAAAGGTACAATGTTCTATTAGCCCAGGCCTCCCCCCACAGATCCTGAGCTTCCCTGAAAGAAGCCTCAGGCCAAGCAAAACTGCCCTGCCAGTTTTTCCTGGTAGGCTTTTCTTGGCTGTTCCAGTACATTGACTTGGAGGACAATAACCTCTAGCGTGTTTAACAACTTGTCCCCGCTGTGTAATTACACTTCTTTTAATTGGCTCATGGGGTTTAATCATCTCTTGGGACTCAGCTTCCAGTGTTTCTCATTAACTGCCAGCACACACTTCTGTTCGGAGGATGGGGGGGATGTACTCCAGAGCAGCACACTGGGGAGGGTCTCTATGGCTCCAAAATGAAAGACTAACAGCAGAGCTTACAGCCATGCACAGACACTCTGAGCCACCCATGCTCCATCCATAACATTCCACATTCCTTGGTAGAGGCACACAGCCCCTCTCACATCTGTTTTTGAATTTTTGGAAGAGCTAGAGGAGGCAGAACAGAACAAGAGTTGAAAAACCACAGTGAGGAAGGCTCCTGGCAGAAGCATTGAACAGTGGATATGGGAGCCACTTAGACAAGCTTCTCCCTTGTTACCTCCCTCAACCTCAGCTCCTCCAACCATTTCTCTTATAAGTTTGCAAACTTAAAATTACATCCACAGTAATAGTAACACTCCACATTCTAATGCCAAGTGCCTTCGTGCCATCCTGAAAGCACAGGAGCTTGTCCAGAAGAAGCCACAAAGATAATGAGAGAGCTGAAGCACCTCTACAGAGACAGGCTGAGAGAACTGGGAGTTGTAGAGCCTGGAAAAGACCAGGCTTCAGAGAGACCATAGATCCTCTTCCTATGCCTAAAGAAGCTACAAAAGATGTGGAAAAGGACTTTCTATAAAGACAGATAATGATAGGATAAGGTGGGAACATTTAAAGAACTAAAAGAGGGAAGGAGAGATTTAGATGGGATATTAGGAAGAAATTCCTCCCTGTGAGGGTGGGCAGGCCCTGGCACAGGTTGCCCAGAGAAGCTGTGGCTGCCCCATCCCTGGATGTACCCAAGGCCAGGTTGGACAGACAAAGTTTGGAGCAACCTGGTCTATTGGAAGGTGCTCCTGCCCATGGCAGGGGCTTGGAACAAGATGTTCTTTAAGGTCCCTTCCAACCAAAACCTGTGATTCTATGACAGCAAGGTGGGCTCCGCAGAGGGTTAGACAACCTCTGCTAAGAGGCACCTCCTACAACCCAAGCACTCAGCACCAAGGGCTGCCCCCAGGAGGATGAACCAAGGACATGATAGACTGCAGCAAACAGCAAAGGGTATTTGACACCTGCTGAAGGAACAACACTATGTTAAAGTTATACTGGCAGGGCCTTGAGATCCAAGTAGTTTTCTATTACTTCTCAGCCATGCTCGGCCGGTTTGTTTGATTTTTCCATCAGAATCCTGCAGCTCAGTTCACTTCACTAGAAGGGGAAGTTGCTGGGAAAGGGACTAAGAAGCAAGAATCTGTCAAAGAGTTGTTTTATTTCCTACAGCACTGGCTGACTGACCAAAATCCTATAAAAAAAGTAGAAAAGAAAAAAAGTCAAATTCAGGAAAAAGCCCTGAACATGTCAAGGTTTTTGGAACAAATGGCACAATAGGTTTTTCCTGTAGCTATAGGCATGTATTTCTTCTTATTTTTTATTTATTTATTTAAGCCCCTGTAACACACCATTTCCCCTAAAGGGCTGCAAAGGTTCAAAGGCTCTGAGAGCACCAATAAATCATGACCACATAAATGTCCTGTAGTGAAGTTTGATTCTTATTTACCCGGGGTCTTTGGGCCAGTGCTCAGTCTGTGTTGGAGCAGGCAGATTTACTTCTCCTGAGATGCCCTCAATTCACAGAGTGCTCATCTTTCAAGCAGCACCGCTCCAGCCTCAGCTGCCAAAACACTTCTAGCTGCAAGTTTCCATCATTTGCTTTATCACACTTCCCTTTCCCCTCCCAGATACTGGTCTAAACTAAGTTATGTTTAGAAATACCTTGTGAGTGGCCAGACTGTGAGTCAATGAATCTCTGTAAATCACTGCCACATGCAGAACAATTTCAGACTTTAGTGAGCTTTCTCCTTGCACCATCTCTAGCCATGATTCCCTCTCTAAAATAATCCTTAGGACCCTGGCATTTTGTATGGCATGTGGGAAACTCAGCACAGGTATAAGCAGACTGGTAGAGTGGGGCATAAGAGTGTTAAAAACAGGATAAAATTACTATTTGAGGTGAATTGTATACCCAGCTGCACAACTAACATGCAGTTCTGTCCTGCAGGCACTAAAGCAATACATCAGCCTCTACTCCACAGCAAGGATGAGCTGCTCATCCAGCTCCACTGAAGGAAAGCAACATCAGCAACACAAGCTCCAGCCCCTAATATTGTAGCTGTTTCTCCATGTTTTTTTCTGGTAGGTTACTTAATTTGGAGTTCACTCTTTAATGTCAATGAATATTTTACACCAAAGCCACCTTGAAGTACCTTTTTTAATTATTCACAGTTCATACAGCTGGAGGTACTCACTAGCAATTTGTGAGCAGAGTCCCTATTAGTCTTAATTTTTTTGAAAAGTCCTTCTGCCAGGAAACAGAACCAACAGCTAGAGAAGTGAATTAACCCCTTACATAACATAGAACTAAAAGACTACAGATGCAGATATTTTCAGATATCTACACTGGGAAATAAGAACTAATGACAACTAATTTGAGCAAGACATTCGGCTATAAAAACCCTAACTTTTATGAGACAGACAGAGGGAAAGTGTTAAGAACCTCAGAAAAATCTTAAAGATGTTAAATCTTTAAATTTGCCAGACATATTAACCAAAATCAACTGTTTGAATCAGTGGAGTGTGACTGGGACACACATAGGTTCAGCTGCAGTGGTGGTGAAAATAGAGAATCTTATCCTCAGCCATCAGCAGCCTTTAACCCTGCAGGAGTCTGCACAGCTCCACTTTTAGGAAAGGCCTTTTGTCATTAATAGTTTAGAAGTGTTGAAGGGAAATCTTGGCAAAACCCCAGCAGCAGATTTCAATTCGTTAACTGTAACGCAAAAAACAGGTGGGAATATTCATCTGCAACAAGACCACTTTGTTCCACTCTGTCCAAAGAAGCAAATTCTAAATGAGGATCCAGCATGCTCTGAACTATACCTATTTGGCTTTTGATTAATTTGCCTTAGCTTTTCCCCAACTCTCTTTTGCCTTGAGCATGCAGAACCTCCTGGCCAGAAGACATGCTCCTTAGCTTTGTAAACTTAAGGTAATGAAAACACATTTCAGGCTGTCTTTATTTATGCCAGGATTGATTGGAGCTTTTTAAAAAACAAATAAATAAATAAAGGCAGCCAAACATTTACCATATATTCATAACTTTCCAGGTTTTTGGTCAGTGTGGTGACTACATTCTGCTATGGTGTTTGCCTTATGTGCGCTGGATGACAAGTTTATTGGAAAATGAGCAAGAGCCCATCTCCCAGTCCCTGACAGCAAAAATCCATCTCCAACATAACGGACAGATATAATTGTTGTGCACCCTGTTAGACATACCAAGTGATTGATACAATGCAAAAAGGAGCGGGGTGAAATTATGATGATCTATAAAGATCTTGCTGGAACAGAGAAAGAGGAAGAGAATCATTTTTAATATGATTAATATTGCTGCAGAGAGGGGGAGAAAGGAAAGAGATGGGATTTGTTCCCTGTTATAACACTCTACTCCCATGCAATACTGCTTAGCAGGAAAGCCTTCCAGCTGAGGGCTATGAAACAGTTATCACTGGTAGGTGATTAAGTTACTAATTCTTCAGGGAGAAGACATTTAGAGGCCCATATTAAAGGAGAGCGAGGCAAAATTACATTCCGTTTCAATTTAGTTTAGCAATTCTAGTGATTTAGTTAAATGAAAAGCAATTGTTCCAATTAATAGTATTGAATGTTATTCATCAAAAGTGTCAAAACAGCTGTGTTGGTGCATTAGTAACCTATTCTCTTGTCAGAGATATGGATAATTCCCCAGGATTGCACGAGGGAAATGGCAGAGCAGTCAGGAGCCTTCAGCAGGAGCCGCACATCCTGCGGCGCTAATGATGCACGCTCGTGGTGCTGCTGTCAGGCTCCCACAGCACTGCACAGGGGGGGAGAGGACAGCTGGCGGTTCAGCAGGGCAGGGGATGTTCCAGGACACATGAACCTGGCTTTCACCCTCTCCAGTACCACCCCCACGAGCATCCTGCAACACAGTCTGACAGGGCAGAGCAGCGAGGCAGGACTAACACTGCTGCTCCTCTCCTCTCCATCCCACTCCTTCCTCCCACCTTCAGGCAAAGAAGGATAAGACCCTCAACCCTGCTTTGCCTAGAGCTGGTGCAAGAACAATTAGCAAGCACTGAGCACCCTTTTAGTCCACACACAGTCCTCAGCAGCGACATCCACCCTGCAGCAGCTTTTCTCATGGAGCCCATCCATCAACACGGTGATTAAGGAGCTAAGGAGGAAAAGTTTGGACATAACCCCTGAATACAATGGGGTAATAAAACACAATGGTGCTGCTGGCCTGGGAATATGACACTCTGGCACAAGGCAGCATCTTCTATTTTGGGATAAACAGACCACGGTCTGAACACTGCTGAGGGCATCCTGGAGCTCATTAATCTGCATGGGAATGACAGAGACAGGATAACAGGTCTGATAAGGGTTTCCTCCAGCCTTTTCCTTGCACCATGCAGGCCCCTGCAGCCACCTCAGCTATCTCCACTCAATAAGGCTTTATACACTTCCTCCCAGGACCCATAATTGCCATCTCAGTGCAGGCGATACTATAGTCTTCCTTTCCTTTCAAATTTCCATAGCCTTTTATGGGAGATTAGAAAATCCTGCCTTTTTTGGACCCTGCTGTTTGTTTTGTCCAGGAGCTAAAGAAAAATAAATCCATGCTGCATAGCTGAGTTGAAGGACAAGGAACAAAAGGGTGCTAAGGGCCCAGCAGTAACCTGCTGCAGCTTATGTTTTTTTCCATATGGACATCTTACCAAGGATGATGCCCTGACATTCCTCGGGAGCAAGGGACACCACAGGCCAGTCCCATCCCCCAGTGTGGGGCAGTGTTTTTGTGGGATCCTCCAGATCACACCATGAGCCAAGAGCTACAACACCCTCATGAATCAAATGATGTTTCTGTTCTTTTTCAAAAGCAGTGAACACAAAACAACCCAACAAAAATATGGGTACATTCAAGGAGAAATGGATCCCCAGATACCTCACAAGTGAAAAAACAAGTATGTTTTTTCTCCATGTCTCTGCAAGTCCTCCTTGGTCCACGCTTACAAGCCCAGCCTTCCCCACAAAGGTAATAAGGTTTTACGATGTGACCTTTATTGCTTCCTCTTCCTCACTCCAATCATTTGCTGAGGTATAATCCCTGGCATAACCCTGTGCTAACACACACTGAAATAAGCAGGTATTCTTGCTGAACACAAGCCAAAGAGAATGCAAAGCATAGTATCATACCAACAATGCTGATTGAAATGTTATTTAATGGGGAGAGAGAGGAATAATCTTGTATCTGTGCAAGGCAAACAGTTTGGCATCACATGCTCACGCTCTGAGGGGGAGGGTGGCTCGAGAAACCTGTAACTGTAAAAACCTTCCCTAGCTTTACACATAAATGTATACATCAAGTATCCTCACTAGGTTTGGCACTCCACAATATCCCTTTTAAGTCCTGGCTTGGAACTCTACCTGCATCTGCTTTTATCATAAGAACTAGAAAGCACACAAAAAATCGCACCTCAACTTCTTTGCTCTGTGTTTTGTTATGACCTCACGTGCTTTGCTGCTTCAGTAAGGAGACTGCTGAAATACAACTCAAAGCCAGAGCAACGAGCTAAATCCCTCCCAAGCTGGTCCCAGCACAGGCCAAGGGACACACAGGAGGGTACAGGTTAAGCTTGTGAAGAAGTTGGGAGAACAGGTGTGTTAACTTCAGGACAGTGACCACAACACAGGAGCAGCAGAGAGCCCTCCCCATATTACAACTCAGGATTTTGGCATCAAGGAAGCTCCTTTTTGGCAACTCTTATTTTCTCATTCCTTCTCAGGATAGCATGATTTTAAAGGCCTGAAAGGCATAGAAAGTTACAGATGATAAAACTGGGCATTCTAATACACCAGAGTTACTATAGATATGCCTGTTTTGGTGCACATGGCTCCATCTTAGCTGTATTTCAAACATGTCACATAACATTTATTATGAAAAAGAATTAAAGAGCCCTTCATTAATTATTTGTATTACCATAGCACCTAAAGGCATTAATCACACATCAAGACACCATTCAGCAAACACTGCCAGAACACAGTCTGCCCAAAATCAAAATTCAGGGCAATGAAAAAGGAAAAACTGCACAGAAATAAAACTACACACGTGGTATAGGAAGCGCAGGGTGGTGGCTCTGGTCAGCAGGAGAGGCAGTAGACAGAGCATGTCCCCGCTATCAAATCACCTGTGCATATCATCCCAGGTGAGGAAGTTTAAGAGAAACTGGGTGAGGATGGTTATTACCCCTTGACAATCAAAACTAAGTGATCAGCACACTGGAAACCAAACCCCAGGGAGAAGCTGTGGAAGCTGTTGTAGAGCAGAGCCCACAGCAACAACACTGCAATCAGGTACAGGTTGAGTCAAGTTATGGATCAACAGCACTCCTGGAAGATCCTTTTCAGTCCATTCCTTTACAATAGTAAAAAATAACTTAAAAATAGCTAGTAACACCATGTTTGTTACTCAGGCCCAAACTTAAAACGCTTTTTTACAAGTTAATACCAACACTATCCCCTCAATCTGATGAGCCAAAGCACAAATATGTTCATAACTGCACCTTCAACCCAGGACAGACTCCCAGGCAACAAATCAAAGCTTCAGCATCCTTGTTGCCTTCTGTCAAAGTTAAACACTAGTAATAAACAAATACCAGCTTTTGATAATAAAATGGACCTGAAACAGAAAATAAAAGCTCAGTCTGTCTAGATGGTGATTAGTAACTAGTACACCAGTAAGTTCTTTCCACCTTTCCAGCCAGCCAGTTGCTCAGAACCCAGGCATTGATTCTCAGTTCAAGTACATGCCCAGCACAGGCTGGGAGCAGCCATTCAGTGCTAATCATGATTTTGACTCTTACTGCTATCCCATTCCTTGGAAAATGGGATGTGTCCTCGTGTAAAAGACAGTGATTATATAAAAAAAGACATATGTTGTGAAGTGAAATGAGCAGTAAATTAAGTTTATTCCACCTACTTATATAAGCTTTTGAGACTTTGGTGCACAGAATAAAAGCAAATTTAAATCTGAAAGGTCACTTTTGTACTTCACATGCCTCATTTTCCTCCTAAGAGAAGGTTCTTGCATTGAACTACAGAGTAGAACAGAACAAGGCATTGCATCTATTGAGGCAATAGTGAAAGATGAAATTACTGTAAAATAGCAAATTGCCATATATTAATTGAAGTGTTTTTTTTCCCCCCAGCTGAAACATTCCAAAATTCCTATTTCACTTTTTTGTTTGAGTTGTTTTAAAATAAAAACAGGCTTATGGACTGCAGAGTAACCACAAGTGTCACCTTCAAGAAAGAAAATAATGAAAAAACAAACAAACAAAAACATAAACCAATTCTTCACTCAAAACCTAAAAGAACTCTACTCCCAAACCTGACTACAGGGGAGTACAGCTAACACAAAAAGGATTTTTTTCTTTATTTATTTAGGTGCATTCTCAGAAGTTAATCAACTAATCTCCTCCTTGATTTCCTAACCCAAGAAAAGGCCAGATGCAGTAATCTATTACAGACATGATATAATTGTACTGTAATCATAACAGAACAATATCTGCACATATGCTTTTGTTAAGCACAGGGCACAGCCTGACACTACTCATTAAGAAACAAATGGAACATTCAAGTACAGCTTTCATTTGATCTTACAAAGATAAGCCCCGGCATTGTTATTCCGGATTCTGTGTGTGTGAGCAGAACACAAAAGCATTCTCTCTCATAATTAAAAAAAAAGAAAACCAAAAAAAAAAAAACAACAAACCAGACTAGTGTACACAGGACAATTAACCAGTGGAAGAGTATATTCTGCTATTATCCCTCTGTAATAACTGAAAAGTCACTCCAAGCACAGCATTAACACCAAAAAGCAAGCCTAAAACAGTTTTCTCACACTACTACAAGGCTTGCTGGTCATTTTTCTTAGACAACATTTTTCACTAGCAGATCCAATTGGTATTGTAATTTATATTGTATTAGACACAGTATTGTACTCAGTAGTATTGTAATTTAAACCATGTCTATGCTTTCTGTCTGAAAACTTCTCAGCGTAACTAGGAGCTATACCAGAAAGGGGGGTAGGGGGGAGGGAATCAAACAAGCACCTGATCTTGCTTTAGAACTTTCTGAAGGGTGTGCCTGGCAGGAAAGCAGTTAAAAAGCAGCAACATGAAATTGCATATGATATAGCACAGTGATGCTACTGCATTATAAATAATGATGAGGGATGCATTATTTATATGTTTAATATTGGGCTCGCTTATGAAGTAAGCTTCTTTCTCCAGTTGGTCTCCAATAGTAATTGGCAGAAAGGATCATACAGCAGAGTTCAGAAGGAGACATCGTAATTCAGGGAAGTTTGGGAAGCAAAACACTGAGTGGGGCTCTCTATTGCATTTCCTCAGTTTAATAAGTTTGAAATCTCAGAAGGTTAGAAGCTCACCTTTCATTCATTTAAACATTCAATAGAGGGGGGAAAAAACATTTGCATGTTTATTTGAGCCTTGTCCCAAGTCTGTGTCCTTTAACAGCTGCAGGGCTGGCACAGAAATACTCAGATTTCTGGCACTTTCACTTCTGGTCAACTGTTTTAAACCAAAACTGGAGAAAGACTCTGCCCCATAAAAGTGTTTGAATTGGCACTTGCAAGGGGGTGGAGCCTCCAGCCCCACAGTGAGCTCAATCTTTTAACATGCTCATTTTCAGTTCCTGTGTTGAACACAGCACTTTGCACAGATCCAGTAGAAATATCATTGCTCTGAACACCTCTCTCCCTCCCTGCACTGAAAACTGCACCAGTCATTTTTAAACAATTGCATCTAAAAGGCAAAAAGGGCAAATAAATCTGGTTGTTAGTCCAAGTCAGAGCATGAGCTGGGCCAAGTGCAGGTTTTGCTGCCACTGACACTTTCCCCTCCAGCCAGAAAGGACCAGCTTGGTAGAAAAACACCTGTAACGAGATTTTGTCTGCCCCTTATTCTGATGAGTCTCCCAGCATGGTGTTCTGTGTGCACCACAGCCACCGTTTATTCACATCAACACACCAAGTTGTCAGTAGTGGCAGCTGAGGACTGGGGATAGATCCCAGTCACCTATTGCTGCTAGAGGGCAATTCTGTCTCTCTGGAGTTTGGGTGGACAACCAAATTGGTCTGGAAAAATTAAGTTGGTTCCAGTAGGTCAGAAACTGCTCTCAGCAATGCGTACAGAGTTGTTGGAGAAGATAATGAGGACCACCACTGTCTAATCCAGCCCATCCAGGGCCTCAGGGATAAACTAAAGCATTTGTGCTTTTCTGTTGTTGCTGCTTCAGTCCAGTTTTGTCTCATAAAAGCAAACTAGGCCTGTACTTGAGACCATGGTGCTGACAGTCACATGAGCTCATTGCTCCAGTTTTCTTTTAAGTTCTCCAGTTCCTGCCATTGATGAAGGCAAAACAAGGCTTAAAGACTAGAACAGGACAATGACCCCAAATGATAGCTGGTGGGCTCTTTGTTTTTTTTAAAGTACATTTCATGAAGTCATTCCCTACAAACCCACTGCTTTGGAAACCTGCTTTCACAATTCAATGCTCCAAGGGCCCAGATAATCCAAATTCCACATATTGTTGCTGAAAATATTTTACAGTTCCATGTCTAACTGAACCACCATCCAAAAACCACCCTATTAAAACTCACTAAATGGAGTTCAAAAATAAAGGTGAACAATGGGAATGAACTGAGATGTTTCATCAAGATTCAAGGGTGTCTTTCAGGTCCAAATATTTCTTATGCAATACTTAAGCACATCTAGTAACATATCAGTTCTTCCCTACAGGCTTTTTTGCTGCCTCTTCTTCTCTGTTTACAAAGAATTTAAGGACAAGATATTCTCAGTTCAGAGGCAACAAGGAAGGGTTCACAGCTTCTCCTTCCTTGCCTGATTCCTCACAGTAGCACAGGTAGGGACAGTAATTGGACATAGAAATGGACATCAGCCCATCTACATTCCTATACTAAATTTTCCTGAATGCTTACCATTGAACATCCCCCACCTAAACCCAGTGACATGAGAAACTGTGGTTTCATTCTCAAGTGTGCTGGACATTCCCAGCTGTGCACAGAGAGTGAAAATACAGGCTGAGCACACCCTGCAGGCTCCAAACTGAGTGCAAATGAGTGATGCTCAGATTGTATTACACTTAAATCACGGTCCCGATACTTACTTTGCATTTCCACACAACAGACTCCTTTAGCTTTGCATAGGCAGGGTCTTTTCCTGCTACAGGTTTTGGAAGAGGGATGCAGAGCTAAAGTTGACTTATCCCAAAAGGTAAAACTTTCCAGTAATTCAGTTTTCACCTCCAGATTCTGGTTCCACAGTGCCCTCCACTCATGATTGTCCTCAAGATAAAAAACTCCACCTGGTGCAGAAAGCTCCAAGTCAAATCACATAATGGAACTTAGTTTATGCTAAACAGCCTTTTCCAGATAAACTCCTGCTGTCAAATCTGATCCCGGTTCTCCACTTTGCTGTGCAATATCAGGCAAGAGCTTAAAGTGGAGAAACCAAAAGAACCCAAAAATTAGAAACCACTTTTCCCTATATTCTACTCAGCAACTGTCATAGAGGAAATGCAAGTGGAATGATTAATTCTTCCACTTACATGTCTGATGCAAGAGCACCAGCCTTTCAGATTTGGGCTTTATTACTATGCTCTGCCTCCCCAGGCCAACGATAAGAGTCAAATTTTGACAAATTTCATACTGTGCAGCTTTTAAACAGTCAAATATTGCGTTACTATTTAGAACATCATTTTTCAGTTTTGTTTCCAGCTGTATGTAGTACTGAAGTTTGCATTAATGCCCTGCATTATATCATCCTTATCAGACAAGTTTCTGAGGTACAGCTGATTCTCCTTTTTGATTTTCTACAAGAGCTATTAAAAATGCTGACCAGAGAATATAGATTTTCATTAATATTTCCTCTTCTTTTGATCTGTTCCTTTGATTTACCTGACTCTACAATCCAAATAATCAGAGGAGTTCCTGTCTTTCATGCAACAAATGTAATGCCAAAACTTAATCAAGCCAAGGTTTTTAAGATTGGTGGGGGTGGGAAAGGCAGTACATTTAAAGGGCTTTTCCTCACTCTGTCTCACCAGATGACTTCGGGAAAAGCAGGACCCAAGAAGAGCCACCAGTGGATTCAGAGAACATTCTCTGCTTTATAGGCATGAAAAACATTTCTGCAAACAGCAAAGCTGCTGAGAATTTCAGCTGGGACGGAGACAATCTCTTTCCTTTAGCAGGGGAAAACAAAGTGTTGCTCCACACGGTCTCTTGTTTCGTTTGCTCTGCTAGCTTAAGCAGTTGATCGGTTCTCAGGACATCCAGTTGACTGTATACTTGTTTTTCAACCCTGCTTTGGCGTAAGGTTGCTGTCCTTATTCCTTTTGGTATTGTTCCTGCACAGGAAGGCAGGAAAATATGTTTCCAGGCTCCTAATATATTTGTTTTCCCTTATTGTTGTTCACTCTGTTTACACAGTGGTTGTTTTTATTCATCTTTGACAACAAAATTTGAACTCTCCTAATATAGAAGGAGAGAGAGCTCAGGGAATGGAAAATATGAAGGTAGATACAGAGTAATGAAGGAAAACACAGACTTTGCTTTCAGTGGTGTTTTCTTGCAGGGTCAACCTTGACACCAAAATGCCCAAACGAGTTGCAAGTGTAACACATGCACTTCAGGATTAAGCCCAAATGCTCTTGTTTTTGTACTATTTTCACATGAGTGAATGAGGGAACAGATGTGGCTCAGAGCAGTCAGTCCACCCCCAGAACGCTGTGCTGCAGTCACTCTCATGTCATTAAAGCACCATCAGAACAGCTTTGTCCACTTGTTCCATGTGATTGCTGCTCCAGCCCGGCTCTAACATGCACATCAAACATAGAGATACTCTGAGAAAAATCAGAGAATTAGTAATTCACCATCCTCTGTCTTCTCACTCAAAATTACTACTGGTGTGCCTTGGAGAATTCCTGCAGATTGGTGAGAGCAGCCATTTGCAAGGGATAGACTTATCTGTGCATGAAAACAGCTGCTTGTAGGAGGCATTTGTATATCTGTAGTTACTCACCTTTTTTCCACGTTTCCAGCATTAACTCGATGACACAATAATTTGTATATGCAGTTGCTGGGGGATATTTGCATAAGCAAAGTTCTAAACATTTCAGGGAGAGGGGTATGATAATTAGCACTGAAGTTTGGGTGATGTATACAAACAAATAAAGGAAATTCACAGCTTCTTTAAAAGGGGCCAGAACTATTTCCAGTCATTTAGACGAAGACATCACTGTTTCTTGATAACCTGGGAGAAGTGTCCCCATTCTTTCTTTTCAAAGCCAATAAAGAAGTTCAGATATACATAAACACATGTGAAGGCTCTTAATTCTCAGAAACCTTTGCCACATCACCCCTTTCACTGAAAGCCTTGAAGCCTCACCCTTTGTTCCTGGTGTTCTGGTCTCCTGCCCAGAGCTCAACCTGCAGCTGCACTGAATGGATTCCTCAACAAGGACAACAGGCTTTGCTCTCCCAGTTTTCCCCTCGAGAAGAGAGCTGGTGTGGGTCATCATCTCCCCTTGCACAAACCTCCTTGCTGCCCCAGCTGCAAAAGTGCTACAGCTGATGTTCCCCTCACCACAGGACCAGTACACCCCAACAGTCATCATCCCTATCCTTTGTTCTTAAAAAGAATGACCTCATTCAGACCAATTCCAACTGTTTTCCACAGTGATATAATTTCCATACCTAATACCAGATGGTCAGAGCCAGGTTTGAGCATGAATAACCTGGAGCCTAAAACCACAGAAGGGGACCCACATCCCTGGATGACTTCATAGGTAACCTCTACTGCTCCGGGACCATCCCCCTCTCTTCTTTTCCCTCTATCTAACAAAGCTTTAAGTCTAAAAGCACAAACAGCTTTTCCTCTCCCATTAAAACTACGAAAGAATGAGCCCACAGGTTATTTTGGAGACATCCAGAAAGATCCCTGAACTGCCAGTAAAATTCTAGGAATCAATGGCCAGCTCAGGAAGGCACAGGAGGAAACATAAAAGAAAAATACTCCTCCGAGCATACCATTATTGTTAAATATCACCGTTCCAAACATAAAAGATAAATTTTCAAGTGTTACAGAAGGTCTCAGAACCCTATTAATAGAAATTAGAGGGAAGTCTAATAGAAAAAGACAGAGAGGAAGACATTCTCTCCACTACTCCCTGGGGAAGGTGAGAAAAGACTGAAAGATGACACTTTATCTCTTCTAATTCTCATGGGACTCATAATCACAGCATTCATTCAGCAAATAATAATAATAAATATGGTCTGAAGTGACTCCAGCTATTTCAGCTTTAATAAATGGGTTGAAATAGAGGCAAATTCAGATACAGAGAACATCTTTTCAATAAAATCTGATAGGGTTATTAATAACATTAATGGAGTACCCTGCTGTCTCCATTTTGTTAATAGTTGCCTTATTCTCTCCCCCAGTCCATTCCCCACTCCTGTGCACAGACACAGAGCAACACACACTTTTCCCTCCAGTGATGACAAATTCAGACTGTCAGCTTTCTGCTGGCAATGCATCCCAAGAATTAGTCAAATTTGACATGATTTTATTGTTTTATGGGAACTGCCAACAGGGATTTTTCTGCCTGAAGTACATTTATATCCCAGTTCAAATCAGATCCTGGCTTAGTTCATGGACACAAAGGAGATAAAGTCAGGAAACCTGCAGCTCCTCAAGGACAAAAAAAGTTATGACCATGTTGGGATTCTTAGAGCCTTCCTCCATGTAAGTGTGCCTTTGTTTCAAGCTTGTCCCTTACTCCCAGGACAGCTTTCCCTTCCAGTTTATGGTTGCCCTACAAGGGAACAAATCCCAGTCTGTGTGGCCACAGTACTTGGGCTCCTGGTCCAAAACCAGACTTTTCAACACAGCTGAGAATCCCTGCATGCAGTTTTAGAAGAGCTGAAAATCTGACTGCAGAAGAACAAGTGCAAACAGGTAGAATTGTCTCAGCAGTCCAGTTTAATTCTAAAATGAGAGGTTTAAAACATTCTTTTATTTATTTTATTTTCTATTTCTGCCTCCTCTCCCCCCCCCTTTTTTTTTTAATGAAATGTCACCCCCACTCCCACTGCACTCCCATCCAAAAGCTACTATTAGCTCCAGTTGTACAGAACCAAATCTAAACTGAGGGCTCCTGATAATTTAGAGTTCACCCTTATTTATCCCATTTCACATTGGGCTTTAGCAGTATTTTCCAAATGTCAGTTTTTTTCACCCTTAATGAGATTAAAAAACATGCTTCTTTCCCTTCGCATTTTATGCTTTCAGCTGTGACTTCCATAAAATGATTATGGTTGGCAAACAAGATGGTTGTATGATTAAAGAAAAAATGCATCTCATTTTCCTAGTCCCCATCTATAGATGGAGGGAAGGAGCAGGCACAGCCGAAGTGTTTTATATCACAGTTCTTCCCTTGTGAGGGGACAAAAAAGAAAGCAAGAAAAATAGAATTATAGAGTTGCCAAGAAATGAAATGTTTGAACAGAAAATAATTTCCCTAACTTGTAGCCTGAAGGCATAACCTGTCATAGCTCCACATGAATTGAACGGTCAGGGAGTTCAAGTTTTCTGCAGTTTACCATAAACTAATATGCTCCGTCACATCATCCTCAGGAGACAGGGATTTCAAGGAGCCACTGTATTTAGAACAGCCAAAGTGATTCTGTGCTTTAATAGAATTGGAGGGCACCATCAGAAGCCCAACCCAATCCAGTGCAGATGAACACTAGATGGAAGGTGACAAAAAATTCCCAAACCACACACCACACCAAAGACAGGGAGCTAAGTGGTAAGTCTATTTTAAGCTCTTCTAGAGACTGTGGACTAATCAGCTCATACCACACAGGAATTGCACTGTTTTACATACCTATACCTAGAATGACTGACAAATTTCCACTTGAAACAGAGAGCATCGTACTGGGAGTCTCACAGTGTGGTGGGTCAGCCTCAGAGGCTGCTGGAGGAGAAGAGAGAGCCCCACAGCAGGCACTGCTTTCTGAAAGGCAGAGCAGCAGTGCTGAGGAGAAAAACTCTCGAGGAAGAAATGAACTATTTTAAAATCTGCATGGAACAGAGCAGGCAATACTGTCCTCTTACATCTGCAGTCTCTTCTCCCTTGATCTTCACAGGTTTACTCTACTCTGAAATCAATGCAGAAAGCACACTGTGGTGCAAGCAAGTCCTAGAGGCTACTCCACAAACAGCACACAGCTCAACAAAATAAGTAAGATATTGTCTGTCCTCCAGCCTCCTCAGGACCATACCACAGAGTAGATACTGTCCTAAATACTGCAATCCACCAGAACTGAACCAGCTTCTTTTTCTCCAGACAGCTCGTGAGTCAGAACAAAAACACAGGCTCTGCCAGGGACACAGGCTGGGATATGGATTGACAGCTCTTGCCTGGAAAAAGGCAGACCAAGAAAAGAACACTGAAGAACCCCTGCATGGCAGGAGGAGGTATGTTACCCATTCTCAGCCTGAAAATACTCCTCCTCAATTTCTCCACTATATTACACTTTCAAAAGTTTCCCCATTGAGAAATCAGGTCTTCCCTGAGAAAACCCTAGAAGAAATTTGGAGCTGACTTTGTAGCAGATCTTGCTTTGGCCTCTATTGGCTCCTTTTGCTCTTCTCATACTTCTATGGGATAAATACCCTTTATGGGGATTTGTTCTAAGCTATCTCCATTCAAGTCTCAAACTGCTACAGATATTCTAAAACCTTGAAAGATCCAAATGTTCTCTCCTGGAACAAAGAACCTCTGCCATACCTATCCCAAACTGTGAAGCATGATCCTCAGAGAGAAGCAAAGTTTTTTTCCATGCAAGATCCCACTCCAACAGTAGCTCCCCTTTTACGGGAAGCCCCAAACCCAGAGGTGCCCACTCCTAGATGCTGCATGAGATACAGTCTGCAATATTACAGCAATGCCTCTGGCACAGCTGAATGCACCTTATTTGCATGGGAGAAGTGTTGCATGGCTCTGGGTTACCTGTAACTCACAAGTGCTTTGCCTTCTCCTCAGGGTAAGGTATTTAGTTCATTGCTTTTATGTGAGGACATGCTCAAGTTCACAACTGGGACAATCTGTTGAAGGTTAAAAGGAAGACTGAAGTAGATCTGCAAACTGCACCCACATTTTCCAGTGCTCCTTTGGCACCCTACCACTGGTTCTCATTTTGCCTCTACAAAGAGTGTTTCCTCAATTGAGGAAAATATCAAGAATGGAGCTTTCAGAGTAAACAATGGGAGAAAGCAAACTAGAACCAGAGAAAGGAAAAGCACCTGCATGTGCTCACATAGAGCTGCTACCCAAACAACTGCCCCACATTTGCAGTGCTCCTTTTACCCATTTAGCCCTCTGAACAAAGGGATGACACCACAACGAGACCTGCTCAGCAGCAGGGGCTTCTCCCAAAGCACTCCGTGTGACCTCGGTGTAATGAAGAGAATTAATATGGCAAAGCCTCTAACACGGCACCACTTCCCAGCAGCACAGCCACAGCCTCTAATTGATTAGTCCATAAAAATCTGTGCACTAAATTGAAAGGAGCTGCACTAATTCTCTTTTATGTTAAATTTCTGTCTTTCTCCTTTATCGAATCCTTCGTCGAATGTCCCTTCTGCTGCCTATTGTGGGCTTGCTCTGGGCCTGTTTTCCTCTAGCCCAGATTAAGTACCTAATCAAAATCTTGTCTCCCTTAATGGCATAAAATTGAAAGATAGATATTGCACTTTACACAGCTGATTAAACACTAGAATGTGGCTAAATGCTTTACAGGGCTTGTTACATTAACTAACTCTGTCATCTGCCAGCTATCTTATAATTGCATATGCTCATGTTGCCACTGGTGAAGCCAAGGTAAGATTTCTTTTCCCTCCATTACCTCTTCCCACTCTCCCTCTCTTCTCATTGCCACCCACCAGCTGCATGTCAGTGAAGGGCTTAGAACTCCCCTGGAACAACCAGCTGAAGAAAAACTCTCTGATGGTGGTTGACTGTAATTTTCTCTACCTTAAAGTGTCATTCACTAGTTTGTGACCATCTAAAGAGACTGATGAAAGGGACAGTAAATATTAACAGCAATTTTGGTTTGGCTTTTTTTTTTTCCCCCCAAGAAAGCAGAAACAATTCTGCCCACTCCTGTCTTCTTCACACCTTTGATAGTAGTCACCTTATTCCATAAGCCTGAAGAGAGCAAGGATAGGGGGGGGAAAAAAAAAAAAAAAAAAAAGAAGAGTTCTTATACCAGTTTGTATAAGAGCATATATTAAATAGTCTGAGCTTCCCACTCACTTGTCAAAGTATCCGATATTGTACATCTTGGCTTTTTCCTTACCCTCTAATAGTAATGATGCAGATGGACTTTCTGGAAGACTTACAAGTTCATCCCAGTTGATGTGCTTTTCAGAGAAATGTTTCACCTTCTGCAAGGTATTCACAAAGAAAGACCCCTAAACACAATCTTCAACTGCATTGCTTAGAGGAAGAAATGAACAAACCAACACAAAAAAGCTTTACCCTGAATTTCTTTGGAAGAAAGAAAAGTGGCAGAGGTTTTTTTTTTTTTTTTAAAGTGTTCTTAGGAATTGTTTGAAATTAAAACATTAATCAGGGCCCATGTTTTGCTTCAAGATACAAATCATGTTGCCAAAAATACTCTGCAGGTAAGATTTGTGGTCTTTGTCATCCACAAAGAGAGCAATTCTAGAAACAGATCTGCTCCTTTGCACAAATATTTCTATATAGATTGCTTTCAAGTAATTGCCAAAACACTCCTCCCTTTTAGTGCAGGAAATAGACTACACGTTACACCCAGACAGTAAAATGTGGAAAGCTGGTTCAGTTCATGCACATATCTTCCTGACTCCAATCTTTTCCAGAGAATCTATTTGTTAAGCAATAAAATAACACATCATCCATTTCTGATCCACATATTACCCTAAAAACCTCTTTTCTTCTTCCCAAATTCCACTGTGGAATGTGGTAAAAAGTCCCTTTTTGCCATCTTCTTTCTAATTCTGCACCTTACTATACAAAAGCAGGACTCCAGCCAGCCAAGGAGGCTCTGTCTGGGAGTGAGAACTCGCTCTGAGGGACTTTGTTCCCAGCCAACTAATAAAGCCAACACTAAGCTTTCCCTAAAAATACCCAAAGGACCAATTTTCTTCCCATGGGCTAAGCAGTAAGGGTTTACTGGGAGGGTCCTCCCTCCCCAGTTTACAAGGGAGTTAAATCAAGTTGAGCTGAACGAAACATTGCAATTCTGCTGGCAATTAATAACTGATTCATTGTTTTCTTATCCCACAAGGGTTCTGCACCTTCCTGTCTTCCATTCTTTGGTTCCTCACTGAAACCACACAAATTAGTTCATCCTAACATCGTTAATGGTTCATAAAAGCTTACTAGAGGCTATTATGAGATCCTTACTAAGTGCTTGTTTTTAAATATTCATAAAGGCACAATATATACTTTAATAAGACACATTGCAAGTTACAAAACTGAACCCTGCACTAAACATTAAGATCCCAGGAAAGATTCATCTGAAAGTACAAGATGAAATCCACAGAAAAAGGCACCCACAGTTCTCTCCTAATCCTCCTTTTTCTTGACTGAGGAGGTAATCTTGTCAAATCCTGTAGTTTCACACTTACTGAAATTCTTTGTTTTAAGCTAACATACCAATTCCAAAATTTCTTTCTGACATTTCAGGAGGAGGAGAACATTCCCCTTTATTTCAAGATGCAACATCAGATAGCAAAACTGATTTGGCAGATATCAAGAAAAAAACTAGTGATTTAATTCAAGATCAACAGGCAGGTACCAAAAGCAGGTCAAAGTTGACCCAGGAATCAGCCAAAGCCCATCCCAAGCTGGTCACTCAATACACACAATTCTTCACCAGTAAGCACTTTCTAAACAGAAAAATGAGTGGCTTTGTGACCTGCCACACTATTTTCTACAGCTGACTTCTGACTTGGACCCACAGTTCAGAATAGATCATAAAAGCAAGACCAACTTTGACAACTTTTTCCTAGTGTTTAGTGGACATTTGGCCAAAGCCACATTCCCTTGGCAGTCCTGCAATTCAGCACAACTGTCAAACCCTTCTAGCAGAGGTACAGCAACCCAGCAGGATATTAAGTAGACTTACAGAAGTGACAACAAAGTTTTACCAGGGTTTTTTTTTATATATGTATTAGTTATAACCAATGCCATCAATCCCTCACTTTCAGGATCAGATTCAGAAAGTAATATATTAAATCCTTTTATATGTATAAATCCCTGCCAAGCATCTATTTATACAGTGAAACGTGTTTGGGAGCCATGGAATTCCCATAATGTGCTGTCCAGCAGGAGAACACCACCTGTACCAGTGTGCAGCCAGAAATGTTACATTTCACAAGGCTGGTCTAATGAGGTGCTAACCAGAACTGATGGGGTGACTTAGCAAAGCCACAGCAGCATCACAGTTCTGAATGGTACCCCTGCTACTGGCCAGCCAGAATAGTGCTATTGTGCCCTGCTCCATCCCAGCCTGGGTGGTCCAACCCAGCGCCAATCCTGTCCCTTTTCCCAGAGCCTGAGCAGTTTTATCCACATAAGCCTGCTATTCTCACTAGTGGAAGAAGAAGGATGGGCTGAAAGCTTGCTGAGCTTCACACCCAGCTTCCAACACTGCTTCTTCTCTATTTTCCCCTAAAAGTTCAGAGATGCACTGCACTGCTTGTAGGGGGCTAAAGGGGTGAGGTGGACAGTTGGCAGCACTGGGTGAAGGATGCCATACGGGGCGGGGAGGAAGCGATTGAGGAAAGTCCTACAGCCTATTCAGAGTTTCCCACCTTTTCTTTTTTTTTTGCAAATAGTTTTCCAGTACAGGAATATTTGGTGATGATGTGCTACTTTCTAGGACCATAAAGGATCCAAACAGCCTCACTTGGTAGTGCTGAATGTCTGCACTATGTGGAAAAGCTGGTCCTCCCCAACCAAGACAGCAGTTGGCAGGATGTATCTGTCAGAACCCTCGAGTCTGCCTCCTGTCAAAGAGACTCCAGGCAGCAAGGGCTGAAGAAGAAATTGGGCACAAATATCCCTAAAAGGAGTCAGTGTGAAAAGCCATAGAAGAAAAGACAAAGCAGGAAATTAGGAACTATGACTGAGTTATCAGAGATGCTTGGAAATACCTCACCAGCAGGACCTAAATGAGCTTTAAACAATCTAAGTGGACAAGCAGGCTCCGATCTACCCTTCTGAGGTGCTTTCTGGGTTAATTAATAAGAAAGCAAAAGGATAAGAAAGACTAACACTCCCAGAAAGAGCAAAATAATTCAGCCACTTGAAAATCCCACATCTTCTTAGCTGATCCTCACTTCTCAATTCCCCTTTATTTCTCCCCAGGGACTGTTTGATTAAATATATGTGAATAAAAAGTATCCATTCCCTTTTGAACTGGGTTAAATTAACAGTGACCTGAATCAGACCCCACAGTCCTGACAGCAATTACTTATCAATGAATCATTATCCACCTCTAAATACAATTCTTCTCTCCTTCCAAACTTCTTTGACTTTGTGTGTTTAGGAAAAAAAAAACAAAACCAAACACACATTCAAAAAAATAACTGAACAAAATCACTATCTTGCCAGGAGGCACGGGATGGACACAAGACAAAGAACAGACATTAGAGAACTAGAAAACATTTTCTCACTTCCTTTCAAGATTTTCTTCACATTTCCAAAAGACAATCAGAAACAGAAAGTGAGTTCAGATCCAAATGGAAACAAAACAAAATCCAAGAAGTCAACTTTTTTACTATGTCCACAGTTGCTATTTTAGCACTTCATTTTTTTCTTTCCTGATCATTGCATGCCATGAGGAAGTAAGATCAAATCATAAAATGTAACTTCAGGGTTCCTAATTGTCCTTCAGAGAAATGTTTTTTTCTGAGACAATATCTAAGCTTCTTTTTTATTTGTACAAAACCTTTAACAAAAACCTTTTTAAGCCAGTGCCTACAACCAAGATGCAAAAAAATGCTAGTATTATACCTCTCATACAATCCGATTTTGGATCTCAGAGCAGCCCATCAAAAAGGCAGCAACACCTTTAGAGCAAGTGATTCAAGTGATTCCTCTTGGCTAGTGTCAGGGATTTGCTCAAGTGGAAATTAAAGGTCTTATGCAGGATTTGAGAGGCATTGTGCTTAAAGCTCCCTCTTTACACACTGAAACAAGATCTATTTTTCAAGCCGTGAATGAACTTGACAGCTGAGACGTTTGTCCCATTGCCTACAGTAAAGGAACTGCAAATAACTACTCATCTTAAAGGAATCTCTACAATCACATTTAGAACACAAAGGGGCTACGCTACTCCAAACTGTGACATTTACTTTAAGGTTTCCAAGAGGTCTCTAGATAAGCAAGGCAGGCACCTGGACAGGCTGGAACACTCCCAGTTATGAATCTCAGCTCACCAAAGATGGTTTATTTTGCAAGGAGTTTCGACTGGTGAGCAGTATGAACTGTTTCCATAATTCCCACAAGTGCAACAGGTAAATGGCAAGGAACAATAGCATTATTTAAAATGCCACAACTAAGAGCTAACTTTAAAATATGGACAAGATAAAAACAATAGAGAGGGAGAGAGG
>JAWWEU010000053.1:4091232-4108100 GCA_035583155.1 Acropternis orthonyx | reverse complement strand
AGAGAGGGAGAGAGGGAGAGAGGGAGAGAGGGAGAGAGGGAGAGAGGGAGAGAGGGAGAGAGGGAGAGAGGGAGAGAAGCACTGGCATCCTTCCATTTCAAGACACTACACCCAGCAAAGTGAAAGCCAAGGGCTACATGCAGAGCCTTAGAAAAACCTCAACGAGCAGCTCCAACAGAGAGCTACTGATCCAATCCTGTAACCTGAACATGCTCCCATTTTGTCAGGTTGGATGGTGGCCCATCCTGGTACCACAGCACTGAAATTACAGAAGAGCTTCTAAAAGCTGGGCCTTTGCTTTACCAGCATTGTAGGGGAGGAGGGAACTACACAAACCAAAGGATGCAAATAGGGAAAGGAACAGTCTCTGGTGGGGATCTGCAAAGTCACAGCTCAGGTCGTACTCTAAGCCAGAGAAGGCAGCAATTGGTGGTCTTGTCTTTGTTCAGTTACTTTTACTGACACTTCTTGAGCTCTCAGCTCCTGAATAGGATTCAATTCAGCCAAATTACTCAACTCAGCACTTACCTGGAGTTCCCATGGGGAACATGCAGAGCATTGGAAAGGTACTTGCCATAAAGAGCAAAAACACGGCCAGGACTGACAGCTGAGAGTTTCTGATCCAAGAACAAAAGACATTTGTTCTGTATCATATGATGAGAGGGAGAAAAAAAACCCTTACTTTCACACTACTCCAACATCACTTAATCCTACTGACCTCAGAAAAGCATTCCTAATCTGCCTCTTGCCTCCTGGACATGTTCTCAGAAGTATATTGGACCTTGCTTAGTTTACTGATATGTAACGGTAATTTGGTCCATATATCAAAATGAAGATTAACAAAGCTACAGAATACTGAAGGTTTGAAAAATTATCATCATTTTGGGTTCTGTGTAGATTTCAAATTTATGAAAGCCTTTCAATTTAGAGTGGTTTGGACATGAGATTCTCTGTTTTGGTCCATCCATTAATTCAAGACGGCCATCATACAAAACAAGAAAGTAAGTAAATAAATAATTTATATAACCAGAATTTAGCCATAATGAATTCAATCCCTTTTTACTGTAAAGTTACGCTTGCAGGCATAGTTTGGGCCTTGTTTTTAAATGCAGAGAATAGTAAAATAGATGCAACGCTTATGAATTATTAAAACCTGCACAAGGATTTCTTTTCCTCTTCCACAGCTTCTTGTTTAATCCTTGTTCATTGTTGGAGGCTCTGGGGATGACTGACACTTAAGATACCTTTGTTGTGCCTCCTTACCCACCTAGTGCCTGACAAGGGGAGAGAGAACCACACACACACACCAGCATATACAGACTGCAAGTGCTCCAACATATTTCATTTCTCCTCACCCCCCACACCCACTAAACCAAGTCTCTTAAAAAGACAGAAACAATCCCATCTGAAGAGTGTCCCAATAGCATCACTTCATCTGTTACAAGATTAAGAACCTTTTTTTTCCATCTTGTAAGTAACAGATATTAAGGACTAACAAAGTTAATGATTTTTTTTTAAAGTAGTATCTCTATTTTTGGTGGTAAGGGGATGTGCTTTGACATAATTATACTATTTTTTCCTTAAGAAAAAAACCATAGTTTTGAGGGGTACGTTTAGGAACAGAGCTTCAGAGATATGCAACCTGGAAATAGTTGAGCACCACATCACATACCAGTCCCTCACAGCACACACAGAGATCCCCAGAGAGTAGAGGCTGGCAGCTTTAGCCACTCCATTATTCCCTGGATATTTACATCATCAGCTGCAATATAAAACCTATTTGCTATTTTCACAGGGAACCAGAAGAACAAAAATCTAGGCACTAATTAATCACAGTCTCTCATATGGAGAAGCTTGAAACAATGGTTAACTCACTACCAGCAACATTATTACAGTAATGATGGCCTCAAGCACCAACACCAGACAAGTTTCCAGGTGGAGCAACTGATAAAAGCAAAGGGAACACAGTCAAGTTTTGGTTCTTCTGTTCAGAACTGTCTGGTTATCCCCAGCACCCACTATATCAGACACCTTTCCTGATAAAACCTGCCTTGCTCTAAACACAGAACAGAGGGCAATAAGAAATCCACAACATAACACTTCTAACAGCGTCATAATTTTCCAGAAAGCAATTTAACAGATTTAGGAGTTTGCGATTAATTCAGAATATTTGAAGCATTGAGGAGTTAAGAGCAATAACAAATAATTTACAGAAGGTTGGGCCAACATTAAACAACTCGTCTCCATTAGTACATCCCTGGTTAGTGTATCAATGATGCAGTTTCCTTAAAAGCCCCATGTCAACCATTTCACAGTAAGCCCAGTGTACACACAGTCCACCTCCCTCAATCCTGGAGCACAAATCACGCCCCAGACTCTGATCAAGTCACTGGTAAACCACATATTAATGTAGGCATGCTTTTAATCAGGTTGTAAAAAGAAGCTTCCACATTTACATTAAGAAACAAACATAAGAATCAGAACTTAAAAAAAAGATGACACAAGAGGAAATGTTTGTGAGCCACTGCAGCTTCTGTGCTCCAACAACCAAATCTGGTTTTCACCAGTGACAGAAGAGGGGCTTTGCACCTTGTTTTCAAAAACCAAACCAAGCATAGAAATAGAAAATATCAAATAGGAAGAGAGGGAAACAACTTTAGACAGCAAAGATAAACCAGATTTTTCATTAAATGAAGACAGGAACCAAAAGATTTCCTCTAAGAAAGTGCCCTGTGTGAGCTGTACCTGTATCACAGGGTTACAGTTTGACACCGACACAGCTCATGCAGGAAGGGAGTCTGAAGGGATTGTTGGGGTTTGCACTGATAGGATTGAGTTTCACATTTCCTACTTAAAGCAGAGCACATGAATCCTGGAGAAAGGTGCAAGAGCTCAAACCCTCCTATGTCCTGCAGTATGGTGTCACAGCCTGCACTCATATATCAAATTAAGAATAATTTTGTATCAAGTTACAGAATATTATGTCAAGCTAAAATATTTAAGGAGACATAAGCTTCCTTGACAGCTATTTTTAGAAGTACTCAAAACTATTAGTTCAATAAAAGAAGACTCAAACCTATTCCTGCCCTGAACAACTCTAAGCTTAGTGCAGCTCCCCAAGAGCTCCACCCCCTGTGTAATCAAGCCACTAACCATTTTTGCTGTATTTCTACATCATTTCTACAATTTCCCTTTTCCCATTCTTGCTTCTTCTCCCTAATCACCAACAAATCCATCTCTGTGCATAAACACACTTTATCACCATGGCACTAAAATAAAACACATCTGCCTTTCAAATGAGAATGGAAGAAAAGCCTGCCATGGTTTTAATGAAATTGTGTATGTGTGATGTTTTCATTGTATAAGCACAACTATTTAACTGTTCACAAGAGAGGTTTAACAGAGACCATGTTTATACTAAAAGATGGTCTTAATGTTTGAGATTACTGGGTATTCCCATGTAAACTTCTTTCCAGTCTCCTCAAAAGATATATTTCAGTGTTCTTTTAATTTAGTTAATTTTTTCCACTGTAAAGATCATTGTTTTTCTGGGAAAAAAAAAAACAAACAAACAAACAAAAAAAAAAAGCCCAAAAAAACCCCCCACACCACCATTCTTATGCAAGTTTAAACTGCTGCCAGAAAGCTTTTGTTTCCCTATGTTTATTAATAAGCTATCTCCTTAAATCTACTCTGCTGTGCTCTACAAATTGTAAAGAGCATACAAATGAAAGAAAGCAGCTGCCAAATGCCCAAGTAAAGTTTGGTCTGGCCAGTAATAAGCAAAAACTATTTAATTCTCCTTAACACTTTGCAATATAGGCAAAAAATATTTATAGGAGCCGCATCAAACCCAAAATTTTTCAGATAACATTTTGACAGTTAAAGAAGAGAGATGCAGGAGATCAATATTTTCCTTAGCTAACATAATCTATTTATGAGTTACAGGGGATTGATGATCAAAATTTTTCAATCAAAAATTTATCCATCACAACACAAACATTTGGGAGAACCAACTGTATCTACAGAAACAACTTTTAGAGTAGCAACTTTATTACCACTGAATGCAAACACAAGCCTCAAGAGTCCTCGTGCAATTCCCACATGAAATACAACAGAAAAAGCTGAATAAAGTCCAAACCACTATATTATGGTTTAAAGTAGATGTTGCTCTAGAAAAGCAAGAAGCTTAATTCTGAAAGAAGTGCACATAAAGTTGAATTCTCTCAAGTTTATCAACACAAACCAATCTGATCATCTGCCTGAAGTTTTGCTTTCCAAAGAGCAAACAAAACGTGATTTCACATCTGACATTTCAGTCCAATGAAGAAAGGCAAAGGCAAACCTGAAGTATTGTAAATTTTCAATCTAAACAAACTGTTTTCTGTTTCCCCCATGTTATATAGCCTGGAAAGCAAAAAGGAGTTATGAGGAAATCGAGTCAGTAACTGCAAAATGATCTGAAGTTTAAAAATGGACCACTGGGTCACACAGAGGCTTCCTGCAGTGAAATAAACCTTATGAAGAGTAAGGTGGGAATATCACTGATTTTCACACTACAAACATTTAAAAAATAAACAAATGAACAAAAACATCCTGCTGCAAATTTTGTGGCCATACCCTGGCCATCATCCTGTGCCAAGCAGTCTGGTGACAGGTTTAATCTTCAGCCGAGCTGAGGTGTCAGCTTGCTCACTGTCTTTTTTCCTCTTCTGCTAAAGAGGACTCACATATGAAAACACACAGGCTGCTTTGCTGCCTTACAAAAAACGTAACTCCAAGCTGTAAAGAAAACTTAACATCATTCTACCTGTAAAGACACAAGCAATTTCAGTCACACAAGCCAAACAATACTTGGAAAAGGATTCACCACCAAAGGAGAGGAGTCTGCTGCCTGTCTCTCCTCCAGGCATCTTATATCACCTCTCATAAACACTAGACACAGCTCACAAACCCAGAATGCTTCACCAGACAGTGTTATTTTTCCCAGCCAGTTCCAAGTAAAGTGTTTGAGTTACAGACCAATTCTTTGCCACAGTTTCTCTTCTAAAATGCAGCAAAAGCTTCCCAGGGCTATCCCTTGTAATTGGGAGGAGAAAAAAAAATGAACAGCCTTGAAACTGAATACACCAAAGATTGACTCATGGTAGCACAACAGAGAAAAAAGGGCAACAAAACACCACAACAAGGTGGCATTTCTCCTGCCACCACAGATCCCCCTTTATTTGCATAAAACTATCTGCATGAGATGCTCTGTGTTACTGTCCTACTTAGACGCCTACTAAGTCCGGGGCTTTTTGGCTGGGTTTTACAGTGTCCTATGAAATGAAATTGTTTGGAGGTCTGCAGCAAGTGCTGCATTATCAGAAAGTACTAGTTTCATGGAATTTCTGTGAAAGGGGAATATTTGCAGTCATCTACAGAGCAACTTGAATAACTGAGAAGGGAACAAACCAAATGCAGCCCTACTTACTGTTGACAAGTAGGTGTGGACACATTACCGTGTTCCTCAGCTCTTATTTTACAGTTCACAGATGTTATGGAGCAATCTTGTACAGCTCACTCCAGGTTAGGAAACAGTTTTGGTTATCTACTCCTAGTGTTTGTTACATGTGACACAGCTTTCATCCTCCTTGCTTTGGCAAGAACCCAGTCAGCAGAACAAATAGGGCCAGAGTGTGATGAGCAGAAAGTACTCATGTTTGTCCAAAAACTGTCACTGCTGGCATGCAGAAACATGTCTTTGTACATATAAGAGCCACCTAAGGATCTGCACCAACAAAATTCTATTCCCAGAAGAGATACCATGGTATTAAAGTAAGTAGCTTGGGATGCTTCTATTCCTGGTGTGTGTCCCCAGCCTGAGGTTTCCTCCCAAGTCCAGCTGTCAGACACCACTACACACCTACTGTCCATCTAGAACCCCAGCCTCAGACAACCTCAAAGCATGAGAAATTAAGATACTAAAACTCATTTGTCCATGGACTATTTGGTCTCTATTTGGTGTTTGTGGTTGGGTTTCTCTTCACGCAATAATTTTTACCCTAATTAAGACTTCTGGGTGAATCCCCAACACAAATAAAATTAATTTGTAAAGAGTAAATACAGAAGAACAAATCAGAGTCCAAGTGCACAGCCTCTGAGAGCCCGTCTGCAGATTCCTTCTTGCAGATCCTCTCAGCCAGCTCTAATCATTTATTTAAAAAGAGACTAACAGAATAGTCTGTCCTGGAGGATGAAAGCATCTGTTAGTATCAGCGTGGATTCCTTTAGGAGGGAAGTATGATTATCACATTCAGCATTACCGTAGCTCAGAACTACTCTTTCGTTTTCTGTCTTTAAATACCAAGTGAAGTGTTTGTAAATAACTTAACTGCACAAAATGCAGCTCTCCCTGATGAACTGCCACCAAGTCAGTCCAAGTCAGCTGGACAAAGGACAGCCTGCATGGCCCCAACACAGGGTGCTGCTTACAGCTGCCCTGCCCTCATGTCCCATCTGCACTCACAGATTTCTGATTTTTTTTGTTTTCTTGGGGGATTTTGGGGCTTCATTTGGGGTTTTGTTGCGAGTTTTTTGTTTCTTGGGTGGGGGTTTTTTTTATGCTGGTTACACCTGCTCTGCCCTCATATCCCATCTACACTCTTAACAGACCTCTGACTTCTCAGTTTGGTTAGGGTTTGATTTGAGGTTTTGTTGTGAGCTTTCTGGGGGTTTTGGGTGGGTTGGGATTTTTCTGTTTGGTTGGTTTGGGGTTTGTCTTGTTTTTAAACTGAAGAACCTGCCTCATAGCACAAAACAGGTGCAAGTACCATCCTCTGGCAGTAGTTTTGGCAACTCTAGGGGTCACGTTGGTATCTGTGAAGTTCAGGCAGAAAGCATCTGAAACCTGTCCCAGTACTTCAGTTATTCCTACACTGAGTCCAAGTGGTGGTCAGCAGGTCAAGAAGGTGTAAACTTTGCATATGGATACAAAGAGGCTTTTGTAGCTCATGGAAAGCAAGAGCCTGACACATCCCTAATGCAACCCAGAAGTGAAAAGTCCAAAATGAAAAAGAAAGCAATGCCATCACTCCATGTTAACAGAGAGCCTCTACCCTGGAAATAAATTACTTGGGAAAAGATTTACTGAACAAGCAACTCAACATAAGCTTCCAGCACAATGTTGTGACAGAAGTGGCTAAGGTTGGTTTTAGAAGTATAAACAAGAGGAGCAGTAAGCAGGATTGATGAAGTGATTATACTTTTATTTATGACATTGGTGAGACCAGTAAAAAACACAAAAAACTCAGTTGCAGTGTTGCAACTTCTTAAAGAGTGTTGAGGAAAAATAAAGACCTGAACAACTGAGAGGCAAATAACTGGAGTCTATCTCAGTGAGAGCTGAAAGAGCTCAATCTATTTAGCCTATCAACAAAGACTGAGAGGTAACTTGATTAGTGTATAAGTACCTCCATGGGAAGAAAACAAAGGGTATTAAACGGCTCATTAATCTATCAGAGAGAAGCATAACAAAAACTAATGGCTGGAAACTGAAGCCAGACTGATTTAAATTTAAAACCAGGCACAATTTTTTTCTTTTTCTTTTTTTTTAACCATTGTGGGCTGTTCTCCAGCTTTTGATACATTCAAATCAAGAAGTGGGTGCTGTCTGAAACAATGTTTTAGACAGAAGTTTTACTGTAGTTAAGCACAAATGTTCAGGAATCAATACTAAGGCAACCAAGAGAAATTCAATGGCCTATGATACACAGTAAGTCAGAGGAACAATCTAGGGGTCCCCTCTTGGCCTTAAATTGCATGAATCCATGAACTATCAAAAAGCCATCTCCCTGCTCTCCTAATAAATCCTACCATTCTGATTTTCCACCTACATTCAGTCTTTGCTGGAACTCCTGTGTTTTGTAACAGGAACATAGAAAAGACTGAAGTAAAACCTGAAGCCAAGATGAACCGTGTGCTGAGGCATAACACAAGAGCTAATTATTTTGCTTGCTATTTAAAATTGGGGTTTCCACTCATGAGGAGTATTAGATTGATGACACTGGTAAACTGAAGGGGGTGGAGGGTAGGAGTAGAGAAAATAGGAATTTAAAATGGTTCAAGCACACAAAACACCTCATCCTGCAAGATGCCTGAAGGACTATTCTGTAAATTACAGGGTGGTTCATCACTGACATTTGTTCTGTCCCAGTCTTGCAATTCATATCAAGAAAAAGGGTTAGTAATAACCAGTTACGTATTTACCAAAGCAGAGTCATAGAGCTTATTTCTGAGTTATTCAAAGCTTTTCATAGATACAGTTGATATATTTAGAGAGGATAAAAAAGTCATGGTAGACCATATCTCATAAAATGTTCTAGCTACAGTACACAACAAAACTATGTCATTCATTTGAAGTAAATTGAAATTTGCAGAGCTGAAGTTATTGCAAAAACAAAGCATTTTCTTTAGCTCAACATTTGAAATAACATTTTCAACATGAAACCCGTTTTCTTTCCAGTCTTAAAATTCAGTGATCACACTGAAAACTCACTCACACCTCCCCATGGTACTGAGATTGTCTGCATGGAAGATGTGACACTGCAGACAAGATACTGACACAAGTCTGTTCAGAGGGAGACAAGAACAGCACAGAGGATTTGCAGAGCCCATCAAATAATGCTCCTTGTGATTAGGGATCCCCACCAGTGCTGAAGATGTGAGACCTCTCAGCTTTCTCCCAAGCCCCAGTCCTGGTCCCGGCAGGCACCATCAGTGCAGGAACAGCCCGCCCATCCTTGGCACCCAAGCAGAGGTGCTTCCCGTCCCCATCCTTCCTTGTTGCTTCCTTCTGGAATTACACAATGTTTGCTTTCAAAGAAGAGGGCTCAGTTCCCCCACACTGCCAGTGGAGATTTCAGCTCTCCCTTCCCCACGCCCTTGTGAATGAAACCCAGCATGAATGGAGCCGGCTTTGTCCACAGTTGCGCTGTAGGTATGCACAAACTCCAGGAAGCCAAGACTTAATTTGATCTGAACCCCCCCAGCCAATGCATTTTAAAGACAGAACCACAAAACCAATCAATAGGGACCATTCAGATACTTGCTGTCAGCGGCTAAAAGAAAATGGATACCAAGAAAGCCATAACTATGATAAATTTAGGCACTGCTTCTCTCTGACTAATGTAGGCACTAAAACACTCCATGAATATCCTGCTTTGAAACGTGTCATATTTCTGAGAGGCCAATCAATCTCAGGTTCTCTGTGGACCACATTAAAATACATTTGTCACTGTAAGTTTATGAAATATTGATGGTGTTTTTTAGGGGGGCGTTAGGAGGTGGATCAAAAAAAAAAGAGGGGGGAAAGCTACTTTAATGAATTATCTTTAGGCTAGAAGGAAAAGAAGAAACAAATGTAGGTGCTTATTGTGGAAGAGGGTGAAAAACAGGAAACAGAATTGCTTACTGAAGGAAGATATTTGTTGGATTAATAAGAAAGAACCCATGGATGAACACGTTACAAAGGCCCTTCAGTATTGCAACCACAAATTGAACTGGATTTATTATTTTATTAAACCTTTAATATTCTAAATTTGGGAATTAATATAAGTAATACCAGAGCTCCCTTAATGACATTCACAGAAGGGAAATTAAAAGTGTGTCTGTGTTCCAGAGAGGAACAGGGTTCCATTGACAAGGCACTGCATCCTATTTGTAACTGAACAAGGGAAAGAGCCCATCTGTACCAGGAAGCCTCAGCAGCTCTTCCAGGCAGACACACACAAACTCCACAGGGAAAAGAAACGGAATAGAGCAGGGACATACAGAGAGAAATCAGCTACTGGGGCATCTGCACACACAGTACCTGACATTTCTTCATGTTTTTCACCAATATTTTCATCTTAAAAGGATTGTGATCAGAGTAACTTAAAGACCAGAAATGGGGAAAAAAAAAAGAAATTTGGGAACCAAGGTGGAAATGGGACCATGTAACACAGAGTAATTAATTTTAGATTATAAAGGAAGCCTGTTGCAGATCCAAGCTGGGAGTGCTGAGCCTGCCCAGGGCTTTCCAGACAAGACCACTCTACCTTTCCGTAACCCAGCTAAACACCTAATGACATACCCACCCAGCTTTCTACATGAGTAGCTCCACTGAAGTCAATAAAGCTATTCACAAGTGTAAAGTTAAGCCTGAGCTTAAATACTGTGGTACTGTGATCTATGTTTGTAAGTCAAGTGTGGAACTATAGCTAGTTTGTGTAAATAATTTGAAATTGGGTCATTTTTCACCATTTCTGTCAACACAAAAAGTAGTGTTTCAGATAAGAACAACAGCAGCATTCAGCAAAGGAACAAAAAGTAAATCCTCACACGCATTTTTAACTCACAGATGCTAAACTTTTTGGTAAAGACATTATGCCATGTTGGTAGGAAAAACACTCTTAGGCAATAAATTGCACATTTTGCTTTAGTGATGAATAGCAACAAAAATAAGTTGAGGCACAAGCATAAAATTTTACATTTCTCACAAATCTGGAAAAACACAAACTTTTCTGTTAGTTTTGGCCAGAGGCCCAAAGATCTTCCCTTCAGCCTTTAAGGAAGAACCTCACTCTTCTTACTGATATTATCCAAACAGATACACAGGTCTGTCCTTTACCTCCTTTGCCATAGTTGAGGTATTTTGGTCATAACAATTTGGCAGCTTAGGAAACCTGCATTAAAAAGCAGTTTTTTTTACTGCCACCTCAACAATTTCAGCCAAATTGAAGACTTCCACGTGCATGGAGGGCAGGAGGAAGGAAGCATTTTGTTTCCTCATCGGTTTGATGCAAGCTTAAACATTTCAGCATGTTCTAGTGAGGCAGACTGATTTATTAAAGAGTCAGTTCAATATTAAATTACACTTCTTGCACTGCTAATTCTCCCCAAGAACAGTAGCTCAGGTGCCCAAATCCCCATTTTTCCCCCCTCAAAGGCTGCAGTCCCAGGTTAAACTGCTTTTCCCACCACACACCGCAGTTCCCCCTCTCTGCTACGCACAATGTACTTGTGCCTCAGCATTACTAAAATGGTTTTCTTTACCCCATTCTGAATCTTATCTCAAAGGTTTGCAAGCTAATGATTTCCCTCTGTGCACCTGCAGCACACATGGACCCTCCTCATGGGCTGTGGCTGTATTAGGTCATGCGTTGAGCAGAAAGAAAACAAAGAAAAGAGGCAGAAGGCAGAAATTAGTCTTGATTTTTCACACTTGACACAAATGAAGATCGGGCTCAAACCTGGTGTAAGTGTGAGCCAGTGACTACCTGTGCAGTCACAGCAAGCACAAACCTCAGGGCTGTGCTGACATTGCTCAGATTAACGACAAATATTACCAAGAGCCACATTTCAAACATAAAAAAAGGCTTTGGGATGTACAGAGGAGCAAAATGCACCTGCATGGGAAGGTGGGTGGGAGCTTTAGGGAGCTGCCACCTCCCGAGGCCACAGCAGTCTGGTGGCTCCATCTCCTAAGGGAAGTCCCCAGTGTGCCCAGTTCCCACCTGCCCATTTCCCCACTGCTCCCTGGGGAGGACAAGCAGGCGACAAGGTCCCTCAGCCAGGCTTGGCCCTTGGTGGCAGGCAAGGCTGGGACAGTCAGGGCCACCCAGAGCCCTTCAGCAGCAAGGTGGCAAGTCCTGATGCCAGTCTAGAAAACCCAGGATATTTGGGAATGGCAGGGAAGCAAAGTGGGCACAGGCCTGATGTCAGAGTCACAATGAAGCCCCTGACTCACATGGCTGGAAGGCCCCAAGAAGGCGCCAACTTGACCAGCAGACACTGTCTTGTCAAAGCCTGGCTCACTGATCCCAGGGGCATCAAATCAGCTTTCACAAAACTGGATTTCTTCCCCCCAGGCAGCCCCTTCAGGCTCTTAGTCTCAGACAAGCTTGTTCAGGGTATTTTGTACAATGCCAGCATTGTACCCTCCAATCTGCTTGTGAATATCTCAAAAAATGGGCACTCCATGGCTCCCTCTCACAGATTCTTTGGTCACCTAGTAAGGCACAGTGCCAACAGCTTTTCCCTCATGTCCAGACTAGGTTTCCCTTTGGATTTGAATCTATCATTTTTGCTGTCACCCTTCTGCTATCACTCTGAATGAAATCTTGCACCAAAGTCATCCCAAACCAGTAAGGGCCAGAAGAGAAACCTAATGAATTGTGTAACAATACTTGACATTTTCTATACTGAGATGAAGCCAGACCCCCATCCCTCCAAGCAGTATAAGGAAGGGCTGGGTGATCCTGACAAACTTCAAACCTCTATCTCTTCAAAATGTGGGAATTGGATACTTTTATATGGTCCCATTTAGACAGCAATCAGATAATACAGTCTAATGACCCCTTTGAGCCTTAAAGAGAGTGATGCCTTTGGGTATATTTCTAAATAAAACACAAAATCCATGGAAAAAACCCAATCCCTGACCTCTAAACCCTCATACTTCCTTGGCTGCATCACTCCAGATCGACCACAGTAGCTTGAGGCAACATTTGAAGTTTTTTCCCCATTTATTGGAGAACTATGCTTACAACAAAAGACATATTAAAAAAAGTTGTAAAGTTGATTACCAGGTTCATTAAGCACCAGGATTCATGTCATCTCTGATAATAGTTTATACTCAGCATTTTCATGTGGCATCTATTTACATTTCTAGGCATTCTATAAATATCTGCTAAAAGTATCCTGAGGGCTGGCAGGCCAGCTTTCCCCACAGGTCTCTTGACCCTTTGGAAGTCCCTCTTCCCAAAGGACAGCCTGACATCCTGAGCAACACACAAGACATTGTTATATGATGTACCATCAGTTTATGTTGATTCTGGCCTTCATTTCACCTTATTTTGGATTTCAGCTTCTAATTGTGGCACTAAATTTTGCATGTTGCTCAATAAACTGTACAAAGGAATCTGTCCATGCTGCCTTTCCTCAGTCTTACTGAAGTTTTCCTACACAAAAACTAGTGAACTCCACTTCTGGAAAGATGTCTATCAATCTCTAAAAGGATTGCCAGGTCAGAATCACTCACCTAAAGCCAGTAACTGCTTTAAAATAATTTAACTGAAGTGTAAAGTCCAGGCATACTTCTACAGTCAGTATAATACCATGGTCATGACACACACAATTCTAACAACTTCAGTCTCATAAAGGGAGTTTCCTTCCAGTATGGCCAGTTACAGCCAAAGAAAGAAAAAGTTCATAGTGGTGAAGCACATTCCCCAAAAATTTCACTTTTCCAAGTGTTGTTTTATAGGTGGGCTACCTCACACAGTGACCAATGTCACAAAAACCTAACCTGAGACTAGTTGCAAATTAAGGATCAACATAGGGATCCAAAAAACACATTTAAGGAGAAAAAAAAAAAACCTTTGAATACTCACAAAAAAGTATGTAAAGGCAAAGTTAATAACCATTAATCAGGTGACATCCTAATAATTCAAATCATTACAGTTACTGAGGTCTTAAGTATTTGGGAACGGACCTTTCTGGGCAGAGAAATCAAAGTATATGGGAAAGGCAAAATTCACACTCAGACATCCTAGACCTTCCAGAGACAGGGTATTTAATACAGTCTAAGATATCAAGCTACTATCTCACAGTTTGTTAGAAGCTAATTTATCATGTTTTATGACTGGTTTTATCCTACATGTTGAAATTACATGTTGTCCCCCACATACTCAAAACTTTTAGATCTTCTGACTATGACCAGATTCTGAAGACAGTGAGTTTATTTCAGAAGGTGCAGCATGGATTTAGAAATTCTGCATGTTTCAGCTTCTCAAACTATTCAGTTGCTCATGAGACTAAGACTCTGCTATACAATACCCCAACCAATCTACTGCACAAGAACACATATCACAGTTTAATAATAGTTAGAAAAAGCAAGTCTCACCTTACATACCCCTACAGCTATACCCTGTGCCTACATCTTAAAGCACCAAAAGTCACACAGAGACCAGAATAAAATTCAGTTTTCCAAATAACTGATTTACCCACTGGCCACAAAGAGTGCTCAAACTCTGTGATGCAAAGATTAATAGACCAGTCACTAGAGTAATAGATAGAGCATCCATAGCTAAGACTCTGGCCTTAGTTAGGCTTGTCTTCATCATGTTACTTCTGAAATAAACTTGCAAGCGATCATTTATTGCACAGCATTTATTCAGCAGTTCCCTGGAAGTTTCTGGGGGCAGATATCTGAACAAAGCACATTCTGAAAGCCTTTTAATATTGGTTATCTATTTGGAATCTTTACTCTTTCTGGGCAAGATATTCATACGGACTTAGGATGTGAGATAAGTCATACAGTTAGCCTTGCAAGAAAAAAAAGAATATGGAAGAAAACTGGTCAAGTCTCGACAAATTAGTGACTATTTAAATATTGAAACAAATTCTTCCTTTGTTCAGAAAGTGTCTGCCCAAAGGAAACTCTCCTGTTCAAAACTGGTATCATCTTGAATGCCAAAAAGGGAAGAAAAAGCCGTTTATAAAACAATTAGAAATAAGGTTTCAGCCTTGAGGATCTTCCTCAGGGCATGGTGAAACTAGGACACAGCAAAACTAAACAACATCCTGTTCTTCTTTAGCCTAAGGAAGGCCCCATGGCCAAAATGCCTTCTCTAATCTAATTTTGTACTTTGACAAACAGATTGACCCTTTCCCTGCTAATTACTGCTCTGCAACGTGTGACTTTGCACCAAGTTTGTCCCTTTGTTTTTAGAGTTCGCACACAATGTAAAGCATTTATTCAAGCCATCTTCAAATCTCACACCTTCATTTACATCTGGAACCATCAACTTTCAAATGTTCACTTTGGGAGGAGAGGGAAGCTCTGTAACTAATTCTCCACTGCCTTTCACTGCTGAGACATCAACTCTCCTGGGCAGGAGGATGAAATGCTACTGTTCCAGTCTAGTAGGGTTTTGCATAGCTGGATAACACCAGCCAAGGTGCAAAGCAGGGGAGAGTAGGACCCAGCAATTTGAGGATGTCATCTGTAAAAAGAAAGAATGGTTTCTGTCACACAAGTTTATTGCAGCCCAGAAATGTCTACAGTAACTGTGGGCATATAATATGATGTGCAAGGCTTTTATGAATGAGACCCTTGTGGCTTCTTGTCAGAACTGAATCTGAAGTGATGACAGGACACTTGTAAGAAGTCATTCCTGGGATGCTGAAGGACTTCCATAAGGCAACATCTTGAAGATTGGGCTCTTGAGGCCTTCAGTCGAGAGGAGTCCTTCCAAAAAACATTGAAGGTTTTTGGTAAGGAGCAACACAAAGACACCCTCAGAAATACTGAGGGGCCTCAAGTGCTGGGTTTGAACTCTTTGCATATCACAGTGTTACAGGACTGAGCCGTAAAGGGTGGGTGACAGGACAGTCTGCAGGCTGGGTCAAGGTAAAACAAGCAAGCCCACACCTTCCTACTGTTGCTACTGACACTATCACCGTCAGAAACATGATAATAATTTGTCTGCTGAGGGATTAGTCTGACTCACCAAGTACATGAACAGTTGGAATAATTTCTCTCTCATTGCAAGTTTTCAAAAGATTATAAGAAGAAATCAAGGAGGCTACAGAGGGTCCCTTCTCCCACTTTGGCACTGCTGAGCACAGGTAAGCATGCAAGGTGAACTTTACATCTGCCCAGCTGCTGTTCACACATATAGACCAAGGGACTGACACAGCAAACGTCTCTAAATCTTCAGCTGTGTTTACACAACAACCGTCTTCTAATCCCCTACACTCAGCCTGGGGAAACATCTCCCATTAGCTGGAGAGGTCACAGTGCTGAAATCCTACTGGTTCACACACAGGCTGGGAGATAACTGATGAGTACATTACTAATGCCTTAGCTTAGACAAAGGTATTGATACAGTTCTGTATTTTGGAGTTCTTAAATAACAGCTCAGAAGACAGTTCATTATAAGTTTCAGGGCTGCAATACTTGGTGGTGCACACTGCTCCAAAAAGCTGGTAATTATCTGTAACCTGTCCTGCTACCAACTGAGGACACAAAAAGGGCCTGTACTCCAATTTATCACATATATGGTGAGAAGTAGAAACAGTGTCAAACCAAAAGCATAAAAGCATGAAAAAGCATGACAAGTGTTCGCTTTGCCCTTGATCTGAGTGTGTTGGAGCAGAGCACCTGGCCATAGAACATTCTCCAGAAGAGGAAATTTATTCTGCAAAGGCTTCAGCATGAGCTGCTTCAATTCGGATGAGACAGCTCCCAAATATCTGCTCTCAGCCTGGTATCTTCAAAATGCAGTTGAGGCTTTTTAAGCTCACCTCTCTGCACTCTCATCGTGATACTCTTTGACTACTCACCATTTAACTTCATGCTCACTGCCAGCATGACAGCATCCCTGTTCCCGAGTTTGTCTATATCTGAACTTACTGGAAGCTGTACAGCATCCCATTTTCTTGAAAACAGGTTTATTTTAAAAATAAACCAAGGATGACCCTGTATGAAAGGCTCTGTTTTAAAAAACGACAAAAAGAAATCAAAGTTATCCCTGGTTCCACTGATGAAATCACTGCTAGCCTGCACAGATATATTACCTGTCCATAAAATGAATGTAACATTGGCCACTATCACAGGAAGGTCTGATGACAAGCTCATTAGTGTTCCTGGAGCAATAAGAGTTTGGGTGAGAGACTAACAATGAGAAAACAGAGACATCTCAGGTGAATACATTTCTGTTGTGCCTCAGAGCAGTTGGAGCAGAGCAACACCCCCCCACAGGGGATTGAGACTTGATCAGTGGTGGGGGGAAAGGCAATGAATGTGGCTTAAAGCGGGGGGGGGGGGGGGGGGGTAAAAAAACAAA
>JAWWEU010000053.1:4057284-4086215 GCA_035583155.1 Acropternis orthonyx | reverse complement strand
GGTCCAAGGCATTGACCAGGAGCATTTGGACCTGCAGTCAGCTGCTGCAAGCCTGAGAAATTATCTGTATTTTGCTCTCTTTACATGTAAAGCTTTTCATTTAATTGAGTTTAACCTGCACCTTTCTCTTGGGCAATGAAGACAGTCACATCATTTTGAAATGCAACACAAGCAGGATAAAGAGACCAAGTGTCCAGCACTATTGCTCCCACCCTCTTAATGTGAGCAAGGTATATCAAAGCCACATGAAATGTCAGTCTTATATCAGTGGCCTTTCCATCAAGCAGCACTGTTGTGTTACACAACCTTCTGAGAAAAACCTGTTAACCAAAAACACAAGCACTTTGCACCAGAGGTGTGCAAGAGCAGAGCAGTTTTCCCCAGAGAACAATTAATGGTTCTATGGACAGATGTTTCTGCATGGCAGCAGCTGATTCATCCCAAACACAGGCACTGCCAGTCTCAAATTTGGGTAGCTTGGCACAAAAGGAATTATCTAGACAAACGCCACAAAAATCCACCTGATTTTCACCTGGACCAGAAAAGTTCAAGTTATATGAATATCTGTACAAATTTACTGAGGAGAGAGGAAAGAAAAGGGGGTGGAAAGGGCTTAAAAGAAGTGAAAACAAAACAAATTCCTTATTTCCTTGCACCTTGGGAACAGTTATTTCAGTATTAGCCTGCACACTGCAACAGCAATAGATGTATTTAAAGCAGCTGCTTATTTCACACAAACAATAAACTAACCCCTGCTCTGATTTGCTTAGAATCACAAGTTCTTTGAGACCTTATGAATATCAACATCTGCAAATACACCTATTTGCCACAAAGAGAGGGAGTAGCAAATAAAGCTGCTGGTGCTGCAAGAAGTAACCTGTCAGTATCACTTATAGAACAGATACCAGAGTGTATGTTTTCAGGCTCAAACTATGGATTTTAGTTGCATATATCCATTAATAAAAGGCACTATGTTCAGCTTCAGTCTGACAGGCAGAAGATTTGCACTAATACAAGGAAAAGAGCAGAATAAATACTTAACCTGAGTCTAACCTCCCTGCTTGAAACCTGGATGCACTTAATTTAGCAAGTACAAATTAATTAGTATTTTTAAAATAGTACTTAGCACCAAGAACAGGCAGACTGACAGTATTTAAAAAACACATTAACTGGTCATCATAATCACCATATCTCACAAGGCCTGGACCAGCTAAAAGTCTTTTTGCCTATACCGGGAACTACATGGTAAAAGCTTCTAAAAAAACCCACCCGTTTTTCCTAGGTAGTGATGAGGTCTAAGCACAAGCAGATTTTGATCCCATATTTTAGTATAAAACTTCCTCAATTTGGAAAAAAAGCAGAATCAAGACAAATCAGAAAGGACAAATATCACTTGATATATAGTTAGAAGACGATCAAGGAAGAAACACTCTCTAACACAATCAATTTACAAAACAAGTAGTTGTTTTTATCAGTCAATACAACAGGAAGTATTTTCTGATCAGTTTCTAATTCTCTGCAATACCTTTGCGACCTTCATTGCTACAGATTATGTCGAACAGTAGTAGCACCTTCACATTATTTCTCTTCCAGCTTTCACAGATAAACATTCACTTGCATTAATTTGGATTTTCCTTGCAAATAAAAAGCAGCTATCCCCAGGCTTTAATACCTTTCTTTAAAAACAAAACCCAAAAGAACCCACATGCAGTAAGTCAATACAAGTGTATCAGCTCCCACACTCACAAGTAACCAAGGAAGGTGAATTCCAGCAAGTCCACCAAAAAACCTTTATCCTCACATTAGGTCTTTCATCTCAAAGCATTCTACAAGCCAGAGCACGTCTCAGAAACTTCCCAAACCTGTGTGAGGGAAGCAAAGAGATTCTTGACCCACAACCCCCAAAGAGGGGGATTTGGCCCTTTTGTTTTACTGCTTTGTTCCTACCCCAAATGTCACCACAGCCGCTGTGCATCAGCACTCAGTCTAAGACAAGAATGTTCAAATACAGACTCCCACCAATCCCAGAAAGGCAGGTTTGGGGATTTTCAGTCTGTGGATAAGGAGCAACACCACATTTCTTGCAAATAATCCTGTGGGATGCTAATGGATTTTGTCCTGTGCCTTTTACCAGCTATAGGATCACAAGCCATGTGCCACAGATGTCAGAGTTTTTAATAGTGATAAATGCAGCACAGCCAGCATTAGCTGCCACTGTGCTCTGCCACTGCAAACACTTAGCACTGACCCATAACTCCTTCCTCCAGCTCAGACCTCGGTGCTGACACAACAGCCAAGGTTAGGTGTGGCCCCACAAACCCAGAACCACCACCAGGTTAAAGCAGGTGCCATTTACAGCAAGCAGCTTTCATTTCCAAGGGGTTTCCACTGTCAAGAGTTCCCCCCAAATCAATGTTATCAATCCCACTTGTAATTTTACAAACTTCAAAGGGTTAAGACAGCAAGCGCATTTATTGACCGGTGCTTCTCGGTGGGTTCAGTAAAGCATGACTGATTAGAGCCCAGTTCTAAAGAGCCCAGCTTTGTGAGGCTGGAATAAATGGGAGTCTGTCAATAACTCAGATCCAGGCATATTGACATAGTTTACAGCCTCAATAGGCAATTAACACTTTACAGTGGATATTACCCAGTGGCCTCCCCATGTTTTACTGCACATTTTCTGCCATCAGCTGCAATATTGAAGGTTTGGAATAAAAGTGATATTGGACAGACAGCACCTTTGTTCAGCTGCACAGAAATTTTTTTAACATCTGGGAGAGATCACCGTTTCACTCCTCTTTATTCACATTCTCACACCCCTTGTCTCACTTTCTCTGTCATTTACAGTTCCTAGCCTGCACTGGTGAACTCAAGAAACTCTCTTAACTAAGTAATTAAATCCGTTACATGCCAAAACTCCCTGGGGAAACCCCAAAAGAGTGACAAACCCAGCCTTTTCTCCTGCCATGGGAGAGGCTTAGTAAGCTCACAAACGAATTCCTCCTTGGCAAACAGATCATACAGACAAATAGATGAAATTCATCCAGGAGCATTTAAAGCAGAAATAGCTTAAAAAAAAAAAAAAATTCACAATCATCTCTCCTAGCCAGATCCAAGTCTGCATATCCCACTGTGACCAACACAGGACTGCAATACAGCTCCTACTAACTGCACCTTCACAGAAAAAAGTCCACAGAAATGTGTATTCTTAGTTGGTTTCCAATCTATTTAGCCCTGATAAAATACACTGGCTTAGCCTTTTGTCACCACTATCATAGTTATTTTGCACCAGCAGCATCATAGAGCCACTTAGGTCAGTAAAGAGCTCCAAGAACACCAAGTCCCACCCTTCCCTGGCACAGCCAAGCCCACCACTAAACCGTGTTCCTGAGCACCATGTCCACACAGCTTTTAAATCCCTCCAGAGATGGTGATTCCACCACTACCCTGGGCAGCCTGTTCCAAATCCTGACCACTTTTTAGCTGAAGAAATTTCTCCTAATATCCACTCCAAACTGCCTCTGGTGCAACTTGAGGCTGTTATCTGGAAGAAACGGTTGGCCCCCATGGGAGTACAACCTCTTTTCAGGGAGTTGTAGGGAGCAGAAGGTCCCCCACAAGTCTTCTTTTCTCCAGACTAGGCCCTGCAGCTGCCTCAGACACTCCTCATCAGAGGTGTGCTCCAGACCCTTCCCTGGACATGCTCCAGCATTTCAAAGTCTTCCTTGTCATGAGGGGCCCAAAACTAAACACAGGATTTGAGATGTCTTTCCAGTGCCAGCACAGGGGGACAGTCACTGTCTTGGCCACACTATTATTCGTACCAAGCCCTGAAAAGCAACCAGGAATCCCAGCCCAAACTGGCATGAGGACTCCCCCCAGCAGGGTCCAACACAGGCTAGGCAGAGCAGCACAACCCCAGCAGTTTACATTTTTTTTATGCCCAAACCTGAAGAACTTTCTCTTTAAAAGCAATAAAGTAAATGTTACCTACTCCAGAAAAAAACTTCTGAGGAAAAGATCTCAGCAGCCCCCAGAGCCTCCTCACAGCCAAAAGTACGGCTGGTGAAGGAAAGGGGTGCTTTATACACTGGTTCCAGCTGTTCCTCATTCTCTCATTATGAGGGAAAGGTGCAGCCACTCAGGAGCAGGTCCTACACCTGACCCCAATGAAGTGATCAGCAGGAGGGGACAAGACAGGGGTTGGGTGGGTGCCTGGGAATGCTCTGGAACAGGTAGCACCAGCTGCCCCTCGTTTGGCTGCTTGGCCACCCCAGTGGGATGGAGGTGTGGGACTGTCCCACCTGAACTCTTCTTGTTTCAAACATGCATCCAGCCCTGCAGGCTGCTCTGTGCTGTCAGAGCCTCACCTGCCCCCACCCAGGCTTGCTGCTCCACACTGGGGTGGCAGCATTCTGTAGGGCTCACATGCCGAGCGAGGATAGAGGAGATTGTTCTTTAAGGCTACACAAAGTTACGGGCTCTGGATGAAAGAGAAAATGCCTTATCATTGATTCATACAAAGGCTCAAGTGAAATTACACAAAGATGTAACACAAGCCATAGAATTCCCACAGGCACCATTTTCAGCAAGAAAAGGAAATCATTTTCTCTATCTGTGTCTTGCAGAGGATTCTCTCTCTTGCCTCTTTCTATTAAAAGAGGAAAACTGTGTAGATCACAGATGAACATGGCTGGGAGGGGTGATAGGGAATTGATCTTCATTCATCCCGTGTCCAGTAGCAAAAGACACCGGTGGAATTTTCCAAGAAACAAATCTAATCCCCAGTGGCAAATATTTCAATTACCTGAAAATTATGAAAGACTAGTAGACTATTTTAAAATAAGTCATGTATTTCACTCCTCACTTTTCTGAATAGCAAAATATTACCTTGATTGTAACTTGTTTCAGATGGGCTGAATGTATCAAATAATTGAAATTGATACAGTGTATTTACATGTATCATATAGATTGGCAAATGGATTTGCCATCAGCAGCTTTTTTGCCTTTAGCTATTGCTTCTGGACTAGATAATTTAGAATTATAACTTGTTTAGTGGAAACTTCAGACAAGAATAATTAAAGACAAAGTCACCAGGTTCAAGAGGAGGAGCAATGCAATTCTGAAGGATGCCTGAAGTGCCGTGGAGCCCTTAGTTCTGGATCAAAAGCTTCCTACACACTCAGCATCCAACAGTGACATTTAAACACAGTGTTGCCCAGCTAAGGCCGGACAAGCTGAGTCCTGAGCCAGGGGTAAGGTCAGCACTAAGCTACACCATCAGTGATGTGTTTCCTAATCACAAACCCCCGTTTCATGGAAGAAAATGGATAAAAGAATTAGGAACAGGATTCAGATGACAACTGGGTATCTGTAATTGCTGGCTGTCCCCTTAGAAATTCTCTTGAGGGACTGAAATGGAAATACTACAGTAGCTTTCTTCCCTCTCTCTGTCCTACCTTGTACATGGAATGGAGTAGCTTAGTGTCACTGTTGAGACGGACAAAAGTATACAAGAAAGTCAGGCATAGAATCCCCCTTTATTCTTAGCACAGCTACTCTTTATATCTTTCCTAAGCATACGTGCATTAACATTATTGGTGCTTATTACATGTAAACAATCATTGACTGGCCACAGTTATAACCTCTTGTCTCTGTACAAATTCACCCATCTTGTTATCCCATATCTTGTAGTTTTCTGAGTTCTCTCGGCACCTGCAAGTTGATTACAATTCTCTAGCTCAGAGATGTATCTTCACAGGCACACAATTTCGTCAAGGTCAAATTTCTCTTGCTCTGTCAAGGGATCTGCAGACCCATGGCAGTTCCCCACAGCTTAGAGACATAGTCTGAGAAATACATATTAACACAGTATTCTCCATGCTGAGAGAAGTCAGTGGGAACTGTTCCCTCCAGAAAAAAAACTCACCCTTCCAAAGGAGGAAAATATAAATGAGATAAAATATATAAATAGATAAATAAGTAGAGTCCCAAAGATGAAACCAGCCATTTCTGTCTGGCATTTCTAAAAGTTCAATAGAAAGAGCATTCCTGGCATACTGTTGGGAGAGATCTAGCTGTCAGCTTGCTAAAGGAAACAAAGCACAACCTGTTCCTGAGCTGTTACTTGAAGGAAACCATCACTTCAAACTCCTTGTCTTTAATGACTTTCAAAAGTGAAATACATAGAGAGGAACAATGTGAGCCATATGCAAATAACACTCTTTTTCCCAAGCAGGCACCATCCTGGAAGTCTCCTGGACTTGAAATTGCAGAAATCTCAAGAGGCAAAGGGCTTGTCAGGAAATAAGATGCTGTTCAGCCTAAGTGTGGACAGGCAGCTCTGACCTTAAAGAATCATGGTAGTTATTACGTCTACTAAAGGGAAAAAGAAATCCAAACACTAATAGAATCAATCCCCCAAGCTGCTGTGTGTTTGCACTGATGTTATTACTTCTGTGGTCCCTCTTTCTGGAAGCAGGTGATGTCCCCATCCTGTTTTGCAGAGGCAGCCAGCCCAGTCTGGCAGCCTGAGCTGTGACCCTCGTGTGGTATTTTGCCAGGCAAGTACATCTGGCAGCTCTTCTGATCTGAAGTCCTGTGGTTTCCTTTGTGATGTGGCAAAGTACATGGCCCCCAGTACATCTGTATAATTAATGTGAGAGGAAAATATGAGCAATAACAGAAAAAGTAAAAAAAAAAAAAAAAAAAAAAAAAAAAAGGAAAAAAGAACCCTCAAAGAACAGAAGCTGTTCAGGGTCAGCAGAAGGTCTGATAGAAAAAAGATGCAAAACATCACAGGGTGGGTTTGCCTCCATACACTGGGGTCTTTAGGAGATGAAGAGAGATCTCATTGCACCCTGTGCCACTGAACAAGTTCTCCATTTCTTGAAACATCTGTTTTAGCAGTTTCTCATATGTTTTGCAAGCCCTGCAGGGCAGGGACACTACTGTATTTATGTATAAGGTCTTAACTGGACCCAGTAGGAATTTTGAAACAAGAATAGAAGAATCATCTCCCTATTGTAACCCGCAGGAGTTACCACATCTACAAAGCTTTTTTAACACTATTTGCTGTGTTTTGCCATATAGGTGTTTGTTTGTTTGTTTTTACATTTTACTGAGCTAAGTGGTAGGCTGGGATTATGGGGCCATGTACCCTGTAAAGGGCAGCAAAACGTTCAGCAGCAGCAAGGCCCGTGGCTCTGGAAGAGCAGAGCTGGCAAACTGAGCTCCTTGCCACGTGAAGCACCGAAAGCAGAACTGCAGTGACAGCGAGCAAAGAGCAGCCACGCTGAGTGAGGACCCTGGAAGGCAGCAGTGACACCAGGGGACAGGGATCCCCAAAGCCAGCAGGTCATTTCTGAGCCCTGCTCCACTCAGATCTTGGTTCTTTACAACTGCGCTGCTTGAAAGAAAAAAAAAAAAAAAAAGAAAAAGAAAAGAAAAGGAGGAACAAAAATAATCCTTTTTCTCTTAAAGGAGAAAGGGAAATCCTGAAATTCAAAGGAAACTTCGAATGTGATTTATAATATTTATGAAAGCCTGTTATCAGGGAAGTGTTGTATTAATTTCTTCCCCCTATACACACTGAAGGTCATAAGTAGGGGATGAATTTCCACATTTTATATTACAAACAATCTCCTGTTCAAAACTCCCTTGTGCCACCCTCCTTCCTGGGGACTTGGCTGTATTTGTAAAACTCAGAGTTGCCATTCTGTTGCATTAATGAATACTTAACATGCTACCGAGTATTTTTGGTAAGCTTTTAATTCAGAGTTTCCATGATTATGAATTCATTTTATACTGAAAGCAGTAGCCCTACTTGTAATGTATTCTTCTGGTATTAGCAGGACTCTGCAAGTGTGTTCATAGGTGCTCAAGTGCAATTTAGCATTAGTTAAATGAGAGTTAATGGACACTAAAAGTGCCACTTATTTTATAAGTGATCCATTAACACACATACACACAAAAAAAGACAAAAGCCAGCCAGCAGATTCATTAAGATACCTCAGAGATCTGTTCTGCACCTGTTTTGATACAGGGATGGCCTTTAAAGCACATCACAGGTGTCTGAGTGCAAGAAGCTGACGTGGAAAAGAGGAGGAGAGGGTGAAAATTTGTACTGAAAACACGAGGGAAAGGAGACAAGGGTAGGAGAGCAGGAAATTACTGCCTGATGCCAGACAGAAATTATATGGGCCCTGTTAAGAGAGCAGTTCTGAATGCTGGATGACTACTTGTAAACACCAGTAGTTAATGGGGGACTACTTAGCAAAAGGTCTTATAGGAGTTAAATTAGTTTTTACTTCAAGTGCTACTATCACTGGTCAACTGAGATAGTAATAAACACACTAAGCCTATCTATGTTTTAGTGTCATCTTTCATAAAACTGTCGGTAGAATGTGAAATACCTCAGTATTAAATCAAAATAGTTTTAAGGTGGTTATAAACCAGTAATTTCAATTAGGTGGGGAGAAAGAAAGGATGTTTTTCCCTAGTGTTCAAGCTGAAGTGAAAGCTAAGACACTGAGCCTTGTCAGTCATTTTAAAAAGAAATAAATCACTGGGGGAAAAAATTGATTATGAGGCACAAACTCCTTCACTATATATTCCATAATTTTCTTCAGGGTGTTCCAGGTGCTACAGCACTTTCTATAGTGACTCAGCTCAGCCTAAGGATTGTCCCAGCAAGAAGTATATGCCAAAAACTCATGGAAAACACTACTAACCTCTTATCAAAATTACTACCATTTTTCCCCCTGAAATTAGATGTCAGCATTTCCCCATAAACTGCAGCTCATCTTATTGAATTCTCTAAAATTTAAGGAGTTTGTCCATCTCTAACATCTTTCAAGTTCTCAGTCCTGCATCAGGCCTTACAAAATACAACAACTTCTTAGAGTCATGGAAATGTAGCACTGGGACATGTTAGAGTAAGACCAGAGCCTATTTTATGAATTTTGCCTTAAAAAAAAATAAATGCTCTGTAGCATCATTCCCTTTGGATGTGAAAGACAAGCATAGATGCAGAGTGACATTATTTCCAAGTAGGGGTAAAAAAACCCAACATATATATATAATACACAGAGAGAGAGAGAGAGGAGAGAGAGAGAGAGAGAGAAATCTATATATGGGAAAGAGATTCAGCAAGGAGATGCATGGCCAGCCAAGAGGGGCAGAGGGGTGTGGGTCTCAGCAGGTCACAGGGAGCAGACGGAAGGGAGATGCAAAGGCAGCAGAGAGCTCTGTGTAACAGCGCAAGGCAGAGGCAACGTGGCCCCACATTTTGCTGCCTATTTAATCCTTCCTTCAGCTGGGACACGACTCCCAAACACCTCACCAAGCTCTGTTCCTCTCTTGGATGTAAGCAAGCACATAGCTTGACAGAGCATGCTAAAACAGCTTCATAAACAATCTGAAAAGCAAATAACTGAAAGCGTTTTACTTTTAAAAACCTGCTTTCATCAGTTTAAGGTAATTAGTTCTGGGAGATGATGATAAAGCCGTGAAGGTTGCTACAAATGACAGCAGTGAAACTCCTGACACGGATATGGTACAGATTGCACGACAAAATAACACTTCCCATGTTTCAGAAATCACGTTGTCAACAATGTTTCCAGGATCTTAAATTAGCTGAAGTAATCCCTAGCTGTTGGCAGTAGGCAGTTTCTTGAACTGCTTTTCTTTTTCACTGCAAAAATCTCTACTTGTAGCTTAAACCCCCCCACACACACCTGTAACAGCTTTCAGTTGAGTTTCCCTCTCTGTGGCCAAGGGACAACCTCCAAAAAATGATGTGAAAATCAAGGTTCCTGGGCCTTCTGCAACACTTTTGTCAGGATTTTTCCCAAAAACCTGCCTTGCTGACTCCTGTTTTCTCAGCTCTCTGTTGTGGTATTGGTAGATCAGAAATTAGGTGTGTCACTTCTACCTGAAATAGGCTCATTCTGACTTGATTCAGGTGACAGCTCTGAGGAGTGGGTCCTAATTGGTTGTGATGTGCCAGAAAAGCAGACACTTCTGCAAAAATCCCCAAGATATTCACTCCCTGGGGTCATCTCTCCTATTCCCTAGCAGCAGTCATGTTACCAGGCATCACACTTGCAGTTATCCCTTTAACCCCCAAAACTGGAGGAATTTCTCCTGCACTCCTCAATCCTATGTGATCTTTCACAAGGAACACAACCGTTTCCAGTACTTTTTTCCCGTGCAGACACAGCACAGGACCCATATGCCAGGAGAACAGCCTTCATGCAGGAGGGGTTGCTCCAGGACACAGGGGGATGAGTCAGGGACCTCAATCCCCCCACATGGCTGAGGACAGGCTGCCTCACCACGTGGCTCCAGAGCCTCGGGAGAGCTGCTCAAAGCCAGCACGTCACTCCTGCAGAAGACAGCACAGGATGTGGCCTCTTCTGTTTCCCTGGGAAGGTCAGAGGTGTCCTGATGATCAGGAATTTTCCTCCCTCCCTGGCCCCGCACCTGGTTTTCTCCATTTGCCAATTATCAAATGAAGCAAAGCAATAAATCATCATCACCTCAGAGGCAAGTCCCCTGCAACCACGACATCCCAATTCAATGGCAGACGTGCATGTTCGAGGCAAATCATTACATGCTCACACAAAAGCACATTTTGTTCTCTTTCCTTCTGTTTCCCACCACTTTCAGTGTTCTCACCTCTTCTGCAGTACCTTCAGATGACATCTCTGAGGGTTTGGGGGGTTTTCTGCACTCCTTAAAACCCTTGGGGAACTACCTAAACAGGATTCTTAGATTAGTTCCCACACACCAGTTCCAAACCTCTCTTCTTCCTCCACAGAAGTGAAAAATAGAAAAGACAGTTTAACAAGGCAGGCATGTCAGTGGATAAAACCCCAGGAGAGATGGAGCCCCAGAAGCAGGGCTGTAAACTTTCATGATGAAAGTATTGAAACTGGCTTAATCTCTGAGGTCTTCACTTTCTGCCCACAGACCTCACTTCAGTTCACTGATCTTGGCTGTATTCAGGCAGTGTTAGGTACAATAGATAAGCAGAAAAGTCTTCAGCTGAGACACAAAGAATGGTCTCAAGCAATCACATGCATCGTAAAATCAACCTATGATCTGTTTTGGGTGGGAAAAAATCATTAGCTATACAGACAATCTAAAATGCCAGGATGACAAAGAATGATACCTCTCAGTCCAATAGAATTTCAGGAAATAACACTAATTTTGAAGGAAATCCTGCTCTCCTAGGTTTTTCTAACAGGTTTGGAGAGACAAAACACTTGGAGTAAAATCTTTGAACCCTGACTCTCATCTAAGCCCAGCCTCTGAATAGCCAATACAAAACTGGGTTTTATTATATTCTTGCATTTCAGAAGGGAGAGTACAAAAGGCATTTTTGGCTAGTCAATAGAAGAGGTGGATAAAGTCAGTATGAATATGCAAATATTCACAGATCAGGGTGGACAAAGTCTGCAGATGAAAGATCAAACTCTGTTTCACAGCTTGAAGTTGCTCTTGCATTTTGACCCCATTGAGTTACAGTGAATTGCTTTCACCCCTGCCTTAGTGGCTAAGACAGGTGAAAAAGCTTACTTTGTTGTTTTGGGTTTTTTCAAAAAACAAAGCTTTTCATGGAAGTGAAGCGGGGAAAAAATCCAGCAAATACCAAGATTTACTTGTCTTAAGGTTACTGCAAATGAAAAGAAAAAAGCACAGGTTTGGGATACTGGGATCAGAGCCACTGAATGAACACGTGGCTGCAAATATGAAAGAAACTGAAACGTACAAGAAGAGAACTGAGTTCGTCAAGTCATTTATAACAGCGCAGATAGAGCACGGGAGAATCTATATCCTTAAAAAGAGAGGATAATTCAACAGAAATCTTGCTGCCAAGGGCCATAATTATAACCAAGCAGTTTAATTGTGCACTGGGTTCTGATTTAGCCTCCAGGTTTGGTCTTTTGTCTCTGCCCACCGTCTTTGTGTACTGAGTTGGCACATGTGGAGTTGCCTCATGTTCTTCTTCTAAAGGTAACAGAGAAATATAGTACAGCCTCCAGTTCTAATTTTTCTTTTTTTCTTTTTTTTTTTTTTTTTTTTTTTCTGGTGAAAGAAGAGCTGACTTTAAATTTGTCCCTTTTGTCTTCTTTTCCATATGGCTTTTCCATGCTATTTCCATGGCTTGTTTATGGTTCAATTACTGTGATATTCCCCCTGTGGATAGTGATGCTTGGGGAATCTGGTAACACTTAACAAAAAATATAAAAATAAAAGGATCCTGTCTGCCAAGCAGAAAGTAATTAAGGAACCTGGAACACAGAGGGCAATAAAGTTATTGAAGGAACAGTATTCATTAAACAAGATAAAGCACAGCAGGGCATGCAGTGCTGGCCATGTCTGCTGTGCCCTACACAGCATCAGGTATCCAAAGGCCGACACTGTAATGCTTACATGTAGGAGGGTGTAAGGCTGCAAATCTGGAGCCAGAGGAACAGAGCACTAATGAGTGCAAAACCCGAACTACAGTCTCGCACTGCTCTTCTAAATTAGCCCTTGTTTAAATTAAAGTTCAGCAGCTGGCTGAACAAATAATTCCCAACAACATTCTTAGCCTAAACTTGCTCCTCAACATTATACCAGCGCTGTATGAATTTTAGATTGGCTGAAGAATGGCCCTCAGTCAAATTTATTGCTCTGGGTTAGACATCTGTTCAACTCTGCCTGGCTGATCCAGCACTGCCTCAAACAGGTACCTGTACAAAACTAAGCAACAGAACAGAAATAAACTACTCAACTCCAACCTCTGTGTTTACAAGTTCAGTTTCTTCAAGCATGCACGTAGAAATCCTTGAGTTTGTGTCTTCAGGCAAGCTGCAGTAACACAAACTCCCCAGGAACTCCAGGAAACATTTACTCCATAATGTGACAGCTCTAATTCTGAGGTGTGCCAGGTACTGCCCCAGAAGCTGCTGCATTTCATTGCCAGTTGAAAAGATCTCACGAGCATGGTAGAGACCTTCAGAATCATCTGGTTGTATCCCAGTCTTTCTCTTAAATGACTGTGGTTGTCTCTGCAGTGTTTAGTTTTCCTGTGTTGCCACAACATAGGAAGTTGTTATTAATCCCACTTCGCAGAGACAAAGAAATCTGTCTTGTTCAAAGTCACACAGAAAGCTTGTGGCGGGAATGGGAAGTGAAGCCAAGTCTCCCAGCCCTTGTCATACCCTAATTCCTGATCTCCTTCATCATGGCCTGAGAAATTCGGGGATTTTTTTTCCTTTGTTTCTTTTTCTTCCTGTCCTCAGACTGTATTTAGGTTTTATTTTAAATCTTTTCCGTTCAGCCCTTAAGGCAAGGAACATGATTTGAACCACAAACACACGACTCCAGGACCTACCGCTCTCTGATTTCTCTCAATTCTTGCCAGCTGGTTGCAGCACCATGTTTGTATTCCATAACAACCTAAAACACTTACCGAACAGGTAATATGCACATACCAAAACCCTAGATTAAATTAAAGCTATTTAAACATTTGAGTAGCTCCACCAGGGCCGGTTCTAAGATGCAGCACATGTGATACTGTCAGTGTTTATTTATAGCCCACAATAACCTGCTCTAGTTTGCTGTTCTCAAATGCTTTAACAGACCATACCCAGGAGCTGCCTGGAACACATGCACAGGTGATGACTCTTTTGCTGACTCCATTAACTACATGTTATCAAGCCTTCACTTAGCTAAGCACTAAAAGCATAGCTGGACACTGATCCCAAAGGATACTTGCTCAGGGAGGGTGCAAGGCAGCTTCCAAAACCCTCCCTTCCAAGCAGCCCTGTCACTGGGCAGCCCCTCACTGGCTGCATCAGTTTCCCAACCCTATCCAGGCTCATCCTGTGCTGTGCAGCTGAAACCCAGTGTATTCATGCCAACAGCCACATCCTCACAAAATGGCAGTGGGCACTGGGGCTGCAGAGCTGGGCACGCTGACAAAATCCAGGAGGAATGATTTACATTCATTTCCAGCCGCTTTGGAAGAGCCAGGGAAAGCTGTGAGGCCAGACCTGGGGCAAGGCTCATCATGATATGGTTTAGTGGTGAACACGATGGTGTTGGGTTAATGGTTGGACTCTGAGAGACCTTTTCCAACCTGAGTAACTCTGTGGTTCTGTGAGCAGGCAATGTGGGTACAAATACAGCCCCATGGAGCACTCAAGGTCAGGTCTCACAGTAGATCAGGGAGGAGAACTTCATGCAAGACAGCAGCTCCCAAATGCACAAAGTCCTCCCTGCCTGACTCAGAGCCCTCTGGTCACTGAAGCTGAAGGGAACACGTGCCATTGGAATTTCTCATATCACCCAAGACCTCGATCCTGAGATGCAGGAGCTGCTGCCCAGTTGCAGGGCTTTCCACCAGTGAGACCTGAGCTACCTGCTCCCTGCAGCCGGCCTCCTCATCCAGCCAACCTTCAGAGAAACCATTTAGATTTAGTCCTTTTCTGCTGCTTTTTCTACTTGTTTCTAGTGCTTTTTCTCCTGTTTGCCAACTGCCCCACAGGTCACAATCTCCACACATCTCCCAAATTTTGCAAGATGTTTTCTGAATTTCTGCGCTTTCCACCCTTTAGTTTCTGCATGCAAAAGAAGTGCCTTGAACTGCTCAACTCCTGACAACTCTGCCTTGCATCTGGCCTTGGGCTGTCTCACCTGAGTCAGAAAACATCATTTTCCCACCTAAAAATCAAGGATTTTCCATTTAAATGACCACTCTGCACAACTTATACAGCTTACTACATGGCAGGGAGATGGAAATATGAGGAGAAGAGGGAGAAATCCAGTGTTTGGAAGAGTGGCACCATTGTCTGAGTATATAAATAAAGCAGGAGTTTATCATAATTTATTTATAAAAACTATTTCTAATCTAATTCTTTGCATATTATCTAGGGGCAAGAGAGACAAGACAAAAAAAAAATGGTTCTTAATCAGGAATTGCCACATGGAGTGGTTTTGATTAATATGCAAAACATAGATTATAAATAGATTTATAAATAAATGATCAACTACGGCTGCTGCTTTATTTATCTATGGACTTGCAGAAAATTTGAAGGCTGAATTCTGATTAAATGAGAATCACCACTAATGGTGGACTGGTTGGCTCAAAGGGACTGGTAAAGGAAAGTGAGAATATATTTGCATAGCACCTTTGATTCAGAAGAACTCCCGAGTGCTTTGCAGAATTAATATTATATTTTAGGGGTCACTTCATCCATTACTGAAATGCAGCCTCTGAGGAGGAGGGAAGATAACTGTGCATCTGTTTCACCTTTCCTTGAAGATCTCTAAGCACTTTGCACACTAATTAAGACTCCTATTGTATCTGTGCAATCCACTCCTCCTGCCACTTACTAAACCAATAAAAGTTAAAGTACCAGGAATAAAACCAAGGAAAACTCATCAACTTGGTGGATGAAACTTCATGTCACTTCCAGATCATCAGGTTGAGGTCAGCTGGTACCTCAAACAGATGTTCTCAGCTGAATGGAGAACAACATTCAGACAACTTAGAAATTAGACCCGTTGGGTCCAGTATCACACCCACCCAAACTTCTTCATCCAAGAGCACCATTGCATCCCATCATAACCCAAACGTCAGCCCTGAGGTTTGCAGCTCTTCTGCATTTCTTTTCACTGCTGTGGAGACACACATATTACTGGGAGACTGGAGTTCAACATGACACTGGAGGCCAACTCTAAAGACCTGACAGTTTGCAGATGCAACACTCGAGCCCATCCCCATCTGTACCAAACCTATTCACCTACCCATCCAACAGCAGGGCACAGGGGAGATATACATCCCCTCAAAGTGCCTGTGAGGGGGTTCAGCCTCTTCCATTTACCTTGCCTTTGTAAAATAAGAAAGGCAAAGCATTTGTTTTCATATGGCAAAGCTGTCCTGCCAAGTCAGTTTTCACAGCTGAACACTTCCTAAGGTGCCAGTTCTGCAATTCAGGGCCCAGTTGAGATCCCCTGAGCATGATGGATGGCTTTAAAATGAAGGCACTGCGAGAAGTACCAGCTGTCCAGGTGCACACTGGATCAGCATGGCTGAACCACCCCTCCTCCTCCTCCTCTGCTTCCCTCTGAAGAAGGAGTAGGAGTTCATCCTGTGCTTTGATGGCAGGAGAGGCACGAGAGCCCAGCAGATACAGCAGAGACACAGCCACATGTAGGTCACACCTCAGAAATAGGTGAGCCTGCTTTTGCTATGTCTAAAATTACTTGCTGTTACATGGCAAGTTTGTGTGACACCTTTTCAATTCCCTTCATTTGATCACCTTATTTCTGAACTCTTCACCCCAGCAACCAGTAGCTAAGAGAAGGGCAGACCAAATGCAAAATTTGCTTCTTTTCTCTGAATAAACCAAGCCAACCTCCAGTGACACCCCACTCCCTACACACGCTTCCTCCCACTGTTCATTCCAGCTTTCCAGATGTCCCTTGAAACAGTTTTCTTTCTAAACCATCCTGCTAATTAACAGCTTCTCTTTGGAACCCAGACTATGAAAAACATCTTTAAACACTCCTTGAATCACCAGGGCCACCTTCAGCAATGGACACCTGTCTAGCAATTGTTGTTTGAGGACACCTGGGCTGAAATTCAGCCACACCACACAAGAACAGCACCAGTGGGGCTCCTTGCACATTGTGCAGATGCAACCCAAGCATTCTTGAAAGGAGAAGATTGGTCTCCATACCAGTTTTCTTCTCTTACAGAGCTTTATGAGACAGCACAGAACACGTTTCAGGCATCCTGGGGCAGCTGATTCTATAAGTGACGTAGTTCAACCTCTATTTAGTACAGCCAAACCAATACAGTCCTACTTCCTCTCTCCACCCAGCAAATCAGCAATGTGGACAGGCTATTGACTACACAGAGCAAATTTTACCACAACACTAATAGTCTGTCCGGAGAGAACATTCCCACTCGCTGCCCAATTAGAAGAACGTTGAATGCACGGAAATGCCTTTAGAATAAACACTTGATAACCCTCAATAAAACTGTAAGAGAGAGTTACTGCAGATTTACTACCCAGGAAAGGAAAGCTCTTCACAGCCCAGCCAAGAGCTTATTGCTTCTTACTTAATGCTGATAAATGCAAGAGCTTCTCAATCCCACAGCAACCAGGGTTAAAGCAGCTTAGCAGGGAAATAAAATAGGTACCTTATGATGTGTCCACAGAGAGATGGGGTAGAACCACAGGTTTGCCACTGTAGCTGGGAGCTGTGTGTGCTTGCTCCAGGCTGTGTGGGAATTACTAAAGGGTACATCACTCCTCTAGCAGCAGCGCAAACACCTCTGCTCCACTGTGGATTCATGTCCCAGCTTGCTGTGCAGTCACTGCTCAGGCCCTGCAGCTGCAGAGGTGAGCTGGGCTGGGACTGCTGCCCTTTGGCTTCAGAGCCTCCCTGGTTCTTCCAGAAAAAGCACAGCTGGTGACACATCTGCAGGGTGATAAGACCTCTCTTCCTGCTGCCTCACATGGAGAAAAGGAGCACCCTAAAGTGAGCCAGGTGTCAGCCTCACCTCCTCTGCTAGAAGGATGCTTAAACTGTATTTGTGTTTTCTGAAAACGTGTGATTGGCAAGGAGGAAGGAATGGGTTGGCTCTATTTACACTAATCCAGGTTTCCCATCCCGGCTGCCCAGCCACCTTCCTGCAGGAGCACAATGGGGATGTTCACAACCCCAGGGAGGATACTGCAGCACATTTGCTCTGCAAATGAACATTGACATAAAGGTCTTGCCCTTGCTGATGAGCACTGATGTGTTGTTTTCTGTATCCACGGTTCTTGGGGATGGGGAAGTGTTTACAGGACAATTTTATTTTCCTCCTTAAAGAAGTCCAGTGGGGAACAGCCCTGGGCCTAAAAAATAAACACCCAACAAAAATCATTGTTAATTCCCTTATCATCTGTATTCACTTGAACAGGTTTCCTCCCTTGTAACCTCGTGCCTTACCTCATTGGGAACACCCAGCGTTCTGGGGATCAAAATCCCCGAGTGCTGAGCAGCCCTGCCACTGCTCTGCCATCCATGGCAGCAGAAGTATTCCAGTGCTACACTTCCAGTTCTTCTCTTCCAAGGAGGGTCAGTGAACAGGCCCAGCCAAAGGTAGTTCCCAGAAGTCCAGACACTTGTGTATCACAGAGTTTAACCACCCTCTTCAGCTATAGCAGCTCTTCCCATGGCATGGCCAATACTGGCTGTTTGTTCTATTTTAGCAGCAGCTGCTGCTTTGAGGGAGATGCTAAACTGTACTTTGGAGACTTTTCCTGCTCTCACTATTAATGCAACAACAAGGAATCTTTGGGGTAATGGAAGAGGGCAATCAGAGAAAATTTCCCTCTAGGCTCCCACTACTATATCCTATCCAAAAGATAATATTAAATGTGATCTACCATTGTAGTAATTAAAGAGATAATGTGATATTTTATGTATTATTGGACCCTTCACACAAGTAAGTGGAGTTACATTCCTGCTGTTGTCCCAAGGGTTTTCTGAATGAAAGAACATGATAAATAACTCTGAAGTGGTAAAGACATTTATAAAATGACACTACACTGTTTCTATAGGACAAAAGGTGTATTATTGCTCAAATGTGCATCAACATCATCAAATCTTTTCTCATCTAAGCTTTAATCACTATGCATAGCAGAGGAGCCCTGACAGTTTTCTAAGTGGGGAAAATGATATAAAGATAAGGGGAAGAAAAAGGGGTTTGTCAGGATCCTACAGTGGATTGGTGCTGGGACAGAGCATCTTCCCTGAACAAAACTGGATGAAGATTCAGAAACTCATGGCCAGAAAGCTGCCAAGTGCTGGTTGTTTAAGAAGAGAAAATAAGATTGTTCCAACCTAAAAATTGCTTAAAGAATAAAAAGCAACACTCAGTAATAAGGACACAAATGCTGGATTGTTCAATTTTCCTGGTGATTTTTTTCTCCTCCTAAAACACTGGGACAAAGCTTGCTTATTTCTTAGATAAATGCTAGATGTTTGCTGATCAGCATTGCAGCTATTAAACCTCCACCAGCTTCAAAATGCATGTTTTGGAAAACACTTTCAAGACATGGGTTCGAATTTGTGTAAAAAATGAGAATATTTACACGTAGCCTCTGGCACATTCCTAGCAGGCTGCTGCAGTTGTTCACACTAATTCAGTAAGGAAGGAGTATATAAATTAGATACCAAGCTGGTGTGTAATCAGTCTGTGCTTGTTATTACAACAACAGGAGCATCCTTGCACTCCATCTCCTGAATCAGTAAATAAAAACCAGTAAAAGACTAGTCTCTCTCTGATATCAGATATATTGTCTTAGATTGCAAACAGGAACTATCAAGACACAAATCTGAAAGAAAACCGAGGGGGTTTTCTTTCAGAAAAGTCCTCTGATACTGACATTTAAGCTGGAATTTTTTAAGAAGGAGGAATAAAAACTGTAAAAGACACAATTCCCCCTATTTTCATAAACGAAACATGTGAACTCAAAATTCTTCCCATGTAATGCTTTCAATTAATAATGTAAACTATTTCCCACCAATTCTAAATCCTTTTTAAGAATGCTGAATATGGTTCATGTCTTTTCTTTCACTTCATCAAATGCTATGAAGTGAGGGCTGTAACAGCATCCTGGCTACAGCTGTTTTTTTTCTCGCACAGAGAATCATATCCAAATGTTTGAGTGGTTTTTTTAATGCTCCACTTCTCTTAATGGCAAATGAGGTTTTGAAATGTAGAGGAAGTTTTGATAAGATATTGGTGAAACAACAAAGTGGAAAATAAAGGGAGGGCGAAAAATGGAGTAATACCTTTCCCATATTATTTAAGTTGTAGCAGAACATATTGGGAACATGAAGAGGGAAAGCTTTTAAAATGCTTTAGTAGTGACTTCTGCTGCTTTGTGTGATTCTTTCTAGAAAAACTATCAGTGGAGATTTAGCACAATCTTGACTTAAAAAAAACACAAACATTTTTATTGAAACTTTAAAAAATTTCTAATTTAAAATGTTTTAAATCCAGCATTTGTTAAGATCTGCATTTTCCAATTATTTCTGCAGCAAAGTTTGTTTCAATTTGACTGAAGCAGCAGAAGTTTCAGTAGGCACTGAAACACTTGGTCATTTTGCTTTTTATTGACCTTTCCTGAACCTCTCATTCTTTTACAAATGATGACAGATCCCTACCATGTTCACTCATTTCTCTGGGTTGTGAAAGGTGCAATTTCCTGTTCAAGTTTTTATTTTTCAAAATCTTTGTCTTTAATGATTAAGACTTACCTTAAGAAAGGTAACAGAAAATGAGCAAACAAGTACAAACCCTGCACTCCAGGTAATATTGTTCTCTATAAGGAAACAATAAACACTTCCTGATCTCCCAAAGTTCCCAGAGTTGAGACCAATCACAGAGAGTGCCATAGGGCTTTCTAGAAAGTAAATTAACATGCAACATGTATTTTATGAGTGCAATATCTACTCCTGGGCTTACTGAGCTCAGATATTTACAGTGTCTTAAGCAATATTCAGGGAGTCCTTTCTCTGCAGGATGAACAATTCTAACTGCCCAGAGAGACAGAACAAGAGAAAAAGCAATAACTGTTCTCAATTCAGTGAGGAAGAGGTTCAGCCTCGTGCAATGTCATTCAGGCAGTCTGGGGCAAAGCTGGGAGAGGACTTCCAATTCACAAGTTACTTACACTGCAAGTGCTAATTGCAAAACTCGGTTTCAGTATCACAAAGCGATTTTATTTGATGAGCCAAATTCTAACAGTTTGTTCTGTGTGATTGTCCTTCCTGCTCCAAATTACTGAGTGCTCTGACACTGGAGGTAAACCACTACAGTAGAAATGAGGAGTTGCTGTGAAGTCCCATCTCACAAAGGCTATTGAAAATTCAGCCCCACTGCTTCTGGGACTAGGAAAAAAACTGCATCTTTAGGAATCCTTTTGAGCTGACACACTGCACCGAGGTGGCTTTTTCCCTGGGCAGCTTGTGTACAGCAGTTCAGCTCTTTCTGTTTTCCCTACCAGCTGCTCTACACACACTACCCCTGTCAGCAGGAAGGTACAGAAAAATGAATGAAGACTGATGATTAACGAAGAAAGAGGGTGAATATTAATCATGGAGTCAACATTTGATGGGAACATTGATGGAATAGTGGTCCCACTGGAAGTAGTTAGGAGTTGATTTTTATGCCCCGGGGCAGTAGTTTTAAAGCAGGACTCGTGATGGAAGAGAGGTTGCTTGTAATGTTTTAAACAGGCCATTGTGGAAAACATACCTACAGCCTCCCCCTGCCCCGACTCCCTTCTTTGCTGTGCTAAGTTGAGAGCATAGCCCAGGTCTACTGTGCACCCACATCCCCCCAAACACCCCAAACTGTAAAGATCAAACCTTTAAACAGAAGCAAAACAGGAATGGGACATCTCCATTTTCCCTTGCTGAGTTGCAAGAGAAACCTCAGCATGAGGCCACTCATGTTAAGCCAAGGAATGCTGATGTTGCTGGTTCTGAGCAACTTTCCTTTCAGGAGAAGGCAGAGTGTCTGGGACAACACACCTCCACAGCTAGGTCATTCAGGTTTGAATTTTGGCTGCTTGCAACCTGCTCCAAACCTCTTTGAAGGCAAAAGGAGTCACAGATCCATTATGAAGAGGTTTCAAGCCCTTCTAACCTTGGCTGGAATCTCCTGTACCTCTCAAGGTAACAAGTGCCCTTGCAATTAGTACCGTCTATGAAGTGCACAGCTGATACTCTTTTTTCCTTTGGTATAACACAAAGTCCTTCATTTTTCTGCTGGAAAAACCTTGGAGAAGCTCCAGGCAAGCTTCATCCTGGACTTACGCAAATATCTAAAAATTTCTGCTTCTGTTGCTTCAGAGGGGGTTTATTTGGGGGAGGAGGGAAGGACTGTATTCAGAGCTGCTGTCAATCACTGTAATTCTGTGGAGGTCAATAGATGCAGGAAGTTTCTCAGTGGCAGCTCTTTGGGTTTCTTCTGGTGTTCCCTCATCTAAGCTCTACCAGTACTCCAAACGCATGTAGAATCACAGCACATGACCTCTTTCCTGAACTTTGCTCTACGGATTGATCCATACCACAGCTCTCATCACGAACATAATAACATGCCCAGCAGTTTTGACTATAGGCAAGGTTATTTTTCTAAATAAAAGTTTAATTTAAAAAGAACAAACAGCTTTAGCTCAGTTGGTTAAAGCATGGTGTTAATAACAACAAGGTGGTAGATTTGGTCCCCATATGGGCTATTCACTTAAGAGCTGGACTAGATGATTCTTGTGGGTCCTTTCCAACTCAAAATATTCTGTGACTCTGTGACTGTTTCATACTTGCAGCAAGAGATTATGCAGACAAATATAGAAGCAGACTGGGTTACACATGCATTTTTCTATGGATTTAGGCTGAGGTCTTTTGCCTTTTAGCAATAATTGATTTCCCAAAACTGAAGCATGTCTGCTCATGAGATGCAGCTTGGCTACCCCTCCACCCATGTGTCCCACAATATGAAGGAAAAAAAGCAAAACTATTCCCTTGGTTTCAGCTAGAGTGAAGAGTGAACTGGGCCACAGTGCAACAAGTCACAAAAAATCCCAAAGGCACAAAAAAAGAAAGCCTCCTAAGTGTGCTGAGGCCAGAAGAAGCTGAACAGCAGAAGGTGTTTAATCCTCAGTGCTGCATTTTATCCAGAACATTGGGCCTTTAACAACCCAGAAACCTTCAGGTGCATTTTCATAGTTAGTTAATGCTGTTCCACAGGCGGGTGATTTGCAGATATGCAGATTATTTGCTTGGGAGCAATTGCATGGACCCTGCTCCTGTTTTTTCCTTCCAGTTCACAGGGTGCCCCTGACAGACACTCAGGATTGCTTCTTGCTTGCACAGCAGCTGCTTGGAGCAGCAGAGACAGAGGGGAAGGCTCAGGCAGCTTTATTCTAACATTCTTATAATACTAGGTGCTACCTCACAAAGGGTACGATGCACTGCAGCCCCCCTGAACAAATAACTCCTTAATGCATCTGTCATTTCAGATGTCAGACCAGAGACAAGGTCAAGCTTGGAGAGAAATCAGCCTGCTCCATCCTTGACCCATCATTCATCACTGCATTTATCCACAGCCAAACAGCCCAGCTGGTTAACAGGGAAAATACCTAGTCTGAGCTCTAAAAGGGTCCCATTTCTGCTAAGGAGACGTTTATTAATAACACTCCCCAGAAAGCAGCAAAGGTTCTGAGGGATAGTCTTGCAGGGACATTTTTCAGTAGAGAAGCTCAAAATCCTGCACTGTGTACCCAGTCCACAGGCTGGGGGAGACAAGGGGTTAATTTTCCAGACAGCAAGTGGTGACTGTTTATAAGTTATTAGAGATTCAATGTGATGGGGATATATGAGCCTTGCCTTCACCTTTCCTCATGTATCATCCTGCATGTCATCATAGCTATGTTAGAACTGCCACACCGTGCAGGTCCCCCTCACATCAGGAATTAGCATGGCCAGCTCTTCATTCTTAACACTGCTTTTATGGGATTAGGCATGGTTATTAAAATACACACCTGAATTCATGCTTGTTCACATGGATTTACAGGAAAAAATTCCTAGTTCCTAAGGAAAAACAGAAGTTTAAGAGGGGAAGCTTTGCCCCTAAAACAAAAATCTAAGTGCTTTAATCAGTCTTCTAAATTGCTGGCATTTGTGTCAGAGTTTGAGATTCTGGGGGAAGTGAGGGTAAAAGAAAGGAATGAAAGAAGAAAGGAAAATAAGAAAGAAAATGGAATATTTTGGTTTAGTACTTGAAAGAAGTAACAGTCCCTGAACAAAGAAACAACAACAATCATCATGAACAAAAAAGAGAGGCAAAGCAACTCCCATGTGGAAATTGTCCCTGCCCATGCCAGGGAGGGGTTGGAATCATGTGATCTTTAAGGTCCCTTCCAACCCAAACCATGACATGATTCTTTGATTTGATGCAGAGCACTGTGGTGCTTTTGGGTCTTTAACTTGAGCCCTAATACAGAAAACTCAGCTATAGGGAAAATTGTACTTGGCCCATTGAAAGAAAGACACTGACAGACACTTGGGGTCTTCTCTCTCTTCCATGCCCTTTTCCCTCTCTCCACTAAAATCTAGTAAAAGACAGAAGATCTCTTTTAATCCCTTGTGTGCAGGATAGGCAGTGAAAAGTTAGGAAGCACTGGCCCATCAGGTTCATGGGTGGGGTGGTTGCAGCTGCTCTGTGACAGCTCAGTGCGCTCACAACCTTAGTAAACCTTGTCAGAGTAAATGCAGGTCATGGGACCCACAGAGATTTGGTACAGACCCAGGCTGACCTCTAAAAGTTTGACTCCTTTCTGCTGAGACAGCTACACCTGCAATGTTTTGAGAAACTCTCATTTTAATACCTGCAGTTTTTAGTTAACAGTTTATGGGCTCAGACACACAGGAAAGTTCCCACAGTCTAAGAAGTTTTCAGATCCCACCTAAGCCATGGTAAATGTCTGTATAAGAACACTTTAAACGTGACTGTGCAAGAGTTTTCTACTTAGTGCAGCTTTCCTTCAAGAAACAAGCTTAAGCCATGTGTGATGGTCAAAACAGAGCACAGGCAAACACTGAGATTGCACGCATGATGTTATCCCTGACCTTGTTCCTGGGCATGGTGAGAGCCTGCCATGTCTTACACAACTTTTTGGTCTTCTGCAACTTCTGATGAGCTTGCAGGGGCACTGCACTGCTGTGCACCAGTGGTGAAAGCTGGCTGCAAGGAAGTTATTTCCTTAGCTCATCATACTCTTCTCTTAAAGATTTTACTTTCATTTATGCACATCTCTTGTACTATCCCAGTATTCCAAGAGCCACTATATTTTGAGAGACAAGATGACTCCTTAAGCACTCAAATGGTACAAGTAGGTTACCCAACTCATCAGTAATTGCTCTGACTACTTAAGACAGAAAAGCCTCGAGGTTGCTGGTGTAATGTAGCTGTTTAAGTGATGGCCGAGATTTTCAGAGCCACCCACTAGATCCAAAACTCCTGTGGATGGTGTTGGCTGAGGTGCCCATCACCTTGGAAATCCAAGGCTACACACAAAGTTCTGCCTCACTGTAAGGAATGAGTCTCTCCTGCCCTCCAGCATTTGTTACCCCAAATCTTTTAGCATTCCTCAGCTAAGTTCACACCATCGCTCTCCCGGTGCCGACTCAGCGGCAACACTAGCCCTCGTTTGTTTGCTCAGAAATGTGTTCCTCTGCTTTGTTTCGTTGGACCTAACTTTTTTTTTTTTTTTTTTTTTTTTTGCCTCTTTCCTCCCTCCACAGGGTGACAGCTATTTTATCACCTACAACAAGAAATGCTGAGCCTGTTGTGCAGGCAAAACATTTGCAAAGGGGCAGGGGGTACACAGAAAGCAGTAGGAAATTGATAAGGGCTGTAAAGTAGCTTTATAAAAATGCCGACAAGCCTGTTCAGGGCACAGAGCACCTGCACCTCTGCCCCCGGCAGCGCTTCCTTCAGATGCTCCTATTGTTTTCATTACTATTTGTGACTCGATCATTAATAAATTACTATTTTTTTTTCCTGTTGGCTCCAGCCACCAAGGGAGCCAGCAGGTGCACCACTTTTACAATTAGCCCTTCGTAATGCATGCTTGGCAAGAAAAGTTGTCCACAAGCTGCAGAGTTTACCAACTGGATTTCGGCTTGATGGCCACAGCACTTGGAGCAATTAGAGGAGAATTTGCAGGAAAGCACCTTAAGGTATCTGCTCATCTGGCAAAAAACTTTGACAGAGGGGTTAAATCCAAAACTTTGAGTCCTGCTCATGAAAACAGGTGATCTGACGGAGGGAGAATGCAGGGCAATGACAGCAAGCCATGTCTTTTTAAAAGCATCATTTCTACCATATATCACACTATCCTGCTTTGGTTATCCGGTACTACGCGTTTCAGATCAATTAGAAGTGAGTTGGGACTGAAAGGCTGATAAAACTGGGCTGATTTTGGTTTGAGAGGGGGCACCAGGGCAGAAAAATCAGAAAGTTGCTTCAGTAAATTCAGGTCTGCTCACAGACAGGGGTCTGCCTTCCCACAGCAGAGATGATGTCTTCATTTGTATTGATAAAATTACAGATGTACTGAATTCCCTTTCTTATCTGATATAACTTTCTAAATACCATCATAACTGGATTTTCCTACAAAAGGATGCAGTACTTGAACTCCACTAAGGGGAACAGGCTGTGGCTGTTTCTGAGTGGGTCAGGGTCTCACTTCTGGAGCAGGGATTATTTTATTTGCATTGTGCACTTTTCCCCCACAGGGAAAAAGATAGCACAAAAGAAAAGGCAGAGAACAAAGCATAAATTATTTGGTAATGAATTAATAAAATGAACAAAAAGTGAAAAACCCAAAGTGAAGTATCTTACCATAGATTTCAAGGTCAGTAAAGCCAGAGAAGTTGTGTGCCTGTTTGTCTCTGTGACAGTTTTCCTTCAGTCCCTGTGCACTTGGGTGTTTCACACAGTTCTAGTGACAAAGCACGTTGACCTCTCTGTTAGAAACACCCAGGTGAAACACAAGGGCTCTAGGGCAAGAGAAAAGAAGAAAAAAATCACTAAAGATTACATGTCATATTGAAAATCACCAAAATCAGAGCTTGCACAGAGCAGACCTGACTCCACTGACTCTTCTGTCCTGCCTTTGAGAGCAGCTGCTACAGGATGTTCCGGAGGAGGAGGAATAATGCCTGCAGCAGGCAAACCTGGGATAATGTACTATGGATCAGACTATGATCTAGAGAATGATTCAAGCTTTAATTCACAAGTCCTCTTCAAAAACATCTTTCCACAAAAGGCATAACTTGACATTATATTAATGGTTTCCAAAGAATTATCCAGGTTTCTTGTGTGCTGCTTATTTGAACTGGACAAGAAAAAATCTTCAAACAAATTTAAGAAAAAAACTTTTTGCCCCCTCACTTTACATGAAGGAAAAACCAAAAGCTTTTCAGAAGAATGCCTTAAGAGATCTGGAAATCACCATGACTTCAGCACAACTACATAAGAGAAGCCCTCTCTGCAATGGATTTGAAGTAGAAGTCCAAATTTCTGGTGAGAATCCTTAAGTGTTAACTTCATAAAAGAGTAAAATAACTTTGACAGGAGAGATTTCAGAGCTGAGCCAATAACTCTAATAGCAAATCTAGTGGATGGAGACAGCACAGGACCACTTTGGGAAAGGAATCCCATCTGTGCCTGAACACTAAACCCATGACACTTGGTTCACATTTGGTGCAGCTTCTGCTCCTTCCTGAGGATAAAAGCTCACTGTGGTGAAAAAAGTAAAACTTCACATCACCCAGGAGACTCAAAAGAAAGAGAACTGGAGGTAAGACCAGTTAAGAAAATGTTTTTAATAGGAAATCCAATAAACACTTGACTCAGAGACACAAAACAAGGAGTTTCTAATGTGGGATCAAACTGATGCTTTCTACATTAACTGAGGTATATCCTGATAGCAAGACAGCCAGCATGGTCATGTCCTGTCTGTGATATTATTTTGGTTTTCCTGTTTCCTGGAAATTCCAGGGCAAATCACTAATGAAAAGGTAAATTTTCTACCTACAGATTTGGGTCTGAGGTCCATAGCATCAAGCTAGCCCACTACCACTACCCTCCTACTCACAGCCAGGCTTCCTCCACCAAAATGACAACTGCCTGAAATTGTTTATAGAATTCTTTACCTTAACATGTGATTTATAACAACATACAACCTCATTCAAACACCCAAAACAGATTCTCCTCGCCAGATTTTTAGAATTCATGCTCTAAAAGGAAAAAAAAAGTAATTAAAGAGGATTTTGAAAGACAGAGAGGAAAATCACAGTGTAGTTGGATATAATTAAATACAATAAGGGACACAAATGTAAAAAAACCCAAACAAACAATAAAGAAAACAAAACAAACAAACAAAACCAAAAAAAAGCAAATACAAAACTGAAAACTTAGAAAGCGAAATGTAATGGAACAGTAGCATGGAAAACTCACAGTAGTTAGAGTCAGAGTACAGTTTAATTTTGGCTTCAAAATCAGTTCTTGATTTAGACAAAATCAGTCACCCAGCCCTGATGCCAGGCCGGCTGACATCTACATGAGTTTGTTAAAGCATGCAATTCAAAACCTAAAACTAGCAAGAAAACACATCCTCCCGATGCACTTCAAACACTCCATGTTCCCTATTTGGAGAATATGGATGTTTTCCCTTTTTTCTTCCTCACTTCCAGAATTAACAAGGCTTCCTTTGTGTGTTTGCTCTGCCTGGCTGTGAGCATTAGCCTGGCCCCAGCCCTGCTGGCTCTGTTAGAGGTGACGTTCCAGGGGTGCAGCCCCTCTCACTAGTGGCAGCCACTACCATACATCTTGCTGAGGCCACATATTGTTAAGCCATTAGACTTTCTCCTGCAACCAACACACAGAGCCCCTGAGCTCCTTCCTTTTGCTTGACCTGAACTATAGGTTCTGCTAGCAGCAAACTCAATCACTGTCCTTTCCCAGTCTGCTGTTAAACCTTGGCTCTAACCAGCCAAGAAATTAATCTCTGGTTCCCGACCTCTCTCAGCCCCAGTGCTCTCTACAGCAGCTATACACAACCTCTGATTCCCATCTGCATGGCTTCATCCATAAACAAAAGTACCTTGTGGAGTCCAGTGAACCCAGCTGGTCCCTCACTAATATCATCTGGAAAAAAAGAAAAAAACCATGAAGCCTTTCAGCTTGGAAGGTTCATGTTCTGCTGTCAAATTTTACCCTTGGATTTCAAAAAAAAAAAAAAAAAAAAAGAAAAGGAAAAAAAAAAGGAAAAAAAAAAAAAAAAAAACACAAAACA